>CM019159.1:1821574-1899680 GCA_009733165.1 Naja naja
GCTCCTCCTGCGCTCGGAGCCCGGAGGCGCACCGCGGCTCCCCACTGCATTGCAACCCGCCTGCCTGCCTGCCTGCTTGCGTGCGCGCGTGTGTGTGCCTCTGTGTGTGTGTGTGTGCGCGCGTGTGTGTGCATCCCTCGCTCTCCGCCTGTCAGAGAGGGAGCTTCCCTGCGTCCCGGGCGCGCCAGCTGTGCCCAGATGCCCCTCGCCTGCTGCAGCCGCCGCCTCTGGAGCCAGCCCGGGAGGGACCACTAGGAGGGAGGGAGGGAAGGAGGGGAGGGGAGATGCGCCCGCCGCCTGGCCCACTTGCGGGGAAGGCAGGCAGGCGAGGCTTGGCGTCCGAAGGCCGGCCGGCCCCCGAGGATGCGCCCCGTCTCTGCGGCTCCCCGTTAGGCCCCGAGGCCCGGGATGGAGCGGGCATGAGGCAGGCGAGGCTTCTCGGCCGGGGGCGTCCTCTGAAGCGCTGAGCCTGCCCGCCGCTGGAGGTGGAGGTGGAGGGGGCGAAGGTAAGGAAGGGCCGCCTTTGTTTGCAGAAACGCGGGGGGAGAGAGATGCGCCGCGCTGGAAGAAACCCGGCCGAGCTGCGACTGCGGGGGGATGGATGGATGGATGGATGGGTGGATGGATGGATGGAGCTGGCTGGATGCAGGAGAGGAGAGGAGAGGTCGCCCGGGGACCGAAAGGAAAGCGGGGTTGCACCCACCCCTCTTCTCTGCTGACATGCAGCGCTGCAAGGGGTTGGGGGGGGAAGCTGGTGGGAAGGACTGGTGTGTGTGTGTTTGTGTGTGTGTGTGTGCGTGTGCTAGGGTGGTTGTGATCAGAGGAGGAAGGAGAGGAAAAGGATGCTGCGCGGGGCTGATTGGAGTCAGCCAAGGCTGCCTGCCTCCTGCGAGGCTCTGCTAAAGATGGGTGGGAAAATAGTAGCCAGACATACATAGCTAGTGAAATGGCAGTCTGCCTTGCCTGCTTCTCTCTCTGTTAAAAGATTAAATAAATGCTCCTTTGCCAACGGCACCCCTCCTGAAGGCACCGAGAAGCCCGTTTGGCTGTTTGGGGGCGGTGGGCGGGGCGAAAGGCAAAGAGGAAAATACACCGGCGCGCTCTGCAAAAAACATAATAAAAAATCTTTTTTTTCCGGGGAGAAAATCGCTTCTATGAATAGCACAGGCGGCGTTTGAATGGGAATAGCGGTCTGCCGCCAGCCTACACGCCCTGGGTCTACTGGGGAGGCGGGGGCGGGGAGGAAATTGTATAAATTAGATATATCTAATATGGGAGGGAGGGAGGAAGGAAGGGTCAACCTTGAGCCGGTCAGAATCGAACTCCAGGCAGTGGGCAGAGTTAGTCTGTAATACTGCATTCTAAGGACAGGGAGGGAAGGAAGGAAGGAGATAGGAAGGAGAGATAGGAAAGAAGGAAGGAGAGAGAAAAAAGAAGAAGGAAGGAAGGAAGGAAGGAAGGAAGGAAGGAAGGAAGGAAGGAAGGAAGGAAGGAAGGAAGGATAGAAGATAGAAAGGAAAGAAGGGAGGGGAAAGAAGGAAGGGAGATGGGAAGGAAGGAAGGACGGAGGGAGGGAGGAAGGAAGGAAGGAAGGAAGGAAGGAAGGAAGGAAGGAAGGAAGGAAGGAAGGAAGGAGAGAGAAAAAAGAGAGAGGAAGGAAGGAAGGGTAGAAGATAGGAAGAAAAGGGAGGGCAAATAAGGAAGGGAGATGAAGAGGAAGGAAGGGAGGAAGGAAGGAAGGAAAGGAGGAAGGGAGGGAGGAAGGAGAGACAAGAAGGAAGGAAATGGAGAGGAAGGAAGGGTAGAGATAGGTAGGAAAGAAGGGAGGGGGAGGGGAAATAAGGAAGGCAGATTGAGAGAAAGGAAGGAAGGAATTAGAGGAAGGAAGGAAGGGAGATGGAGAGAAGGAGGGAGGGAGAGAGGAAGGAAGGAAGGAAGGAAGGAAGGAAGGAAGGAAGGAAGGAAGGAAGGAAAGAACATCGATGTAGATAGACAGACAGTTAGCTGCTTACTTTATGGCCAGCATAATGAGTTGACAAGGATCCCTGAATCACCATCAGCTGCCTTACGTTTCCTTTACATCCACACTGGAGTAGCTTCCTCCTCTCAAAGTATCTGTAAAGTATCTATATTGTTTCAGTTTGTGCCGGTTTTTCTCCGTCCTTTCCTTTCCTTAACCCCATCGCCCCTTAAACACTGGAGGCAGCTTAGGCTGTTCTATTTTGTCTGAATGGGTGGTTTTTATTTTAATTTTTTGCTCCCCCTGCACTGTGGAGAAGCAAAGGGCTGGCTAAGGATTCTCTGAATTGCTGACTTTACACCCATTTAATCCACGGCTGCTGATTGTGGCAATGTTGCTACTACCGTGTGGAAACATGTGTGTAGCTCTTTTTTTTTCTTTGTTACTTTTTCTGGCCAAAAAAAAAAAAAGAGTTTTCTCCAGAAAACAGACTACAAATGATTTATGTATCGCTTGCAATACAATACAGGTAGTTCTCTACTTATGACCATTCACTTAGTGGCCATTGGAAGTTGGAACAGCACTGGAAAAAGCCACTTAGGACCATTTTCCACATTTACGACCGTTGCAGCATTCCCCAGGATCACCTTTGATTTACAGTCGGATGCTCAACAGCTGACTCACACTTATGACGGTCTTGCTCTACGACCTTCGGACGAGCCAAGTCCATGGGGAAGCTGGATTCGCTTTAACAACCGTGTTACTGATTTAAACGACTGCAGGGGGTTCACTTAGCAACGGTGGCTAGAAAAGTCATAAAATGGAGCAAAACTCGCTTCACAAATTTCTCACTCAGCAACACGGATTCTGGGCTCAGTTTGTGGTCGTAAGTCGGGGACTACCTGCAAATTCAACTCCCCCTCCCCCCAAAAAAGGTATAGAGTTGCCTGTGAAGTTTTGGAAAACATTGTCACCCTTATGGTAACCAAAGCAAACTTTCAAAATAAAACTGGTGCGAGGCCAACACAACGAAAACCCTCGCAGTCCAGTTTGGCCGGGCAAGTTTTCCCAAGCGAAATCTGTTTGGATAATTTCATGATCCAAGGTTGGGCCAAGCATTGGTGATGAAACTAATTCTCCTGCAACCATGAAATGATCTGTGGGAAGGCTCATTGGTTGGTTTGCTCAAAAGTGCCATCCAATCATGGAGGCTTACGGAGTTTGGATAGAAGTTGGATAGAAGGCTGATGATGTTACCTAGTTGGGTCATGAAATGTCTGCAAGGAATTCACCAAGCTCAGAGAGCACCAAGGACCCCACAATCCTCCTCTTCTTCCTCCTACTCCTCCTCTCCACAAACCCCTCTCCCTTCTAGCACTGATGATGTTACCTAGTTGGGTCATGAAATGTCTGCAAGGAATTCACCAACCTCAGAGAGCACCAAGGACCCCACAATCCTCCTCTTCCTCCTCCTCCTCCTCCTCCTCCTCCTCCTCCTCCTCCTCCTCTCCACAAACCCCTCTCCCTTCTAGCACTGATGATGTTACCTAGTTGGGTCATGAAATGTCTGCAAGGAATTCACCAAGCTCAGAGAGCATCAGGGTATCTTCATTTCAACCCTGAGCTGCAAATATTCTCCTTTATTAGAACTTGATAAGTTTGGGGCCCTATTCCATCCTGTGATTGCTATAGTTGAGATGCAGAACATTGCTCTACAGTGAGTAATGAGCTCCTGCAATAGGAATAACAGAATAACAGAGTTGGAAGGGACCTTGGAGGTCTTCTAGCCTAACCCCCCTGCTCAATCAGGAAACCCAGTATGATTCCAGACAAGTGGCTGTCCAGTCTCTTCTTAAAAACCTCCAGTGATGAAGCACCCACAATTTCTGGAGGCCAGTTGTTCCATTGATGAATTGTTCTTCACTGCCAGGAAATTTCTCCCATAGTTCCAGTTTGCTCTTCTCCTTGATGAGTTTCCATCCATTGTTTCTTGCCCTGCCTTCGGGTGCTTTGGAAAATAAATTGACCCCCTCTTCCCTGTGGCATCTTCTCAAATATTGGATTTAGATTAGAAATAGAAATAATCTACATAAATATTTAGATTAGAAATTAGATATTGAAACACTGCTGTCACGTCAGCCCCTAGTCCTTCTTTTCATTAAACTAGACATACCTAATGAAATAAGATATATCTAATATGTTGGGTGTTAGACATACCTGATAAGGAGATTGTGATCTTAAAAATGTCCATGTGTTCTGACCAAGGCTTCCCGAGACTGTAATTAAGCCCATGCTTAGTTAATACAACTTTTGTTTTATTGCAACGCTGGGAATTATTTGCATTCCCAGCCCATAATGAGTCTCAAACAGTCCCTCGAGATAAGCACCCACCTTTCTCTCCTTCGAATTGCTGCCAACAACTAAAGTGCCAAATGAACTATGAAAAGCCAAATGGAGCACAAAGTCCATGCAGAGCTTCAAGGTTCAAACCGAACAGAATGAACGACTTTGCTTCCTGCAAAGGTTTCTTCACCTTTGCATGTCTTTTATCCTTTATGGGAGGGGCAATCACCTCCCAGCCTTGCTCTCGAGTCACCCCCTTCTGCTTCAGCTGCTCTCGCCTTCTAGCAGCTCTGCGCACACACGCACTGGGAACAGGCTCCCCTGGGTCCTCTGCCTCGCTGCTGCCAGACTCTGAAGGCTCCGGAGTCAGCACCCCACTCCCAGATGGTCCTGGCCCCATCTCTGCATCAGATGGAGGATCCTCGTCTGAATCCTCCCCGGACTGATCCCCGTTCTTCCCCACTGTCCGACTCCGCTGCCGTCTGCACAGGCTGCCAGCGAACTACACCACCATGCAATAATAAAAATTGGATACCCAACTTGGCCCAATCCCCTACGGAAGAGATATTTGAAAGAGTGGTCCTTCTAACCACCAGTAAATAGATGTTCCTGCACGTTTTATGAAGTTAAAAGCCCTAAGCAAACAAATATTCATAAATCATTTCAGCTATTTGGCAGCATGAAACTGGACCACTGTGGTTCTTCCATGGAAACGCTGACCAAAATAAACATCATTAACAACAGAGAGTGATTCCTTCTTTAGTGTTTCACCAGTTATTTAACCAGAGACAGATTGATACAGAAATAACAGGAGCACTGTTACTTAAGGATAGGGGGAATTAGTAGTGACAATGACCAGCCAAGATTTCTTGCACGGATCCACGTGTTTCATAAATGTACTAGCTGGATACCCGTGCCTCTCTACGAAACTATGTGACCGGGCTTAGTTTTGGGGGAGGAAAATAAGGGGGGAAAATCTGCCTCTGCTTACCAGCATCCATTGGTATTCATCTAGCTAGCATCCTGTCAGTGTATCAGAGAGTTGAGGGCTGTTTGGAAACTGAAGGAGTATTTGCTGTGGGAGCAAGAAGGAGACAGCATGGAGCCTGGGCGTGGCTTAGCTCAACTGTTCTGTACTAAAGCTGCTTGGTGCTGTGAAACTGAACCTCCTCTCCTCTGCTTGTGTTTTGTATGTGGAAGAGATTTCTTTTCAGATGGGGAGGGGGAGTAGAACTCCTTAGCAGCAGAGCGTGTTGATAATAATAATAATATAGGAAATACTCTAAATGCTCCGATGGTCATTTTGAAAAATCCTTTCTTAGTGAGCACCTAGAAGCCAAGAGGAACATACGGGCCAAATTTAAAGTTTGTAGGCTTTACGGTTCTGGAGATTTTGTGATGATGCCTGAGGGGTATGTTTTGCTTTTCTATATATATAGATTTATTGCATAGTCCATGACTGACCATGGCAAATTGTAAGCAAGACGTCCAAGGTCCCTTCCAACTCTATTATTCTATTCTAACTCCGCTCTTCGCCTGGCACCGTTCCCCCCACTTAGGGCAAAGTCAAAATGTGTGCCAACATGTGCCGGGTACCAACAGCTGGCAGGGCAAGTCGCTTATTTATTCCCCTCTTTCTGGTTCCAGTGAAATCTTCAACAGGGCTCAAAAAATAAAATTGAAAAGCCCCTTTGCTGCTCCTGCAGCCTTTGGACCAGCTGCGTCTTCAGCGCGTTGACAGCAATGTTTGCCAAGTTTGTGACTTAGCATCTGTTAATACTGGGTTTTTTCCCCCTCTCTCTCTCTTTCCTAGATGACAGAGGGCCGCCGGTGCCAGGTTCACCTCCTCGACGACAGGAAGTTGGAACTTCTCGTGCAGGTAATTAACCACCTCTGTATTTTGGGGGGCCTTGCCAGGATGCTACGATGACTCCGCTTGGGGTGGCATGGTGGAAGAGATCTTTAATTGAATTAATGGAATCGCTTATTAGTCATCCCCTCTGTGCCTTCGATCCTATTGGCTTGTTTATTAAAGTTCTAGTTAGCCCAGCTGACTCTCCAAAGAGCTTCCAGGGTTATCGATGGGAGGGCAACTGTCTAATCCAGGGCCCCCCAAACTTGGCAACTTTAAGACTTGTGGACTTCAACTCCCAGCTATGCTGGCTGAGGAATTCTGGGAGTTGAAGTCCACATGTCTTAAAGTTGCCAAGTTTGGAGACCTCTGATCTATAGGAATCTCTTCATTTTTCCATTGTTATACACAATTCTTGCTGCCGTTAATACATGTAAAATTAAGTATGCCTTCCCTTTATTATACTGTTCTGGTAATATAACCAACAGGAATGTTTCTGGTTTCAAATCTATGTGTTGCTTTATCGTTTTTTCTAACCAAGTATGTATTTTAGTCCAGTATTTATTTATTTTTTTTGCCTTTGGGCATGTCCACCACATATGGTAGTATGGACCTGGTATCTGATTACATTGGTCTACAATGGTCTCTCTTGTAGACAGCTTCTCTTGCATCTTCTCTCTCTCTTCCTCAGGCCAAACATACCCATAATTTTCCTTTTCAAATTCTGGGAGTTGAAATCCACAAGTCTTAAAGTTGCCAAATTTGGAGACCTCTGATCTAATATGTCAATCACAGTCCCATTCCCGCCCCCTTGCACCAAGGCCATTGGGCACATGCAAAAATAAAGGCAGGACATTGTGAAGTCTTGACCACCATCTTGAATTTTCTTTTATTCCTCCCCCTCCTCTGCTCCCCGACGTCCATTTACTCTTCCTGGGTCTAAAATCTCATAACTGAGTTGGTGTAAAATATAATGCATCAAACCTGGGAAGTGGGGGGAGGGAAATATAGCAAGATGGAAAGTTATCTGCCCCTGAATGTTCATAGCTGACACCGACTGTGAACCCTCACAAGGCACCCCCCACTTTTGAACCATTGGACTGGGAGAAGATCGCTGGGACTCAGCCTGAAGTGTCTGATCAGTTCCTTGAGATTTGTGGTGGAATATGGTCTGGGGTCTCAGGAGGGGGGAGGGCTGCTTGCTTCTTGTTCTGACCTGGGCTGCCCAAAATCACAAGAAGCAGACTCCTCGTCCTGACAAAACCCCCTTTTTATTGGGCTAATGTGAATTCCTATCCTTCACATCCAGCAAAGTTCCGGCAAACAGTCTTTCAAGGGTGAATTTACAACACAGACCTTATCAGGCTTGGAGAGCTGCCAGGCCGATAGCTTTCAAGCGCAATGCTGTCCAAGGAAATCCTTGGCAAGGAGTCTCTGAGAGTCACGAACAAATCTTCACACTAATTAAACAAACTAACTGTCTCCTACAAACCCCACTCTCCTTTCGCTCCTCTTTATTCCCTATGGGAGGGGCCATTTGCTGTCCACCTGTAGCTTTACTCCTGAGTCAATGTCTTTTGGGGGTGTGTGCTTGTCTTGCTGTCTGGAAAAAAAGACTCACTCTCCTATGACTCCTGACTTCATTCCACCCAAGTATTGCTCTTCCAAACCACAGAGAACCCAAATTACTAAGTACAGATAGCACACATGAAGTATCTCTATTCCAAGAAATCCATGTGATGATGCTGATTAAAGAAACAGAGCTATTCTGTGACTAGGGGGAAATTTGTATACTAATTAATTATCCCGGTTGATTTTTTTTTGTTTTGCTTCAGTTTTAATGCTTCATTTAAATGTTTAAATTGCTTGCTCTTACTGCAAATATTTTAGAGGGTTTATGATGACATTCGATGCTTTATTACCACTTGTTTTCGTAAAGCGTTGTAGAGCGTGGGTGATATGCACATTCAAATTATTGCTGTCATTATTATTATTATGGTCCCCTTCCTACCCAAGTTCCAGAGTTTTGGCCAAGAGTGGTTAAGAAAAAAGCCAAGATGGCAGCTACAACAATTGTGTCTGCCATTCTGATTTCTTTTTAACCTTTTTCTGCAAATATTCCTGGATTTGGCCATAGGTAAGAAACGACTTAAATATATATTTTGGCTTGTGGCTGAGTTTCTCCTTAAAGAATATATTCTTGGCATGGAAAAGCCTTCCTTAATTTTGGCCAAAACCTGTGAAATGCAGGCAAGACCAACAATTAAATTGTTATTTTCTCTCCATACTTTGGATCAAGGGAAGGAAGAGAATATACAATTGGTGCAGCTGGGAGAAAGAAATTTCCTGGTTCGGTTGCTTGACCATTGTTACATCGTAAACACTGTTGTGTAGGTCATTGTGTTCTTTATTGTGTAAAATGCATTTTTGAATTTACTCAGGGTGTGTTCATTTTGTGAATGGTTTTTGGGAAGGGGGGAAGAACGCTGCAAAGGAGTTAATAACATAAATAATATAAAATAATGATAATACCAAACACAACCATAATGTATATTAATCAAGAGTTTTTCCTGCAAACTGGAGGGAACTATAGGTATTTCCCACATGAGCCGATATTCTCCTTTGTGTTTTGCCACACTGATTGTTACAAAATCCTGAAATGGTTAATAGGAAGGATGAAAAACTAAAACTAAAATAAAATAATGAAAGATGCTTGGTGTAGTTAAGGAACAGGAAATGGAAGACACATAATGCTTTAATTACAGAGAGGCATACTCGGGCTGAACTGGGTTGGATGTGAAGTCTCTTTCTAGGGAAAAAAATGGAAAAAGTTAAAAAGAATTCCTTTGATCAGAGTTGGAGTCTCAGGAAATGTATTTCAGGATTGCGATGATGATAGTCCAGCCAGAATCTTTTACAAACTAAAAGGAATAACAGGAAATAGCCCTGAAGGAAAAGTTAAGAGAAGAACTTCATATATTTTTAAATATTTACATTTTGTACGCAGCAGCCTTCCGACCTGGTGACCACCAGAATACAGTTTTCTTATCTCCCAGATAGTCTTGAAAATCCATCCATGGAGCTCTCTGGAGCACGTCAACTTAGGAAAACCTACTAGAAACCACAATGAGGTCATGAGCATCAGGATGTCATCACACATGATTGTCCCAAAAGGAAACTGGACTTTGTTTTTCCTTGAAGACGTTTCCCTTCTCATCCAAGAGGCTTCTTCAATTCTGAGTGAATGGTGGAAGATGGAAGGATTAATATTCTTTGCAGTCCTCTGGACGTTGGTACTCACTCTGAGAGTTGTTGAGGCCACTGGGAGGTTTATGTGTGCCCTTGGGGTCACCTGAATCAGAGTGCAAATGGGTGTGACCCTGAGGGCAGAGATAAACCTTCAATGATTCTCAGAGAGAGTGCTACCAACCAGAGGACTGCAACAAATATTAATCCTTCCATCTTCCACCATTTACTCAGAGTTGAAGAAGTTCTTTGGATGAGAAGCAAAATGTCTTCAAGGAAAAACAAAGTCCAGTTGCCTTTTGAAAAAAAAACACTTTTGGGACAACCATGATCTAGATGGCTGAGAACCTCCATAGAAATCAATTATATAATTCTACTCCTGAATGTGATGTCATGATTTCATTTTCCTCTCTGGATGCCCAGAAAAAGCTGATTTAATAGATGAAGCATTTAAACAGAAAAGGGAGAATGCAAAATCTCATTTAAGTCTCAAGCTTCAGGTGTATTTGAGAGGAAGTGCAGCCCTTGGAACAAATCTAGATTAAATCTGATTTTATGTTTACTAATATGCAGAATGGTATATGATTGCCCTATAAAATATCCCTTGTTTTATACAGGTTTCATGGATGCATCTTAAGACTATTTCTGTGGTTTTCTTTGGCTCTCCTCTTTGCTAGGCATTGCAGAAAAAAATGGAATTTGGGAATGGTTCATCATTTTCCAAATGACAATATTGGGACAGAATGAACTCTGCCTCCTCTTCATTTTGCATTATTTATTTTAATTTTAATTGGATTAATTTTACAGCCATGTTTTATCTCCAGGTGTAATTTGTCTTACTGCGGTAAACCCCTCTGGTGCGCATTCAGGAGAGTAGTAAGGCACTGTGTCTAGTTAATTACACCTTGGGCATTGCCTCCAGGTGTTGTCAGCAGAAAAAGGGTACCCAGGAATGGTTCCAGAATATCCTCCCCCATCTAGCAATTAGGCCCCGTTTATGCAAAGCAGCTGCAAAATCAGATTGTCCCTTTGTGGAACGCAGGTTGAAGAGATTCAGAAAACTGAATAATGGGAAATGTTATCTTCTGCCTCACTTTGGGGAAAGAGCAGCCTGCCAAAACGCTTTCAAATTGTCAAGTCTGAATCCAAACAGATTGAGCAGTTTGGTCGGAATGATCGGCCTGATCAGGGGAATTATTTGGTTTCCATGAAGGCAGGTGAAATATAAAAAGGAACCAGCATCTCTCATTCATCCCAGTCCTGGTTGTCACAAAGGTGCTTTTTTTTTTCCCCAAGAGGCAACTGGACTTTCTTTGTTTCTCCTTGAAAGACATTTCACTTCTCATCCAAGAAGCTTCTTCGGTTCTGACTGAATGGTGAAGGATGGCAGGATTTATATTCCTTGCAATCCTCTGGTCGTTTGTACTCTCTCTGAGAGTCATTGAGGCCACTTGGAGGTTGATCTGTGCACTCAGGGTCACCTGAGTGGTGCAAATGGATGTGGAGCCTTCTTGGAACTGCTGAAAGGATCTGTGTTGTAGACAGGAGATAGGTGGTGGTTTATCCCTCCTCCCTCTGTTGAGACAGGGCTGTGCAAGTTTCACATACGTGGCTTCTTCAGCTCCGACTGGACGGTGAGCAATGGATGGATCGATATTGCAGGCAGAACTGATCATTTGCGTTCTTTTAGAGAGTCGTTGAGGCCACTTGGAGCAGGGCTCGCCAACCTTTTGGACCTCAGGGACCAATTTTAAATCCCGTGGACCACTAATATGAATTTTAACTGACGGTGGCTTGCTGACATTGGTGGGAAAGTCAGTCCCCTATTCCAGAGCTGCAGGAGTCACAAGACTGGCCTTTTGGCCATCCTGCAGCAGCTGCTCCTCCACCCGGGTGCACCGGCCTGCCATGGCCTGGAGGAGCTGCTCCTGGGTGACCAAAGGGCCAGTCCTGTGATTACTGCATCTCTGGAATATGGGATATAGATGGACAATTATTTGATCAGGACAGTATAAGTTCTGCTGACTTGAGCAGGAGGTTGGACTACAAGACCTCTGAGGTTCCTTTCAGCCCTATGGTGCTATGTTCTAATTTGTTCTATGGAGAGCATTCAGAATTCTCCTAGTTAGCAATTTATACTATGGTAGTCAGGGCTCCTAATATCTATTACTTAGCTTAAAGCTTAATAATGATTTTTAGTGTTGTTGTTTTTAAGTGATACATCACATTTTATAATTTCATAAGGATGGATTGGAAAATTACAATCTCCATATTTTAGATTTCCTTCTTTCCTGATTCATATTTTGCTTGCCTTCATAACCTTTTAATCTTTTTCCCGGGTCTATTATCTCCCTCCTTGCTTAATAGTCTTTCTTTAAAATGTTTAATTAAAAAAAAAACATTAAGCCCCATAGCAGGGCAATGCTCCCCCCCAAAAGACTCTGAATTTTGTTTCATTTAAACAAATCACTTTCTTAATGAACTACATATTGCACACAGAAGCAAAAAAATAAGTAATATGGAAATTATAACAAAAGGAAGTGTTCAAAAGAAGCAAACTATCCGGGGCACGTATTCATAGAGAGAGATAGCAGTTCTGCAGAAAGAATTTAGTGGGTTTAGCCATCCTTCATTATAATGATCCATGGCTAATCTGTATTAATAGCTGGTTTGTTCATATACGGCTAATAATGTTGGTTCAGTAGATAATTGAAGCTGAAGTCTGTATTGTTATCTTTCCGGGGCTGAAGACTAAGTCTTAGACTGAGGTTTTTGACTATTTCTAAGGATTTCCTGTTGTTCTGATTGATCACATGTGCCACAGTCCTGATCCATTGTAAGATCTTGGGGTGGGGACGCCATGGCTTCCAAGTATTGTCTCCCTGATTGCAGAGTTGTAGAGCCGAGGATGAGCACATCGTGTACCAAGCCACAAAGATGACCTTGGAGAAATTGCAGTGACAGTGACAAAATATGATTAAGCCCTGGAAATAAAGAAAGCATTAGAAAAGATACTCGGGCTGGCTCTGCCTTAGTTCCCTGGAGTTTTAAGAGCACGGAAGGGGAGAGAAATACAGATTTTCTCCCCCCAAGATTTTCTTACTACATCCTATAAAAATGAGAGCTTCATTCATTCTTGAGTCTGTTTCCTGTTGACATATAGACCAAAAGATAATACACACAATGAAATGCTCCCAGTGGGTGTGATCAAACAAATGACAGTCTCTTTGTTTACATTTTAAAAAAAACAATATTTTTCCACTAGGATTTCACCCACACACACCCCCCCGAGATGGAAACCTAGTAGAATTGTCCCAGCTCATTCAGGATCTGTTACGTTGCAATTAAATTTGAGACAGTGAAAACTGTGTTGGCTTCAATTGTCAAAAGAAGCTGTGGCCTAATTAAATCTTTGTAATCGCTCAGCAGGTTGGTTGGTTCAGTTGGTTGGTCGGTTGGTTGGTTGGTTGGTTGGTTGGTTGGTTGAATAAACAAATATATATGGTCACCCAACTCACACATAGATGACTACAAGGGGCTTCCAACATAAAAATCACAACATAAAAACCCATAAAATCCACCACTCCGGCTCCCCATGGCAGCAGCAACACAATCATACCAGCCATTTGATGGACACCATCTTCATTTGAGATCCCCAGAACCTTTGATCTCATGTTATTTTTCTGAAATTGACCCACTTGGGAGACGATCCTATCACTGTTCATGGCATCGTCAACTTATGGAATGGACAGTGAAGTGGATGGCAAGCCCCTACAGGCTAGCTGAAGGACTGTCTCTCTCTCTCTCTCTCTCTATCACATCCACCTGGCCAACCAGGATGGAAATGCTGGGTATGTTAACAGGTGCCATCAATTAGGGAGGTACAACTCTAGGGATGCTTTGGAGAATAGCTTGACCCCCTCTTCTTTGGGGGAATCCCCTACTACATCTTGTTGGATAGATTATTGCAATAACATGAAAGGCTTCTAGGAACTCAGAGAAAGATACTCAAGTTATGCGCCTTACGCAAGTTTATTTGCATAGTTGTCCACCGACTCATTTTGAGGATCAAGAAAACACTTGGATGGACTAAATGTTTGAAGAGGCACTTTCACACAGCAACTTATCCAGGACTCATACATTATCCTGCCAAGGTTGCCCTTAGCAATTACATCTGATATCAAGGGAAAATGGTTTTTAATAGCAGCAGCATTCCAGTTATGAAATGCTGCTCCTTTGAAGGGTGGCTTGACATTTTCATTGCAATTTATTTTTTTTCCAGTTCCAAATAATGGGAAAAAAACATTTACCACCATTCTGGAGGTGACTTTTTTTTTCTGGGAGAACAAAAGAACCCGCTCCAGGTACAAATACTATTTCAGACTCTTTTATGGACAAGACCATAGAGTTTAGGCCACCGAATGTCATTCTTCCACTCTAGTTTGGTCATGCCTTACTTGGAAGACCGAGTTCTGGGCTAGGAAGTTTAAAAATAGACTTTGACAAACTGGAGAGATTTTTCAGAGGAGGTCTTGCAGGAAGTGGGAGGCTGGGAACCAAAAGGAAAATTATGGGTATGTTTGGCCTGAGGAAGAGTGAAACACCTTTCATGTAGTTGATGGTTATTCACTTAATGACCATGTGACTAACTTGACAACTGCAGAGATTCTCTTAACAGCTGCATCAAGAAAGGTCATAAAATGGAGCAAAGTTCACTTAAAAGCTGTCTTGCTTAGGAACAGAAATATTGTGCTCCATTGTGGTCATAAGTTGAGGACTACCTGCAGCTACAATGGTTGTGGCACCCCAGGCCACGTGATCATGATTTACAACCTTCCCAGCTGGCTTCTGACAAGGAAAGTTGATGCAAGAAACTCGTCAGATTGGGTGTGACTCACTTAATGTCCACCTTGCTTTAGCAACGGAAATTCCAGCCCTAATTGTGGCGCTAAGGGGAAAGCTTATCTGTGCGCAGTTAGAATTCCTTCCAAATTTGCTCTCTTTTAACCTGACAGATTTCATAAACGGAAGGACTCCCCTCGTTTTAACATTTTCATCCGCAAACAATATCATCTTTTGGGGGATAATTCCTACTTTAAAAACACACAACCGTGAGCAGCGAAACAAAGGAAATTGCCTCGGAGCGTCAGCGAAAGCCGCAATCGTCTTTCTAATATATCACCAAATGTACTTTATTTGTGTTTGGAATAGATACGAGTTTGGAATAGATACGAGAGCAGGGCATTATTTTGGAAAAGCTGCTTCTACAGGGAGACAAATCAAATGGACATTAACCGGGGCGTTTTCAGGCCGAGGCATAAAACTCGGGGACCTGCTGTGAAATAGCCCTTGTTTCTGGAAAGATTCCTATTACAACTTCAATTTACTTTCCAGGGCTTGGAAATAACCTGTTCCCCTTATCCCTGACAGGAACCTAATTAAAACAGCTTGTAAACTGCAGAAAAGTGTGATTCCGCTTTCTGTTCCCCCCCGCCTTCCATATTTGCCCCTCTCTCACTTCGTTTGCAACCAGACAGGTCCAGATATTCCTTTCTGGGCACACGGACGTTGATTTTTCAAGCCTTGTAAACTCTCGGCCGTCTTATCCACCCAGCCTCCACCAAAACCCTCGGGGATTTGGGGTTTTTTTCTGCTACGAATTCTTTGCTGCCATCTCTAGTCCTATAAAAGCCTTTTTTCCCCCATGTTTCTTCAGCTGGGGGACCATAATGAAAAAGGAGCCTTAAAATGCAGCGCATAAATCTACTCTAAATAACCAGCGGTGGAAACTCGAGCTTTTATTTTCCCCCGTTGCCAAGGCTGCCATTTGCAATCTAGCATCGCTGGAAAGGGGTCCTTGGAGCTTTGCAGAATCCACACAACACACACACACACACACACACACATCCCTTAGTTAAACTTTCTTCCCTCTGAGCCACAGGGGGGGTGGGGAGGGAGGTTTGGCTTCCAATACTGGCAAGTCCTCGACGTATGACCACAGAGAAGCTGCTATGGTTGTAAGTGTGAAAATTGTTCATAAGTCATTTTTTTCAGTGTTGTTGTAACGTTTTTTCCCAGTATATATTTTATTTTTATTCAGAAACATTTTGAACACAGTGTATTGCCCGAGTATGTCATTTGTGGGGAAAAAACAAAAGAAAAACAAACAGAAGTAACAACATATATACTAATAACAATAATAAAATAGTGTAACAAAATAATTTTAACTAGATTTCTCTTTGTATTGGCTTATTGATACTTCCGTCAATTATATTGACATGTTTATAATTATCAACCCTCTTTGTATTTAATTCATACATAACGGTAATCTTCCTTCACCTACTTTCTACCTCTTATCTCTAACCACTCGTAAAATCTGTTCCATGTTAAGTAATATTCTGTGCCTTCTTTGTCCTTCATTTTTAACGTCAATCTATCCATCTCTGCAGAGTCTAGTATTTTCCGAATTACGTCCTCATCTGACGGGGTGTTCTCATTTTTCCAACATTGTGCAAATACAATCCTGGCTGCTGTCAATAGATGAAAAACCAAATATACAGTCCCTTTATCGTAGCCCCCTGGCATTTTATCCAACAGTGTCGTTCAGTAGTGGGATTCAGCCGGTTGGCACCGGTTCACAAGAACCGGTTGTTAACTTTCTGAGCAGTTTGGTAAACTAGTTGTTGGAAGAAATCATGAGGGCAGAGAACCGGTGGTTAAATTATTGGAATCCCACCACTGGTGTCGTTGTAACTTTGAACGGTCACTAAACAAACTTGTAGGTCGAGAACTGCCTGTATGACTTTTACACCACATGCCTGCTGCCAGGAGACAACCCAGAACAAATGCCTCTGGGTGGGGCATAATTTGGGCCTCATATAAGATCTAGACCAGGAGTCCCCAAACTTGGCAACTTTAAGACTTGTGGACTTCAACTCCCAGAATTCTGGGATTTGAAGTCCACAAGTCTTAAAGTTGCCAAGTTTGGAGGCCTCTGATCTAGGCTGTGAATGACAGGGGCCTTTCCTAACTGCTTGGATGGAGAAGGAGACCCTGGACTCAGAACAGGGTCACCTCTAAAAATATGTGGGATTTGCATGGTCTCATTGTGAGGAGTAGGAGATGGGCTCACACCCTGTTCTCAAGTTCATTTCCCGATCTTCACCCCTCACAAAGAGCCTTTTCAGAGCAACTGGGTGTAAACAGATTAGATAATCCCTCTCTACTCATCCAGCTGTGTGACCACCACCCAACGGAATGTCCTCCTGGGGTGTCAACTATTTTGGTCCTTCGATGGCACACAGACCAGGCTTTCTGTGGAGTGACTAACATGAGTATCCTTAGATGAAGCCATGCCAGGAGTCCAGCTCATCCTGTTCCAATGAGGGGACACAGAGAGAGAGAGAGAAAGAGAAGCAACTTTGGGTAGGGAAATATATTTTTCCATTGAGCTAATCTAGGGAGCAGAAGGAGGAGTCCAGGAATCATGGGTCTCTCCATAAGAATTCTTCTCAGTTTCTCAGAGGGATGGAACAAAAAGGCTCAGCCCCTTTCTTTAGAAAGACATACAGACAGATAGATATAGATGGATATATGATAGATGAATGGATGGAGATAGAGATAGATAGATAGATAGATAGATAGACAGACAGACAGACAGACAGACAGACAGACAGACAGACAGACAGACACAGACATGGATAGAAATAGATGGATAAATAGAGATAGAGATAGATAGATAAATGATAGATGGAGAGAGAGAGATGGATAGATATAGATGGATAGATATGGATAGATAGGTGAAAGATGGAGAGAGAGAGAGGGAGAGAGAGATATGGATACGAATAGATATAGATGGATATGGATAGATAGATGGATGATAGATGGATAGAGATAGACAGATGATAGGTGATAGATGATATAGACATGATATAGATGGGTGGATGGGTGGGTGGATGGAGAGAGAGAGAGATGGATAGATATGGGTAGATGGATAAATGATAGATGGATAGAGACAGACAGACAGAGAGAGACAGATAGAGTAAAAGTCAACAAAAATTGAGAGTTTCAGGACTAAGGAAGGTGGTATTAAACGATATCTTTTTTTGTTGCTCTTATAGCTTTCTCCTAAGCTGTTGCAAAAGTAGAATTCTTTTTTAAAAAATTGAAAGCACTATTAGAACACTATTTTTTTAAAAAAATGTATCATTAGGTATCATTTTAATGCCAGACAAAACATTTTAGCATTTAACTATTGTTAGTTTGGTAATTTCAGTTCACGTAGTCTTCTGTTGCATTATGTTAATTTCTTCCTGTTCTCTCTCTCTCTCTCTCTCTCTATCTCTATCTCTATCTCTATCTCTCTCTCTCCTTCCCTCCCTCCCCTCCCTCCCTCTCTCTCTCTCTCTTTCTGTGCAGAATTGTATTACAACCGGCAGATCTACGTAAAGCTGCTCTGTGTTTATCTATTTTAAAGGGCTGTGTTTATCTATTTTTATGGGGCTACATTTCTTGATTCAGGCAGCTGCTTCTTGGTGCAAATTACGAGGACGTGAGAAGAAAAGTTCAATTTGTAGGTTGCGTGTCAGTTCCTTTCGCGTCTGTAGAAAATCTGTTTTTCTCAGACAGTTAATAACTTTAGTTTACTTGAACAGATCTGTGCCACTTGGTTAACAATCAGAGCACCAATCTGTCCAATGTTTTCCAAGATGTTCCTTAGATCCTGCAATGCCTGGTGTCAGGGTGGGATTCAAAAATCCCAACAACCAGTTCGCTGCCCAGTTGCTGGGTGGGCGTGGCCATGGTGGCGTGGCCTATCGGAACGTCCAGTAGGGCCATTTTTCACCTTCCCCAGAGTCTGGAGGCTTCCCTTGGGAGGGCAAAAATGTCCTCCCCTGGGCTCTGGAGGCCTTCCAGAACCCACAAACAGGCCCATTTCTGGAATTCCGGAAGGCCCATTCTTCCCCCTCCCAGAGCCCCCGCGCAGACCCTGCACGTACCTACATCAAAAATGGGCCACCTGGAGACTCCTGGGAGGGGTGGGGCAGGGCAAGTGGGGCCAGCTGGTCTGTCCAAATATCGGTTCAGTGAACCAGATGCAAATTTAACATCCAATTCGTCCGAACCCGTCCAAACCAGTAGAATCCCATCCCTGCCTGGTGTATATTTATGACCATTGCAATATCCTGAAGTTGTTTGACCCCCCCCTTTGCAAACTTCCCAGCCAACGTCTGACAAACAATGGTTGGATTTGCTTAATGACTAGAGGTTTCACTTTACTGCAGGGAATTCGCTTAATAATTGTGGCCAAACGGTCATAAAATCAAATGCGACTCACTTAGCAACTGCCGTGCCTAGCAGTGGAAGTTCTGGTCTCGATTATGTCATAAGTTGAGTATTATCTGTAATGAAATGTTAGTGGTCCCGTCCTTCTGATACCTTCCTCCTTTGGTAGGAAGATTAATTACTAATGAGCCATCCAATCTATCTAACTCTAATTAGCATGCCGGTTATTACATCCCTTTAAAATCTTGGTTAGTTTGTTTGGTTCAGCTGTTGGTTTTATTTGAGAGATAAAGAAAGGAGATTCTCCCAATCCTGAACCTCAGGCCTTTAATTGCAATGTGAACTTAGAAGTATTTGAAGCTTGCTCATTTGGGTGGCTCAGTGGCTAAGACGCTGAGCTTGTTGATCGAAAGGTCAGCAGTTTGGAGGTTCGAATCCCCAGCGCCGCGTAACGGAGTGAGCTCCCGTTCCTTGTCCCAGCTTCTGCCAACCTAGCAGTTCGAAAGCACGTAAAAAATGCAAGTAGAAAAATAGGGGCCCCTTTGGTGGGAAGGGAACAGAGTTCCATGCGCCTTCGAAAGCGTTTAGTCCTGACGGCCACACGACCATGGAGACGTCTTCGGACAGCGCTGGCTCTTCTTCGGCTTTGTAATGGAGATGAGCAGCGCCCCCTAGAGCCAGAAATGACTAGCCCGTAGGTGCGAGGAGAACCTTTTACCATTTGGGTTACAATACGGCCTATGGTTTGTTACCCATGCTCATTGGATTGGCAATAAGAAGGAGCTTTTAAGCAGAAGACTGGACAGCTGTTTGTCTGAAATGGGGTGTAGGGTCTCCTGCTTGAGCAGGGGGTGGACTAGAAGACCTCCGAGGTCCCTTCCCACTCTGTCATTCCTTAAGGAATTGTGTTGCCTTGGATCAGTACATTTTTGGGTGATCTTAGAAAGCCCAACCTGTGCATGGGAATTGATCTGAAGAGCTAGATCTAAGGCAGGCTGCAAGCGAGGGTGGTGGAAGATGGGGAGGAGGAAAGGAGAAAAGGATTTTCATGGAAACTCCGAAGAATGCTCCCTTCTGTGTGGAGAACCCATTTAGCTGTCCCGGGAGCTAATTTATATCGCTTCCTTTCAATAGCTAGTTTGCTAATGTATGCCATATGTTAATACCGTTCTTCTTCTGTGATTTGTGGAGCTGTTGCCGGTCCCTTTTTCTTCTTGTAACCTAGAGATTTGGCACGGGCTGGACAGATTTATGCCCCTCTTTCGAAATAAATCTGAAGGCCAACCTTTCTGGTCACCACCAAGGGCTCGTGGCCCCAACGAGACTCAGCTCCACATTCCCAAAAGCCTTTGAGCTGTCAGGATGGGCTTTCACAAAGAAGGTCTGTGTCTCTCCTGCCTTGGGAAGCACTCAAGGTGTGCAAGCCAGGGCAAGTGTGGGAGGGGCCGGCTGGGTTGGCGGGGGGAGCCATGGAGAGGAGCAAAGGGCAATCTCAGGAAAGAAAGGGCCCTTTTTCAGAGAAGGGAAGCGGGTGTTGTGATGCTCTCTTCACGTGATTCTTTATCCTCCAAAGGGAAAATCAATTCTGGCAGGAGGGAGGGATGATAGAGAGATAGAGGGAGGGTGAACGAGAAAGAGACACAAAGAGAGAGAGTTAATAGAGAGCTGAAAGAGAGAGAGAAGAGAGACAGAGATAATGAAGAACGGTGTGAGTGGGAGAGTAGATAGAGAGACAGATGATAGACAGATAAAGAGATAGTTGGATAGGTAGGTAGATAGATAGATAGATAGATAGATAGATAGATAGATAGATGGATATGGATGGATGGATGGATGGATGGATGGATGGATGATGGATAGATGAGAGAGAATGAGAGAGGGATGAAGGAGGGAGGGAGAAAAAGAAAGAAAGAAGGGAGGGAGGGAGGAAAAGGAAAGAGAAAAAAGAGAAAGAAAGAAAGAAAGAAGGAGGAAGGAAGAAGGAAGGAAGGAAGGAAAAGAAAAAGAAGGAAAAGGAAGGAAGGAAGGAAGGAAAAGAAAAGAAAGAAAGAAAGAAAGAAAGAAAGAAAGAAAGAAAGAAAGAAAGAAAGGTTTTTCCTCTGGCCATGTGTGCTGCTTATGAAGCTCAGTCAAGGGACTGTCAGGGGAAGCAATCTGGATGGTGTGTCTCATAAAACAGGAAGGCTTATATATACATGAATCGAGACTTCCTGTTAACAGGAAAGGCATCTCCTGGAGGCCAGAGGTTCACCCTGTGTGTCACCTGATTCTGGGGAAGGAAGTGAGTCATCCAGCATTCTCCTGTTTCCCACATTTAGGGCCTCCTTTCCACAGTAGTTGTTGTCTTTGGCCAACGAACGCCTGGGTTGGGGTGATGCTGAATTGCTAGCTTGGATACCCTTAGTCCTCAGTCCTCCAGGCTATCCTGCCTAGACTGCCCAGCTCTGAGCTCTGCACAGTGGCCTCTGTTGAAAGTTCTCACGAAACCTGCCTCTCCGCATCTCCACCAACTTCCTGATGTGCGCCAACATCTCTTGCTGAACCGCAAGAATCCCAATTTTCTATAGGAAAAGGCATTTTCCTGAGGCAGTCCTGTCGTTTGGCATCCAAGCAGAAGAAATAACTCATCTAAAAGCCAACTGATCAAGGGAACTTCTAAACCACAAAGAAATTGTTCATTATCTCTATTTCTGACATCAAATAAATGCCCCGAGACATGAGAACTGGAGAAGCAATTGGGATCTACGCTTTTGGTTTTCGGTGGTTTTCAGCATGAGTCAGGCAAGGTTGGAAGTACATTCGGGTGAATTTGTCCGGTTGGTCAATCAGGAATATTTTAAGTATAACAGGTCCTTTCCTTTTCCCAAAATGTCTTCTGAGTTCCTAGATTGTCCAGTGATGGTGAGGTCCCCATTGGGAGACAGAACGTGTACCGTGTCTCCCTGAAAATAAGACCCTGTCTTATATTTTTTTCCACCAAAAAAGGCACCAGGTCTTATTTTCGGGAGATGTTCTCCACTGACTAATCTCACTTGTGCGCATCGCCCCCGGCCTCCTTTTCACTGTCAGAGGCCTTCAGGAACTTCTTCTGCGGCCACCAAGGCTTTCCTGAAGGCCTCTGCATCCCATAACTGAGCTCTGGATCAATCCAGAGCTTTGTTCTCAGCTCCAGCGGCCTTCAGGAAAGCCTTGCTGGCTGCAGAAGAAATGAGCCGGCAAGGTGTCGGGGTGTGTGAGGCCTGGCTACAACTGTCCATAGGTAAGTAGTAGGGCAGCTCCACACACACCCCATCCCCACCCTAGCTTAATTTTTACCCGTGCACTCTGGAGTGGGCGGGATCTTAATTAGGGCTTATTTTGGGGGTAGGGCTTATATTGGACACATGTGTAAAAAAAATCAAGCTAGGACTTACTTTCAGGGTAGGTCATATTTTTGGGGAAACAGGGTAGTCATGTTGGTGTCCTTGGTAGCAGAGCTGGATAGGGAAACAGATGGTTGGATGGATATTCATATGAGTAAGATACCAAGCAGGTATTGCTGTATGTCTGTCCATGCTTCCTACCTTCCAGGGAAGAAGGAGTGGACCTCTTTGTGGGTCATGCTTCCTCACCCATCATCAGAAGGAAAGATGCAGTAGGTTTTGTTCCTTATAAACAGAGCACAGGACCATAAGTGAGGACAGATACTGTAGTTGCAGACTGAAAAAGTCTCTGAATGATGGTGCTGATTCGGTCAATGGGCCATTTGAGCATCTTTTGTGACAGGAGGTCTTCTCTCATCTTCATCTTTCAGTACATCAGAGATATCAAATTACTTCTTCCTCTCCACAAGGATCATCTTGGGATATTTTTGTCTGGGGAGATTTCATCCAGGTCTTGGTTGTCCCAAAGGAGCTTTTCCCAAAAGCTAAAAGTCTCGATTATTTTTCCTTTGAAAATGTTTCATTCCAAGACATTTCTTCAGTTCTGAAGTCCAGTTGCCTTTTAGGAAAAGCACTTTTGGGACTTTTTTGTTTGTTTTTGCCTTTGTTGATTCAGGAGTTTCTGAGCTTCTACTGATGTCCTCCAGAAGTATTAGAATTACAGTTATTACCAGTTTTTGTTAACATGATGCTGGAGTCCCAATAGATCTAGAAGACCCATGATGGAGGCAACTGTTTGTCTGAAGTGGTGTAGGGTTTCTTGCCTAAGCAGGGGGTTGGACTAGAAGACCTCCAAGGTCCTTTCCAACTCTAATTGTTCTTCTAACTGTGGTTAAATTTGCATCCAAGAAATACCATAGTAATGAAGTCAACAGTCCACATGTCAATGGAGAGCCTCAGCCATCCAGGTCATGGTTATCCTAAAGGTGCTTTTATCAAATGGCAACTGGACTTTGTCTATCAACAGAGTGGGAGGGATACAACACTACCTATCTCCAGTCTACAACACAATCCTTTCAGCAGTTCCATGAAGGCTCCACGCCCATTTGCAGTACTCAGATGACCCCGAGGACACAGATAAACCTCCAAGTGGCCTCAGTGACTCTCAAGAAGAGCGCTAATGACCAGAGGATCTGCAAGGAATATTAATCCTTCCATTCCTCCCCATTCAGTCAGAACTGAAGAAAGCTTCCTGCGTGAGAAGCAAAACGCCTTCAAGGAAAAACAAAACCCAGTTGCCTTTTGAAAAAGCACTTTGGGGTCAATGGTTCAAATTCCGTGTGAAATTCATTTACCACAAAGTCGTCTTCATTTTAGCCTGGGCAGCCGCCATCTTTCTTTTAACAATGAGCACTTGTAAAAGTTTTCATTTCAAATATCCATGATGCCTTTTATGTTTGGCCTGTTAGATGGCTGCATATTTGTGGCAACCTGTTTTCTTTTTCTTTCTTTTCTTTTTAAAATGTTCTTTGTTTCAGCACATTAGAACTCGCAATGCTTCAGAACAGGCTGTTTAAACGGCAGCCTGCTGGGTGGATGGTACGGCAAAACAAGATTGGCACTAAACACGTTAACTAACATTTAAAAGTCCTGACAGATTAGCTGCAGAACAAATACAATCAAGTCAATAACAGATTCCGGCATCATAACAGATTATCTGAGCCAGTAACAGATTATCTGAATTATCAAAGGACACTAAAATATATATATATGGTGCTATCTTGGCTAATTCATTTCATTTTGTACAATTGCCTGATGAATTGTTATACATCAGATGAGATGAGATGAGATGAGATGAGATGAGATGAGATAAATCTTATTTTTCTTTTAGGCCACTGGTGTCGTATATTTGTGACCAAGTAAGGAATCTTGAAGTATAGTAACTTTGTGGGCAGGAATTGGGACAAAACCTAACAGCATTCACTGATCTTTTGAATGCCTAACAACCTTATTTGTATTCCCAATTAATTTGCCCTATTTATTAGCAATTAACAGAGTGTGTAAATGAAAATGGTCTCCACTCAGTACACATCTGGAAGATTAATGATGAAAGGAAAGCTTCCATGCTATCCAAAAATCAACAACAGGTCTCTAAAAACATAGCAGGCAAAAGCCAAGTGTTGTATTGTGTTGTGTTGTGTTGTGGTCCAGCTGGAAGTGGTGTAGGGACCTCCTGTCTTCTACCTGTCCAAGCCCAACTATGTATGTCATGTTTTTCCTTAATAAAAGTAATCCTCTCTGTCAAGAGGAAGAAACTTATGAAAGCTACACAGGGAACAATGTTATTATTAAGATGGTGACTTGATCATTGCTTGCTCTTTGGAAGAGCGTTATAGCTCCCACAACCTTAAGAAATTTCAAAACATCCTCAAAGATCCATCTCATCCTGGGTACCCTTTTTTATTTTTTGGGGAACTATTACCATCTGGCAGCCGGTACAGGACAATAAAAACAAGGACAAATAGGCTGAAAAACAGCTTCTATCCCAGGGCAGCAACATCAGAGATTTTCAATTCAATGTATAGAATGTGAAGGAGGTGAGTTTGTGTTTATTATCATAGTCATAATGTACACTGAAGATGGCATTTAATTTCGTTGTAGGAGGTGCAATGACAATAAACTAAACTAAACTAAACCAGGAAGTTCTTCAAATGATTTACCCCTTTGGCCCATTTTCTTCTCCCTGACTAACTCATGCAATAACTGTCAGAAGATAAGAATTATCTCAATTTCTTTTTCAAAGTCTACCCTGTTGGTCAACGAGAACCATCTGACTTCATTATAGGTCATGGTTGGTTGCTGCTCTCAGTAACTGTACACATTTTTGTATTGCAGTTCACTTACGCACTGGGGAGCTACGGTAAGCAAGCTGGTAGTTTTGGACCGCGAATCCCACAATCCCTTGCCATTGTCATACGGGTGTACTAGCTCATGGAAGTTGTCTTACCTTTGAGAACGTCAGTTGTGTATTCCTGTGGTAGAGCTAGGCTGGCGAAGGTCACGGTGATGAGAGTGATGGGTTCTCTACCTCTTAAGAAAACCAGACTGCTATATTTCAGAGAACCAGGTCCGTTCCTTGAGAGTAAAGTTTTGGTAAAGCGAAGGTAGTCTACAAGTGGTCTTTTCTGTCTTCAGTTTCTCTGCCTTGGGTGTGAATTGTAGCTCAACACACCTCATTAGGGATGCACTTGGGCAAGTTATTCCCATTGTACATTTATCTACTCAGTGTCTCCATCTAATAAGAACCCCATTGGCGTGAACTGGTTCAAGTATTCAAGGAAATCACCCTAGCAAGTGAAGGTTGTCTTCCAAATACTTTGCCTCAGTAGTCCTTCTTCTCTCCAGTGGCTTTCCCTGGAATGATTGGTTGTCTGCATTCCCTGGAATAGTTGGGTTGCTCCAAGGGAACAGCAGTCAAACAAAACAGATTGTTTGCTGCTTACTCATGGAAGCTCCATGAGGCTTCAAAGAAACACCTGGTGGGACATGTCTGTGGCGATTCTTCATCATCCAAGGTCATGGTTGTCCCAAAGGTGCTTTTTCAGGAGGCACTTGGACTTTCTGGGTTTTCTTTGAAGATGTTTCACTTCTCATCCAAGAAGCTTCTTAAGCTCTAAAGCTTCTTCAAAGGGAGGTCTTCAGAGCTGAAGAAGCTTCTTGGATGAGAAGCAAAACATCTTCGAAGACAAACCAGAAAGTCCAAGTGCCTCTTGAAAAAGCACCTTGGGGACACCTAGTTGGACAAAGCTTCCATCCCAGAGCCTCTTTGAAGCGAAGCCTTGATATGAAACAGTGTCCCCTCCTAATTGAAAACAGGCTCCTAGGAATGTGGAGGCCTCTTCCCACTCTGCAGGCCAACCAAACCACTTCAATCTCCACTTTGAGGCACCAAGGTGGAACGAGGGCAAGGCAGGAAGAAAGTCTGAATTGAGGTGATGTCTTCGACAGTCTCCTCTTCAACTCATCCTCCACAACTGAGTTAGTCCATAAACAAGTATTGAAGCATACTTAGTTCTTAGCATCATTTGGGGTCACCATATATTTGCTGGTGTCTACCTAGTATATAGTACATGTATACCTAGTATATATCTAGTATATAGCATATGGTGTCTACCTACATATAGACTGGGTGAAACCAGGGTTAATAGCAGTAACTGGGAGAGGGATCTTGGAGTCTTAGTGGACAACCAATTAAAGATGAGCCAGCCGTGTGCAGCAGCATCCAAAAAACCCAATGCAATGCTAAGTTGCATTAACAGAGGGATACAATCGAGATCAAGGGAGGTACTAATACCACTCTATAAAGCCTTAGTAAGACCATACCTAGAGTACTGCATCCAGTTTTGGTCACCACACTATAAAAAAGGATGTTGAGACCCTGGAAAGAGTGCAGAGAGGAGCAACCAGGATGATGAGGGGACTGGACGCTCAAACATACGATGAATGGTTGCAGGAACTGGGGATGGCTAGTCTAGTGAAGAGAGGACCAGGGGAGACAGGAGAGCAGTCTTCCAATATTTGAGGGGCTACCACAGAAAGGAGGAAGGGGTCAAGCTATTTTCTAAAACACCCAAAGGCCAGACAAGGAACAATGGATGGAAACTGAGCAAGGAGATATCCAAACCTAGAAATAAGGAGGAATTTCCTGACAGTGAGAACAGCCAACCAATGGAACAGAAGTTGCCCTCAGAAGTTGTGGGAGCTTCATCACTGGAACAGACTGGACTGCCATTTGTTAGAAATGGTGTAGGGTCTCCTGCTTGGGTAGGGGGTTGGACTAGATGACCTACAAGGTCCCTTCCAACTCTGATTATCTGTAGTCAACCCAACTTGATGTAAATGACTGTGCAGACAGATTGAAATGCTATTTGTTGGGGGGGAAATTATGACTTTTGAGACGTGAAGGTGACATGGGTTGGTGATGCCCTACGTTAGATTTAGAGATTCTCCAGTTACTAACATCGGTGGGTGTTTGTCATTCGGGGGTTATTAATTTTTGTGGGAGAAGATCCACTGGCTCTTTCGGTCGTCTCTACACTTCATGTCACATGTGCATGTGTGTGCACGTGCACAGGCTTACAGTAGAAACCAAAATGTCATTCTTGGTGGCTTCTTGAAGACCGTGAAACACCAGGCATTGTGAGGTGCATGGCTCAAGCATTGCAGTCTATGAATGTCTCTATGGTGGGGGCTCAACCCAGTCTGTCATCAGCTCTGGCCAATGTTGCTATCACTGCGCGCATGTCCACCAGAAGACACGAGTCCTCCCCCCATCCCTTGTTTGAACCTCCTCCTCCTTGCCCTTCCCCCATGCTGCTGCTACCTGTCTGAGCATGTTCTTTGTTGTCTCTCTCTCTTTCAGCCCAAGCTTTTATCCAAGGAGCTGCTAGATCTGGTAGCATCCCATTTCAACCTGAAAGAAAAGGAATATTTCGGAATCGCCTTCACCGATGAGACGTAAGTGTCTTGAGGACCAAGAGCCAACCGTTCAGAAGGTCAAGGAAGGGTTTGCTTTCTGGAGAAATTGCTCCCTGGATTAATGTCTCTGGAGATTCTCAATCACGGTGGTCGCTTTTTCCAAAAGGCACCTGGGCTTGCTTTCTTTCTTTCTTTCTTTTTTAATCAAGTTTTTTTTATGTTTACATATATATACGTATTTTGAGTGCAGTATGTTGTCCGGGCATTTCATTTTACAGAAGGAAATTTTAAGAAACCCAAAGTAACAAATATATTGATAGCAGTTGCAGTAGCAATAGCCCTTAGACTTATATACCGCTTCACAGGGCTTTACAGCCCCCTCTAAGCGGTTTACAGAGCCAGCCTCTTGCCCCCAACAGTCTGGGTCCTCATTTTACTGACCTCGGAAGGACGTAAGGCCGAGTCAACCTGGAGCCTGGTGAGATTTGAACTGCTGCAGGCAGGCAGAGTAGCCTGCAATACTGACTTCTAACCACTGCACCACCATGGCAGAAATAGCAATAGCACTTAGACTTATATAGCACTTCACAGTGCTAGTACAGTACATATAATAATTATAACCATATCTATAGTTGCACTAGCTTATTTATAATCATATCAATTGGATTAGCATACTTACTTAGTTATAAACAACTTTCATATTTTACTTATACATAACAATGCTGTTTCTTCATCTAATTTCTACTTCTTATCTCCGACCATTGACAAAACCTATTCCACATCTATATCTCTTTGTCTTTTGTTTTCAATGTCAGTCTATTCATCTCTGTGTAATCCAATATTTTCTTTATTATATTTTTATCCAATGGGATGTTTTCATTTTTCCAATCTTGTGCAAATACAATTCTCGCTGCAGTCAGTAGATGTAACATTGAAGATGTGGTCCCTTTATCATAACTTTCTGGCATTATACCTAACAAAAATATTTCTGGCTTTAAAATCTATATGCTGCTTAGTCATCTTAGGCACCTGGGCTTTCTTGTTTTTCTTTGAAGACATTTCACTTCTCATCCATGATGTTTCTGAGCCACCCAGCAACTTTTTGTTAGTGAGATGGTAGCATAATACATTTAATCAACACCAAATAAAATAAAAATCTATACAGATTTCTTCAGAGATGGACATGGTTTTGCTCCACCGAGCACCCAAAGATGCTTTTTCCAAAAGCCAACTGGACTTTCTTGGTTTTTTTTCCCTTGAAAATGTTTTCAAATCTCATCCAAGAAGCGTCTTCATTTCTGGCTGAATAGTGGGAAATAGAAGGATTTCTATTCTTTATCATTCACGTTCAGAGTGCTAACGACCAGAAGACTGCAAAGAGTAATAAATCCTCCCATTGCTCACCATTCAGCCAGAACTGGGGAAAAAATCCATTTCTTTTTTAAGATAATTGTATTTCTCTCTTTGTCCTCTCTGTACCAAGTGGAGTTTTCCTGAGCAAAAGCATCTCTAGCTAGTCGTTTATCAAGTGATGGACAGAACAAAAACAGCTAGAAAATAAGCCATATGTAATTAGCAGCCTCAAAACCCTTAACTGGTTTTGGCCACAGCAAAAAAATCTTGCTGATTCCTAAGGTCCAGTTTTATGCCACAGATGTTGATGCTCAAGGATAACACCAAAGGCCTTGACACTCAGAAGTAGCTGGCCTGATACAAAACAATAGAATAATTAGGGAATATTGGTAGCTCAGGGTTGACATTAAGGGCTCCTTGGGGCTCTCTGAGCTTGGTGGTTTTCTTGCAGACATTTCATGACCCAACTAGGGAACATCATCAGTGCTAGAAGGGAGTGAGGTTTGCAGGGAGGAGGAGGAGGAGGAGGAAGAGGAGGAGGAGGAGGAAGATGGGGGGGAGTCCTTGATACTCTCTGGACCTGGTTGTTTTCTTGTAGATGTTTCATTATCCAAACTAGGTAACATCATCAGTTGGGTAATGAAACATCAGCAAGAAAATAACCAAGTTCAGAGAACACCAAGGATCCCACAGTCCTTTCCTCCTCCTCTTCCTCCATCCTGCTCCTCTCCACAAACCCCACTCCCACTGATGGTGTTCCCTAGTTGGGTCATGAAATGTCTGCAAGAAAACCACCAAGCTCAGAGAGCACCAAGGAGCCCCTCAATAGAATACACCCAATAGAACTGGATGTATGGATGTGTGCATAGGTTCTCTCGTGTCACACACACCTGCTAATGAAAAATTGGGATTCCTGGGAATCAACTATTAAACTGTGGCGTCCATTCATCCATTAGGTCTCCCTGTTACTTAGGACATCGATCAGAGATGTTCTTAGGAAGCCTCTCTGCCTTCAGCTGTCTGGAGGGGAGAGCCAGTGACCTGTGGCAGATCTGAAAAAGTGGAGAGAGGGTTCAGGCCAGTTAAAGGGGGAAGATTTATATCCTCCGCGGGGGGAAACAACCAGGCGGATGCAACTTTATTGTTCCTGGATGGAGAAAAGATTCCTAAATATATTAGAGGATTATTAGCAACAACACCCACCAAAGCTTGTTTAATGCAGATCGATAAACTTGCTGGATACGCAGCATTAAAATGCTGCTTTAGAAAGCTAGAAAAATAGTCTTTGCAATTGGAGAAGACTCTAAATCTGGCCTCATTTCAAGTGCAGTTGATCTTCTTTGTTTATTATTATGGATTTTTTTTTAAATTTCAAAAAGGCTATAGATGGATTATTTGGTACGTTTTAATTTCTTTGGCAGAAACTGCCCGGGGAAGCTTTAGAAATGGGAAACAGGAAGGCATGTGGGTAGGTGGGTGGGTGGGTGGATGGATGGATGGATGGATGGATGGATGGAGAGACAGACAGACAGGCAGGCAGGCAGGCAGGCAGGCAGGCAGACAGACAGACAGAGAGATAATAGAGAGAGATAGAATAGAGACAGATAGACAGAGAATAGACAGGTGATAGATAGATTGATAGATAGATAGATAGATAGATAGATAGATGAGAGAATAGATGAGAGAGAGATTATATAGATAGATGAGAGAGAGAGAGAGAGAGAGAGAGAGAGAGAGATCATGGATGGTTAGACAGACAGACAGATGGTAAGGTAAAGGTAAATAGGAGATGGATAATAGCCAGCTAGATGTAGATAGCTAGCTAGATGGTAGAAGCACATTTATAGACTCTTTTGTGCAAACAATTGGACAAGTGATAGTAATCTCAGTGGTTCCGAGTGTGTTAACAGAATTTTGGAAACAAGGAAAGACACTGTTTCCTTCCATCCTCTGGATTCAACAGGTCACCACATCTGGCTGACCTCATTTGGCTCAGAAACTAACCAGGATAATACCTGGATAGAAATGATAAGGCTATAGCTCTGGAAAGTCATAAAAATAAGCCAAAGGAAGACCGTGTGAGACCACTTCTGCACAGTTGCCAAGGAAACCACATTCATGAAACCCCTAGGAGTCCATTGTGACTTGAAGGGGAATAAATTTACTTACCCATGTTAAAACATGAGGGTTGATTTTAAAACATCTAAACCCACATCTATTAACTCGGTGCCAATTGACTTTCTTCAACTTCATTCATAGTTCATTTTTCAACAAACTTTTTTTTATTATTATTAAAAGGCGTCTATTTTCACTTAGCTCAAGATCTTCATGAAAACGGAATCGCCTTTAAATAAAATTGGTTCATCAGGGAAAAAAAATACTCCTGATTTTACAACTTCCTAAGTTTGGAGCCCTGCAATCTAGCTTCTTTCTCTTCCAACATCAAGAGGCCACCAGAACTGAAATTGTTAGTCAGCCTGCGCTGAAAGGAAATTTATTTATTTATTTATTATTAATGGGACTTATATGCTGCCCCATCTCTGAAGACTCGGGGCGGCTTACAAATAAAACAACAACAACAAATAATTTAAAAGCAGATTAAACTAAATAAGCCCCATTACAATTACAAGTACAACCCATAAGAAATTATCCCTTAAAACTATCCCGTAGAAACCATCCCGTCCCAGAAAATCACAACCCGGATTGGTTAAACAACCAGGTCTTCAAGTCATGGCGGAAGGTGCGGAGGTCAGGGGCCAGACGGAGCTCCAGGGGAAGTTGGTTCCAGAGGTCCGGGGCCGCTATAGAATAGGCTATAGAATAGAATAGAATAGAAATGAGAAACTTGCTGCTTTCTGCCATTCTAAACCACATTTAAAAAGATGATTCTTCAACTCTGGAGGAAAATTTTGCAAGCGTAATTTAGCTCAAAATTACTTGGATTTCCATCTATTAACTCCTCTAGCACAGGATATCAGACTAACAAAATAGTCGGATAGCAACACTTTCTACTGGGGAGTTAATTTTGTAATGGAGAGCCATCCCTTCCTCTAGGGTGGACAAAATTAAATTGTCACACACTTTTGAAAGTTGTTTGACGTACAACAGAACTGGCTACTTGTATGGAGAGGAGCCGAGAAGCCTACGATGGTGTTAAATCCAGCATGCTTAAAATTTGAGCACCAAAGAAATCAAGTTAATTCTTCCAGAATTATCCTGTCAGCCTGCGCACCTTTTGTTCATGTTTATGTATTTAGTTCCATAAATATTTATATCCTTTTGATTTTCTGGAAGATCTCAGGTTTGGATGATTGTATGGCACAGTTAAAGCCCGCTTGGGAGTTGTATCTTTAAAAACAAGTATTTTTCGAACAAGCAAACACACCTCCGCTATTTTGTTTCAGCATCTACATCAGGTTATCAAGAGTTCTAGATCTCCAGATAGGTTCAGAGAGTCATATGCATAGAACAAATAATGCCCCTATACTGACATCAAGAGTCTCTTTTGCAATGTTCTTCAACCTGGAATGAAGGAGAACCTCCCTAACTGTGGGAACAATCAACCAATGGAATAGCTGGCCTTCAGAGGTTATGGGTGCTCCATTGCCAAAGGTTTTTAAGTCACTATTCTACTTTGAACACCGGGTTTTCCAAACAGTATTCTCGGGATGTTGGTTCAACACAGAAATAATCTAAATGGAATTACTGGGGGGGGGGAAAACAGTGGAGAAATAAGGAAGGTATCTCATCGCAGATAGTCCAAGCTGAAGCAGATTCTGAGAGATGACGTTTAGGAGCCAAAATCAAATAATCTTGCTTGCTATTAGAGCAAGGGCCTTCCAACTTGACAGCTTTAAGATGTGTGGGCTTCAACTCCCAGAATTCCTAAGCTAACATGACTGGAAGAGGAATTCTGGGAGTTGAAGTCCACAAGTCTTAAAGCTGTCAAGTTTGAAGGCCCCTGTCTTAGAACAATGAAATCAGTGGAATGACTTCCTCCAGAAGTTGTGGGTGCTCCAATACTGGAGGTTTCTAAGAGATTGGATGACCATTTTTTCCTGCTCAGGCAGGAGGTTGGACTAGATGACCTTGAAGGTCCCTTCCAACTCTGTTACTTTATTTAGCACTCTCTCTATGTCTCTGTCTCTCTCTGTGTGTCTTTCTCTTTCTCTCATTATTCATCCATATTTTTTGGTTTGAGCTTACAAGAAGATCCTCCCTCTTCTGTGAACTTGTTTCAGCCCTAGTTATTCCCCTGCTTGGTAGTTTGCATTAACAGGATAATTGTCAAGGTTAGGGTTAGTTTTTTTAAAAAAGTTGTAAAATTGATCATAATTGATAAAATGCCCAATATCTGCAAATATGTAACTGTCTTTTTGAGCCAAAATGGGCCAGTATTGTTGGCAGAGTGGCAAGATCCAGTTTCTTTGATGGTGGGAAGGCTCTCGAGACATCAAAAGTCGAGGACTCGCCCAGCCCTCTATGCAATCCAGCAACCACTTCCAGCTTAATCAAAGAAAACAGTCCCAGATAGCATCTCCAGGCACAGCCCGTAGTAACTGCTGCTTACTCTGAGTGTGAATGAGCGTGCAAGATAGGAGCAGCTGTGTTTTCCCAAAGCTTTCGAAAGCCAGTTTGACAGAGTTTATTTGCAAGGCTGTTCCAGACATAGCGGGTGGCAAATAAAATGTCTGAGACATTGTTTGGCCACATTTTAGCCTGTGGAGGAATCTTCCAGGCCTTGTGTAAACTCCTGACATTAACTGTGTTTAATAAATAAGGCCAACAGACTTTCAATTATCACGTCCCACAAAGGGTGGTCAGGACAGCCAAGGAAGGACTCCGGCTCTTATCTCTTCTCCTGACCATTTACTCCTTCTCCATCTCCAGGTCTTGCCTTGACAGGTTGAACTTCCTGTGTTAAACATCTGAGCTTGTAGTGATACCACAGCCACCCACAACTGTCTACACAATATTTATCCCACAAGTGCCATTTTTGTTGAACTTCTTATGCTTGTCCACTGCAAACCCATTTTACTTGCCCTCAGAGGTGTTGATCTTCAACTCCCATGGTTCTTAACCCTGGTGTCTAAGAAGCATGGGATTTGGGGTCCCATGGAAATGTTTAGGTTAGAGAAGCTGAACCAGATGACGTGTTTGTTAGAGAGGCAGTGAACAGTAACAACAGGTGTTTGATGAAGTCTAAGGAGACCCCAGTTGAGGTCCTCATTCAAGGAGACATCTCACCAGCTTTGGTCAGTCACTGTCTCTCAATCTAACCTCCCTCAGAAGGTTTCATTAATTAATTTAATATTTGGTTTAGTTTTTAAACCAAAGACTTAAAATTAGTGGAGGAAAGAACCAGGTAATGTTAAGTTCCTGCAGAAATGGCAGAGTAGAAGTAACACGATTGATTGACTCATTCATTCATTCATTCATTCAATTTTTATGCTGCTCCCTCTTCCCTACAAGGTGACTCTGGTCAACACAATGTAACGACATAAAATGGTTTAATGTTCTAATCCCCTCTTCTCTCTCTCTCTCTCTGTTGTTTAACCAGGGGCCATTTGAATTGGCTTCAGTTGGACCGCCGAGTGCTGGAACATGATTTCCCCAAAAAATCTGGATTGGTTGTTTTGTACTTCTGTGTCAGGTGAGGATGAGTTTTTTTGTCAAGTCATCTTTCCAAATGAATCTATTTTATCTTACTCATGGATTTTATTATTTCATCTATTGCCCTGAGGCCTCATTGAACACCAGATGTTGACTACCAACTAGGATTCAGAAAGTCATCACAAAAGTCATTCACAGACCCTTTATCTGTTTCTTATTTTAAAAAATACCTTATATTTTTCTTATATTTGAGACTGGTTTTAACCGTGTTGTTGTAAGGTAGGTACTGATGAGTCAGTACGAAATGCTTGCATCTACCACTATTCGTGTTTTAACTGTCATTGTTTAAATTGTTAAATGGGACTGATTGTTTTAAATGTCTTTGTATTTTGCATCAAAAGTGCCATAAGGCTTAGCGATATTTCTTTTAACACCTAACACCTGGCAGAAGCGAGGAACTGTGTTCCAAAATATTTGGCAGGTATCAAATTGCCTAACCTTGGAGGAAACCTGATATGTTGGGAATTTTAATCAAATAGTAGAAATCGTCAGTAAATCTCCATCATTCGAACTTCGCCCAACATTTTAAGAAAAGCTAATGACAGAGGACTGGGGAAGGAGAGAGTATTATACCTCTTCTCTTCCCTTCTTTCCATTCACATTCCTTCTCTTCTCTGTTCTCTTCTCCTCCATTCCTATTTCCATTCCTTCTCTTTTCTTCTCTTCCATTCCCATTCCTTCTCTTCTCTTTCTCTTCTCTTCCATTCCCATTCCTTCTCTTTTCTCTTCTCTTCTCTTCCATTCCTATTACCATTCCTTCTCTTTTCTCTTCTTTCCCATTCCCATTCCTTCTCTTCTCTTCTCTTCTCTTCTCTTCTCTTCTCTTCTCTTCTCTTTTTTGCAATCATTTCCTGGTTTTTATTTCTGGAAATTGGATGGTTTTCAAAAATCTCAGAATCTTATGAAGTGCAATACTGCCCTCTGCCATTTCTTGGAAGCATTTTTCTTTCTTTCACTTCGCATCCCTATATTCTCATGCAAGGAAAGAACATTTTAGTCATTTCTTCCTTGCTATCCTAGCCCACCTCATCCAGTCTTCTGCCTTCAGACTGGCCAATATTGAATGCTGCTGGAGAACCCACAAAGAGGAGCATCCATTTTTCGTTTATGCTTCCCTCTATACATCATTAACTTCTTTTATCGTTTAGCCATGCCCTGCATAATTGGGGAAAATTCGCTCTTCACACGTAATTATTCCTTTTAGGAAATTGGCATCTAGGCTCTTTCTCAAAGCAAGATGGGGGTTTTCCTTCAGTCCTTGTGTGTGGGCCACGTTTTCCGATCTTGCACACTGCTTTGTGTTGTTCTCTGCTCTGGCTGGTGTCGGCTTTGACGGTGTCCAGCCACTTGTGCTCTTTGGCGGCCTGGCTTCCTTTTACCGCTAACTTGCTTTCTCCAGTGAATTCCCCAACATGAGGTGGCCAAAATAAGTCAGAGGCAGTTTTGTGATTTTGTTTTTTTGCCTTCCAGTGAATTGTGCTCCAATACTTGCTAGTTAGCTACCTTTGCTGTCTAACGCAGGAGTCTCCAACCGTGGCAACTTTAAGACTTGTGGGCTTCAACTCCCAGACCTGGCTGAGGAACTCTGGGAGTTGAAGTCCACAAGTCCTAAAAGTTGCCAAGGTTGGAGACCCCTGGTCCAAGGAATACACAGGCACCTTCCCCAGAGTCACAGCTCAAATGGGTTGGTTTTCTTCCCGCTTTGCTTTTTAAATAGCCAGAGCACTTAGACTTATATACCGCTTCACAGTGCTTTGCAACCCTCTCTAAGTGGTTTACAGAGTCAGCCTCTTGCTCCTCCCAACACTCTGGGTCCTTGTTTAACCAACCTTGGAAGGGTGGAGTCAACCTTGAGCCAGTCAGGATCGAGCTGCTGGCAGTGGGCAGAGTTAGCCTACAATGCTGCACCCTCACCACTGCCCCAGCACTGCTCAGAGGGAGGGAAAAAGGAAAGGGAAAAAGGAAGGAAGGAAGGAAGGAAGGAAGGAAGGAAGGAAGGAAGGAAGGAAGGAAGGAAGGAAGATATTGCAATAGCAAAACCACTTATATACCACTTCACAGTGCTTTGCAGCTCCCCCTAAGCGGTTTACAGAGTCAGCCTCTTGCCCCCAGCAATCTGGGTCCTCATTTTACCCACCTTGGAAGGACAGAAGGCTGAGTCAACTTTGATCAAACTCCTGGCAGTTGGCAGAATTAGCCTGCAATACTGCATTCTCACCACTGCGCCACCACAGCTCTTATAGGTCCCATTCTCACAACTACAGGTAGCTCCAGGGAACAAAATAGAGTGGACTAACCTACATATGGTTACCAGGCTGATATCTTTGCTTTCCCATATTCAGCTCATGTTCCCCATAATCCTTAGATAGCGTAACTAAAATCTCTTCTCTCTCCATTCAGGATGTCATCCAGGCCACCGATTGTTCCAAAAAACGTTTTAATTTGAATTTTTTCTGCCTCCCTTCTTTTGCTGAGGGTTATTAGTGAGATAAATATTGCAAGAAGTGCTTTAAGGAACATCTCAGTATGAGGATGGATGTTCCAAAGCAGGGACGCTTTATTTCCATCTATGTGATGAAACACGGGAGGGAAATTTTGGGACAGTCCCATTTATTATATAAATTAGCAATTTTCAACTGAAGTCCTGCAGCGTGAAGCAATGCTACCAGCCCGTGTTTGTAGAGAGTTTCTTATTGATCGGGGTTCTTAATCAATAAAAGGGGGGGAGGTTAACAGCCTACAGTTGGTTAAGAAGATCAAATACGTGTTAAAGTAATGAGAATTCTCCTAAGCTTTTAGCAAGAGCCCAAGGTTTAAATCAAGCTACGTAACGGAGATGAAGCCGATGTTGTGAGAAAGGTAGTCAGTAGATTAAAGGTTGTAAAAGTCAGAAAAAAAATCAGAAAGTATTCAGAGACACCTTGGGAAAGACTTGTAGGTTTTTTTTAATACCTTAATGTCAGCTCATAAAATATTTCTATGGTCTTTTTAGAGTTGCCAACAGAAAGGGAGGGGGAGCAGTGCAGCAGCTTGGAAATCGAAACTGCATTCCATAAATGTTTTCAAAGATAGTAACTAGGTGACTGAAGTTTCTGCCAGGCAAAATTCTAACTGGAGAGCATCACTGATGACTCTTGGCTATGTGTGTGTCCCATTGGAGAACATGAATTACGATACACCCAGGGGGTGGGGGAAAACCAGGGTCAAGGGTGACAATGAATAATGTGTCTCAGAGTCGGCTACACCCAGGCAGTGCCGGCATGTTAACTCCCAATAAATCCTTTCGAAGTTTGGCTCGAGACTCATGATTTAAATGGGGGTAACTGCCAGAATCCTGACACTTACGTTACTCCGCACTGGCGACAGGAAAGGCATCCAGCCAATAAACACTCAGCTCCATTCAATTGCCCAGACCTCATCTCACAAGGGATTACAGGGGTCATTAAAAGATGATGATACAGATAATCTCCAACATACAACCAACTCATTTAGTGACCACTTGAAGTCACAAGTGGCTTATGACCATTTTTCGTGCTTGTGACAGGTTGTGGCATCCCCGTGGTCACGTGATCACCATTCGGGCACTTGGCCATGGACTCGCATTTACAACGGTGACGATGTCCTGCGGGTCATGGGATCCCATTTTGCGACCTCGGGAAGCCGGATTCACATTACGACCGTGTGACTAACTTGGCAGCTGCGGGCGATTCGCTTACACAACCCATGGCCAGAAAGGTGGCACCATGGGGCAGAACTCGTTTCACCACTGCCTCGCTTAGCAACAGAAATGTTGGGCTCAGTTGTGGTCATAAACTGAGGACTACCTGGACTTCGTAGTCCAGGTAGTTTATCGCAATGCTGGGAAACCATGTTGGCTTGCCACTGGGCTGCTGGGCTTCCCCAAAAGGCTGGTCCTTGGCAGTTGCTTACAGGTGTTTCATTATCCAACTAAGTAACATTAACAATTCTAGAAGGGGGTGGGATTTGCAGAGAGGAAGAGGAGGAGGAGGGGGGGGCTGTGGAGATCTTGCTGCTCTCTGGGCTTAGTGGTTTTCTTGCAGACAGTTCATGACCCAACTAGGGAACATCATCAGTGCTAGAAGGAAGTGGGGTTTGCCCTCCCCAGTGTTCAGTCCCTCTGATCCAGGTTCACCCTACATCATGCAGCCTTCGATCCATTCAGCAGCCCAGTAAAAGAAAAAGAAAAATCTAATCTAATTATGTTCATGTTCAACCAACGCCCATCTATTGTCCATCCTTCGTTCTTCCCCCAAAGCTCTTCGAGAAAGGCGATATTTCCCAGGTTAGAATCCCTCCTGTCCAGCAGTGCAAATATGAAGGACCATGGCTGGGAAAAAAGTAAACAAGCCCAGCCTAAAATATTTATGGAGCTATCAATCCGTCTGTGAAATAAAACAAGCCCTTAATGCCGGTCCTGTCGGCTGGGATCTGCCAGGCTGAATGACGGCGTCTTCAGGGACCCACAAATCTTGCCGAGAGTCATAACACAATCACCAAAAGAAAAAGGGATTTTTTTTTCGCCCGCTTCCTTCAGCCCCAAAGGCTCTGCTGAGCTGCGTTTTCTCACATCCCGATGAAAACCAATCGAATCAAGGTTCCCATAGCTATTTATCTGCCACGTTTCTTTTCCTGAGCTGATTGGACTCGTCTGTTTTCGTTTCTAGGTTCTACATTGAGAGCATTTCTTACCTGAAGGATAACGCGACCATCGAACTGTTTTTCCTGAACGCCAAGTCGTGTATTTACAAGGCAAGTCCTGCGTTTTTCTTCGGCTGCTGCTTCCTGTTATTGCAACGGTTGGGATCAAACTTGGTCTCCTCGGGCTAAATAGAATGGAATGGAATGGAATGGAATAGAATATAGGAATCGAGTGGAGTAGAGTAGAGTAGAGTAGAGTAGAGTAGAGTAGAGTAGAGTACAATACAATACAATACAATACAATACAATACAAATGAAGTCTTTATTGGCCAAGTGTGATTGGACACACAGGGAATTTGTCTTGGTGCAAATGCTCTCAGTGTACATAAAAGAAAAGGTACATTCATTAAGAGTCAAGAATCATAAGATATAACACTTAATAATAGTCATAGGGTACAATAGAATAGAACAGAAAAAATGGAATGGAATGGAATAGAGTAGAGTAGAGTAGAGTAGAACAGAACAGAACAGAACAGAACAGAACAGAACAGAACAGAATAGAATAGAATAACAGAGTTGGAAGGGACCTTGGAGGTCTTCTAGTCCAACCCCATGCTAAGGGGTACTGGATCCTAGCTATGTTCACATGACCCATGTAACTGAGTCAATGTTCAAAATGAAGACGCCACTGAAAAAAGTGAAATGACCGTTTTTCGCACTTACAACCAAATGGTTTCGGAAAAGATTTCCAAGGAACCAAAGACACACACCCTGCCATTATTTATTCTGCTTCATTTTTAAAGAAAAACATTTATATAGCCACTCATCTTATCTCAAACTCTGGTTCCCAAGCAACAATTAAAACACTAAAAGTAAAACATGGATGGATGGATGGATAGACAAATAGATAAGAGACAGATATATGAGATAGACACAGATGAGAGAGTGAGAGATGAGAGAGATGGGTGGATAGATGATAGATAGATAGATAGATAGATAGATAATAGATAGATGAGATAGATAAATGATAGATAGATAAATGATAGATAGATAGATGATAGAGATAGATAGATGATAGATAGATAGATAGATAGATAGATGATAGATAGATAGATAGATAGATAGATGATAGATAGATAGATAGATAGATAGATAGATAGATAGATAGATAATAGAGACAGACAGACAGACAGATAGATGACATAGACACAGATGACGTAGATGATAGCTCTGTAATGCTGAGGACATTATTCCCATCCAAACGGTTATGGGGGTGTTTTGGGGAGGAAAGGACCCAAAACTTAAAAGAAAACCCTCCTAAAATGCAGAGAGCTGTGTAACCCATTGGCAGACCAAGAGTTTCCTGGACTTCAAGTAGAAATAAGGTGTTTCCTAAAAGTCTGAAACTTACTTCTCTGTGGATAAATGAAATGGTTGGATTCACACAATACGTTAACCTTGGTGGGTGGGAGGAAGAAACAATGTCAAAAGCAGGAAATTGTGCCCTGCTGTTTTACGGCCATAATGAAGATGGTTGATTTGAGTTGAGTCGATTTTGAGATGGCTTAATACGAGAGGCTTCCAACACATGTTAAATTAGGAATGCATACCCTTGGCTTAATCTAGCATGTTTTGACACAGGGTAATTGAAATTGCCTGTGTAAGTAGCGCTAACGCACGGACACATTTAATTGGAATTATGAATTGTCGGATCTGAACTCTGTGGTCATGGATTCATGCTGGTTTCCTCCAACCATGAAGAGCAACTAAATTAGGGGCAACTCAGCAGGTGGCAGCAAAGAGCTGATCTTGGCTACTGTTGACCAGAAGCTAACTACAATCAATCAATTGTTGGAAACCCACATGGGTTGTAAGGGTATTGAATTGAGGGTAATAGAGCTGTTTGGAAGAATGGAATAGAATAGAATAGAATAGAATAGAATAGAATAGAATAGAATAGAATAGAATAGAATAGAATAGGAACAAGAGTAGAGTAGAATAGAATAGAATAGAACAGAACAGAACAGAACAGAACAGAACAGAATAGAACAGAATAGAATAGAATAACAGAGTTGGAAGGGATCTTGTAGGTCATCTAGTCCAACCCCCCCACCCATTGTTCCATCTGTTTCTTGTCCTGCCTTCAGGTGCTTTGGAGAATAAGTTGACCCTGTGGCAGCTCTTCAAAGTGGACAGTGTCCCTGGTGGAGATGGGCTATTACTTCACCCCTAGTTCTTCTTTTCTCTAGACTAGTTTCCTACCTTCTCAGTTCCTCTCTGCTACAGGACAGTCTTTCCTCCATGAAATCTTTTGATCCTGAACATTTCTATGGAATGTGTATCTAGGAATCTGCTTTCAAGGAGGGGGAAGGAGAGAGGGAAGAGTAGAAGAGAGGGAGGGGGAGAGGAGAGAGGAAGGAGAGGGAAGCAGAGCGGAAAAGGGAAAGGAGGGAAGGAAAAGGAAAGACAGAAAGAGATAGACTGCCAATGCAAAATTGAAACATGAGGAGAGAGGAGGAGGAAGGAAGAAGGGAAGGGAAGGGAGGGAAGGGGGAAGGGAAGGCAGGGAAGGAGAAGGGAAGAGATGGATTGTTGATGTATAATTGAAAATATGATGTATTATAAAGGAAAATGCATAATAAAAATATTTTTTTAAAAGAGGAATCTGCTTCCAAATGTAACAGGACAGCACAGAGAGAAGTTTTAGGAAACTCTTGCCATCTACCAGGAGCTGAAGAGGGGGGGGCGGCATAGCTGAAATGGATTCCTTACTTGCTTCCTTGCCCCCAGGCACGTCTGCGGGGGTGTGTGGTGTGGATGGAGGGGGGTTCTTTACTGCGTGCCCTGGCTATACTGTGGGAACTGTCCCCTTTTCCTTCTCCCAAGGTGTCTCTTGAATAGGCGGTCTTGTTTTACGTTCATTAGTTTTGCCTCCAGCGCTAATTAATAACATGAGGAGGTGTTTCCTTCTTCTTCTTATTGGCCTGGATTTAGGCCTCGGAGTGACAGGAATCAGAATTCTGTTGCTGCTTTGAGGCAGAAAGAAATGGAGACAGAAAGAGACGGGGGGGGGCGTTTCCTAAAAGTGAATGCAAAATTCCCAGGTTCAAAACGGAGAATTCTCGTGGACTCCCTGCCCAAAGGAAGCTGTTTTGGATGCAATCCTTAGCCAGAAGGGGAGAATGAATTGGGCTCTTTTTAGAGGGTCATCTTTAGGGATTACTAATAGAAGGCATTAGGTGGTTTGAACTCTCTTAACCCAAATAGAAATGCTTGTTCTTGTTGTTGTTGTTGTTGTTGTTGTTGTTGTTAATCCCACAATCAGTCAGATGCTCAGGCTGGGTTTGGCATTTTTGTCTCCCTCTCGAGTCCTTCCCAAGGACCGGGAAAGGCAAATCTGGATGTTTGATGGTGTTACGGAGTTCGCCGCAGGATGGAAGCTGTTCCAAGCAAAGCTGCCTTCCGCAATTGACTGATGGCAAATATGTCAATGCCACTGATGGTGTTCAAGTGGTGCTCCAGTTGTTTTGGGACTGCACACAAGGCGCGTATTACTATTGGGATTACCCTTGCTTGCCTTTGCCATAGTCGTTCTATTTCTTCTTGTACGTCTTTGTATTTTGTTATCTTCTCCAGTTCTTTCTCTTCCCTTCTGCCATCTCCAGACATTGCCACATCCACTACTCAGACTTTCTTGTCTTTTTTTTCTTTCTTTCTTATTGACAACTGTTAAGTCCGCGGTGTTATGTGGGCAGGTGCCTGTCTGTCTGGATTCTGAAGTCCCAGAGCAATTTAACGTCTTCATCTTCTCTGACTTTTTCTATTTTATGGTCCCATCGGTTCTGACTTACAGGCAAATGGTATTTCTTGCAGATCTTCCAATGCACCATTGTTGCTACTTTGTTATGCCGCTGCTTGTAGTCAGTTTGCACAATCTTCTTGCAGCAGATTATTATTATTGTTGTTGTTGCTGTTGTTATTATTATTATTATTATTATTAATTATTATTATTATTATTATTATATCTTCAGTGAGATTCACAGCCTTTGGGGCTGGTTGGTAGCTGAACAGCTCGAGTCCTAACCAAGGACCTAGGAACTGTTCAGGTTGCCTCAGAGGATATAAGCTGTTCCAAGTAGGGTGGGTTTTTTTTGTAGAATCAGGGTATTCAAGTCTGATAAATTCAGAATTTCCAAAAAGCGAGGTAGCCCTTTAGGTATTGCTCCAAGCTCTCCAATTACAATTGGGATAACACACGATTTCTTTTTCCAAAGTCACTCAACTTCAATTTGTAAGTCCCGATACTTTGTGATTTTCTTTTCTTGCTGCATGTCTACAATTCGTGCATCACCAGGTATTGCAATGTCAATGAACCAACCGTTTTTCTTTTCAACTATTGTTATGTCAGGTGTGTTGTGGGCCAAGTACCTGATAGTCTGAATTCTGAAGTCCCACAAGATCTTGACTTTTTCATTCTCCAGAACCTTCTCAACCTGATGTTGTTACTATACTCAAATCCAAACTTTTGGCACAGTTTCCAGTGAATGATTTTAGCAACTCAGTTATGGTGTTCTAGGTAGTCAGTTTGTGAAATTTTGCTGCACCCACTGATTATTATTATTATTTTAAAATTATTATTATTATAATTATTATCATCATCATCTCTTTTATTCATTAAACATGAAACTCCCATCAACTGAACATTTAAAAATGTATCACAAATACCAGTGACTGGTGCTAATGGTTGATACGGGTTGTTGCCAGAATTATTATTATCATTATTATCATTAATTGTTCATTGCACAGTCACCCAGATGTTCTAGCTGGATTTGGCATTTTTATCACACCTATCAAGTCCTTCCCAAGGATCTGGATAGGCAGCTGTGGATGTTTGGTAGTCTTAAAGTTCTCCTAGCAGGATATAAGCTGCTCCAAGTCAAACTGCCTTCTGCAATTGTTCAATATTAAATGTTGAAGCTCTCAAGAACCTTCTGTGGAAGTAATCCCATGAAAAAGCTTGGGTTGTTTTTTATTTCTAGTTTTGAAGGAGGAAATAAGGTGGCCTCATGCAAAGCCATGAAGGTGCTGGTTTGTGTTTTTGCTTTGAGGGTAGCACCCCAAGCATTGGGTTTTCTTCAACCTCAGCCTTTTGAAGATGAGTGGACTTCACCTCCCAGAATCCCCCAGCCAGCAGGCTTTGTTAGTAGCACCTTACTTAAGTAGTTTTGGACAAGGAAGTCCCAAACTACATTTTTTATTTTCTTTCAGAGTAACCATTAATAAAATTTCAAGTCACGTTTGAGGAGGTCTGTCATGGTCTCCTCCTCTTGTACTCCATGGAAGACACATGCTTCCTTTAACCTGTACTTTCTGCAATTTTATTGTACACCTGGGTGTACCTCCCGAGTAATAAATGTTTCAGGTGGAAGAATTGTACTAATAAAGAAAGAAAGCAACACCCTCCTTGGGGGTGGAGAAGGGTGTAACAGACTGGCTTAACTGCTGTGAAAAAGGATCGAAGACTTGAGTTTTGTTTTGTGGCTTTAATGCAGCAGGAAACTCTTAAACAGGACAAAAGTTTACTTTGTTCTCCTTCATGAAGAGCAAACTTCATGGCTTGTGAATTTGAGGTGTGTCCTTCATTTTAACAGCATGTGGAGTCATCCATGGGAGGGTTAAAAGGGCAGGAGGGCAGCTGTCAACTTTTTAAAATGTGTTTTGGTTGTGCAACACAACTGTAAAAAAAAGTGCAAGCCTTCAAGGGCAGGTTCCCAACCTTCAGCGTTGCTTTTTGGACTCTTCCTGCAGATTTCTCCAAAGGGATACGCCATTGTGGTCATCCAAATTTTGATTTCACGTTGTATGACTCCCCCTCTTTTCTTCCCTTTCTGTCTAAAGTTTCAATAGGAAAGGTTAGCGAAGTATTCGAGGGAAGCTCTTTTCCTGAATTAATTGGAACCCAGTGTTCTGTCCTAGGCCTCCTGGAACGCTGCCCGGTAAATAGTTCCACACTCAGTGCTGACAAGGAAGGGCTGGGTTACACAGACAAATCTTCAGGAGGCTGGAACAAAGGAACGAGCGAGCGAGTTGTTTCCTGCAAAAGCCCCCTCCCCTTTTGCTCCTCTTTTAATCCTGATGGGAGGGGCCATTCATCATCCACCTGTGGCCTTACTCCCACATTGACCCTGAGTTCTTAATTGTGCCTTCCTTGTGGCAGCGCTGCGCATGCGCAGGCTGGGAACTGGCTCCAGAAACTCCCCTGCCTCATTCCTATCCGAGCCCAAAGGCAGCTGCTGACTGCCAGCCTGCCCTGGACCCATCCCTGCCCCCGATGCAGAACCCTCGTCTGAGCCTTCCTCAGCCTCCAAGACTGGCCCAGGTTGCTCCCAGCCTCCTCACTACTGTCCGACTCTGCTGCCAGCTCTGTCAGCCAGCGGCGGCCACAACATTTTAAAAAAAATCAGTTACAGGTGGCCCTCAACTTATGACCACAAAGGGGCCCAAATTCCTGTTGTTTAAGTGAGTTGGTTGTTAAGGAAGCTTCGTCCCCTTTTACTACCTTTCATGCCATGGTTGTTAAGTGGATCACTGCAGGTGTTAAGTTAGTACCTCAGTTATAAAGTGAGTCTGCCTTCCACATTGATTTTGCTTGCCAGAAGGTCACAAAAGTGGATCATGTGACTCCAGGAACACAGTGACCATCATAAGTACGAATCAGTCTCCGTGCCTCTGAATTTTGATTCCCCCTGACCCTGGAGATGCTGCAATGGTCATAAGTGTGAAAAACAGTCAGACGTCACTCAATGAGCTGTTGTAAGTCAAGGACTAGCTGCATAGTCTAAAAAGAGCTATGCATGCAAATCAATAAATGACCTTTAATTGTGAATTAATAGATAATGTACTGCATGAATTAGTGATGAGAGTCGTAAGAAGGGAACTTTTCCCTGAAATGTCCAAGTTGCCCAGAAAGTGGGGGAGGGAAACACCTTGAAACTTCTCTTCAAACAGGGAACGATTTTGGGTGGAAGACAATGTCCTAAAAATAGAATAGGAATAGAGTTGAGTCAAGCAGAGTAGAATAGGAATAGGAGTAGAGTAGAGTATTATTATTATTATTATTATTATTATTATTATTATTATTATTATTTAGACTTGTATGCCGCCCTTCTCCCTAAGGACTCAAGGTGGCGAACATATAAAAAGAATGCATTTACAATAAAAAAATATTAAACAAATACAAGTCTATAAATTACTAAAAATGAATTAAAACAATTAAAATTGAACAGTAAACAATACAATTAAATAGAAGTAGAATATGGATAGGGATGGGGATGGGATGGGATGGGACAGAATGGAATGGAACGGAACAGAATAGGAAATAAGAATTAAGAGAATAGAATAAGAAATAGGATAGGATAAGAAACAAAGAATAGAATAGAATAAGCAATAAAGCAGAGTAGAATAGAATAGAATATAAGAAGTAAGAGAATAGAATAAAAACAGAGTAGAATAGAGTAGAATAGAATAGAATAGAAAACAAGAAATAAGAGATTAGAATAAGAAATAGAAGAAATAGAAGAGAACAAGGAATAGAGTATAGAGTAGAGTAGAATAGAATAGAATAGAATAGAATAGAATAGAATAGAATAGAATAGAACAGAACAGAACAGAACAGAACAGAATAGAATAGAATAGAATAGTTGGAAGGGACCTTTGAGGTCTTCTAGTCCAGCCCCCTGCTCAAGTAGGAAACCCTATACCATCTCAGATAAGTGGCTGTTCAGTCTCTTCTTAAAAGCCTTCAGTGATGGAGCACCCTCAAACTTCTGGAGTGAAGCTGTACCGTTCATTGTCCTCACAGTCATGAAGCATCTCCTTAATCCCAGCTTGCTTCTCTCCTTGATGAGTTTCCATCCATTGCTTCTTGTCCTGCCTTCAGGGGCCTTGGAGAATAGCTTGACCCCTAACTCTTCTTTGGGGCAGCCCCTCAAATACTGGAACCCTGCTATCCTGTCAACACCCTAGTCCTTCTTTTCACTAGACCCAATTTCTGCAATTGATACTATGGTATTAGTATTGTAGTATTAGGTAGTATGATGCAGTCAGGACTTTTAAGCTACTAATTAATGTGAACAAAATTTGGCCACATAGTCTTTTTTGTTTCCTTCCCTACCATTCCATTTTCTTTCTTCCATAACTCTGTGAAAAGCAGAAATGCAGCAGAAATCGTTGACCTTCGTTCTGTTGTAGGGCCTGAATATTTTTCTTCTCCTAAATTCCTACATGTCATGTACTGGCGCTATTATTAGAAATATATGAGAAAGAACGATGGTGAACCGCAGGAAACCTTCAGGATGATAAACCCCAGTCCAGGCAGTTCCAAAAATAGCACAGCAAATATTTAAGAGGAGCAGGAGAAAAATCTGCATCTTATGTCCTTTCTCCCTACAACTTATATCATTCGGCAAACGTGTTGTACGCCAGAAATCCTTGGTGGGAGCCCAAACTAGATAAATTAATAAAATGCGTCTGCTAGTTTCATGTTGCTCTAAAGTACTTTGGAAGACTTTATTGTAAGATATTAAATAAAGAGACGCATTTATTTTCTTGATTTCCATTTCTCTTTTCCCAAAAGGAGCTGATTGAAGTTGACAGTGAAGTAGTGTTTGAGTTGGCTGCGTACATCCTACAGGTAAGTTGTGTAGATTTTGCTGCTGCTGTCATTTTGTTGAAACAAGGAAACACGAACATTAACACTGTATGGGATTCAATTCCCTGGCATTCCTAATTTGGGTATTATTCCCATGTGCATTTAGCCTCTCTTTTTAAACAGGAGACATAAATATCAGCTGAGGATTTCCCAGCATTTTCTAGCTCTTCTATAGCTGATAGATCAATGGACAGATAGCATAATCAATTCTATTTCATTTCAGGCTGTGGTTGAGATCTCCATTATAAAATCAAATCCAGGGAGGTATTTCTTCCTTCCACTGACTCTCATAAATATATATTTTGTTCTAGCAAGTTAATAATCAACCCCATGATATAATTAGAGGAAGGAAGATGGTTAGCCCCAAGGGGATAGTAAAATAACTGGTTTTTTCCCCGTCATTATACTGCTGGTTAATTGATTGCCAATTAACTGGAATTAACAAACACAATTGTAAATTCTACTCCAGACATTCACCAACATATCCTCTGAGCGTAGCAATCAATTAATTTAAAATACAGCAACAGTATTTAAGTTTCTCCAAAGCATAACTGGTGAAGCAGTGAAGACAAGGAAGGAAAGAAGAAGAATTTACATGTTCCTCTGTTTTAAAATTTGATGTTTTATTTCCTGACCATGCCTAACTAGGCAGTGTTGGTACCAAAGTTATTGCAAGAGTGAGAAATTCTGTATTTTTTAAATTATTCAACGGATTATAACTTCGATGGGGTCCTTGGTGCTCTCTGGGTTTGGTGGTTTTCTTGCAGACATCTCATTACCAAACTAGGCAACATCATCAGTGTTTCGAGAGCACCAAGCACCCCACAGTTCAACCCTGAGCTACAGAAATTCTCTTCGATGGATTATAACTTCGTTTAGTTAATAAATATGTTAATTAACACAACTCATGAAATGGTGCTTAATACAATTCCGAATGGAAATAATGAGTAAATTGTATGAATGGAATCACCTTGGGGGAATTGGTGACTCAACCCAACCAGCCATGATTTGAGGCCAGGCAGGTCCTGGAAAGGCCCCTCTTCCAACACTGTAATCCAGCAGGCCTGAGATCTAATAGATCTACTTCAAAAACTGATGTTTTCGAAGTAAAAAATGAGAAGTCCTTGGTGCTCTCTGAGCTTGGTAGCTTTCTTGCAGATGTTTCATTACCCAAAGTAGATAACAGCACTGATGATGCTACCTAGTTGGAAATGCATCTATTCCATCTTAATAAATGCATTTCCAAGTCTATGTTTAATTACTGTGGGTACCTCCCTGCCAGGATCCTATGAAGTTGTTGTTATACAATATGGTAGAAATCTCATCCCTTTCCTTGAGATATGGTCCTTTCATTTATTTTTATTTTTTTAAAAATAGAGCGCAGTGAGAAATCAACAGGACATCTAAACAAAAGATCTGTAAAGTGTTAGGTATAGCATTTCAGCCCCCTGAAGTCAGTAAGACTTAAGTTAATTATTCCTATCGATTGCAATGAGGCTTCTCTAAGTAGGATTAAATCTGTACTCAACTTTTCAATTGATGTCATATCTTGGCCATGGAATCATTTTCACAGGGGGGTGGAGGAGAGAGAGAGAGAGATGTAGATAGCTACCATAGATAGATGGATGGATAGATAGATGATAGATAGATAGATAGATAGATAGATAGATAGATAGATGGATAGATAGATAGATAGATAGATAGATGGATGGATGGATGGATGGCGATGACTACCATAGATAGATAGATAGATAGATAGATAGATAGATAGATAGATAGATAGATAGATAATCTTGGCCTTGGAATCATTTTCCGGTAGAGTTATAAAACATTTTATGATACATGAAGATGGAAATGTGCATTTTCTTCATAATTTAATAGGTTAATTGTTGCATCCTCTCTCTCTTTTTTTTTGTTCATTTATCATTTTACAGGAAGCAAAAGGAGATTTTTCAAGGTAAGCTTTGCACTGCTTTTTTTTTCACGTACTATACATACTTGGATGCAAAACGGGACTGCTATTCAGTTAGAAATACCAGAAATGGGATGGACTGGATTCAGCTCATCTCTAGGATCTTAATCTGCCCATCCGTATGTTTTGGGTTGAGAAGGGATGATTGGATCCCTGCCTCCCAAAGTCACCCAGCTGGCTTTCGTGTCTAAGCCAGGGCTACAACTCATATCTCCTCATGATTGGTTCAAAGTCATCCAGTTGGCTTTTATACCTAAGGTGGGACTAGAATTCACCATCTCTTGTTGATTGATTCGAAGTCGCCTAGCTGGCTTTCATGCCTAAAGTGGGACTAGAACTCAGTCTCCCAGTTTCTAGCCTGAGCCTTCACCACTAAACTAAACTGTGGGAAATATGTGGCTCGTGCTACGTTCATGTTCTCTGTGAATGATAGTAGTTGGGTTTGTTGTAACACCATTTTGTTGGCCTGCAAAAGTAGGTTTCTTGTATCTCGGCCTCACTTATTGATTTCTTCACTAGGTGTTTATCCCACCTTTAGTAATTTATAAGTAACTCAAGGCAATGTACATACAAGAATAGATATGGCCTCCTCAGGAAAGGAGAAGTCCGAAGTCACAAAATCCTTCGGCTGGAAGCGACCTGGGAGGTCTTCTCTAGTCAAATCCACTGTCCAAGGCAGGAGTCTAAACCTTGTCCCAAATGTGCTTTTCCAAGAAGCAACTGGACTTTGCCTTTTCCTTGAAGAGGTTTCGCTTTTCATCCCAGAGGCTTCCTCGCTACTACAGTTCAGTTCAGATCAGAACTGAAGAGGCTTCTGGGATGAGAAGAGAAACCTCTTCAAGGAAAAACCAAGGAAGTCCAGTTGCCCCTTGAAAAAACACTTTTGGGACAACCATGACCTAGATGATAGACAAGCTAGAAGTTGTTTTCTGGCTGAACCATCGTAGGAGAACAGCCTGCCTCCTCATCTCTGGACAATGGTCACACTATTGGAATTTAGGAAAGTGGCAAAGATATGTGAGGGCTGTTGTGTTAATCTGTTGCTATTCTTTTTTAAGTATTCTTCTTTATTGGTATTCTTAGAGTCATACTTAATTCATATTAGGGTTGATTATGTGGCAGCTTGGATTGATTGCAGAGTTTGTATGTATGTATGTATGTATGTATGTGTGTATATATATATATATATATATATATATATATATATATATATCATGTGCATATTATATATTATATATATATAAGCTCAATATGAGCTTTGGTGGCTCAGGCTGTTAAATGCCTGCTCTTAAGATCCAGCTGTCTACAATTACTGTAGGCTCGAATCCCACCAGGCTCAAGGTTGACTCAGCCTTCCATCCTCTCGGGTAGGTAAATTGAGGACCCAAGATTGTTGGGGGCAATTAGCTGACCTTGTAAAAATGCCGCTTAGTAATAAGCAGGCATATGCAATGGAATGAAGGCTATTGCTGAGCACACTGGGTTGTGCTCCAAAATTATGCCCTGAGTCTCGGAGAAGGCGCATATAAATGTAATTAAAAAAAAAAATATCCGTGCTTCGCTACAAAGCTATGTGGTCAGGCTTAGTTTTTGGGGAGGAAAATAAGGGGAGAAAACATTCTGCCTCTGCCTACCAGCATACATCGGTATTCATCTGGCTAGCATCCTGTCAGTGTGTGAGGAGTTGAGAGCTGTTTGGAAACTGAAACTGAAACCTTTGCTGTGTGAGCAAGGAGACAGCAAGGAGCCTGGGCATGGCTTAGCTCAACTGTGCTGTGCTGCTTGGTGCTGTGAAACTGAAAGTAAAACTCCTCTCCTCTGCTTGTGTTTTGCAATGGAAGGGATTTCTTTCCAGGTGGGGAGGGGGAGTAGAACTCTTTAGCATCAGAGCATGTTAATAATAATAATAATAATAATAATAATAATAATAATATAGGAAACACTCTAAATTCTCTGATGGTCATTTGGAGAATCCTTTCTTAGTGAGTCCCTAGAAGCCAAGAGGAACATAGGTGCCAAATTTCAAGTTTGTAGGCTTTACAGTTCTGGAGATGTTATGATGATGTGTGAGTGGTATTTCACTTTTATATATACAATATAATATAATATAATATATACATACACACACACACACACACACACACATATTCACAAGAATTTGGATAGCTCCTTTAGTTCATTAATATATATTTATATATATTAATGAACTAAAGGAGCTATCCAAATTCTTGTGGGTGGGGGCTGGGTATTAATAATGCAATAAATAAATAAAACGGGATTATAGTGTGCTCCCGTAAACCAGAAAGGTATTTCCAAACAAATGGCTCCTCTCACCAGGCGTGGCACTTTAGACTGTGGGTACAGTTGTTTCAAAATCACAGCCAAACCGTGATTATTTTAGACTTAAAAGTTATTTTTGGCATTTGGATGAAAAGATTAATTACAAGAAGAGACCAACCGTCCTGATGCAATTAAACCCCAGGCTCCCTTCATCCCTAGAAAAGCTGGCGCTTCTCTTCAGTTAAATAATAAGGACTTTGCAGCCCTTGATTAGTGTCAGGAACGGAAGTTCAGGTCCAAAGATCCAGTCCACCTGTGAAGGTCCAATCAAACTGATTGGTTGCTACTCATCTTCTCAACTAAAGGTTAGGACCGGTCTTGGAGTTCGATGAGGGTCAACAGAATTCCAGGAAGGTTGCATTTACTCCACTTGTGTCCATGTAGAGATTCTAGGCTGGTTCCTTTTTGACTCCACCTCCAGTGCCACTTTTCCCACCCCACAATTAGTTCAGAAGAATCAAAGTTGCCTTCAAAGCAACTTCGGCTCTTGGACATCTTCTTGCCGTTTTCTTGGTGTACGGAAGTGATCGGCCAGTGCCTTCTCCAAGGCTGTTTCTTGACATCCCAAATAAGCATACAGCCTTGGGATCTTCCAGTGGTCGCCCATCCAACTACTAACACGGGCTGCCCCCCGCTTGGCTTTTGAGACCAGCCCAAGTCAACTTGGTGACCAGGCTAACAAGGAAATGCTACCAAAGAACGGGTTGCATGGCAGCGATACCAGAGAAGCTCTTCTGGCATGGAGACATCACAGATGTAGTAAGAAGATGGTGCATGGAGCATGTTTTTTCCTAGGCATTTTGTGCAAATTGGGGGCCGGAGAGTCGATGGGTCACCTGCCACGGCTTCCAGTGTTACACTTGGGAATGAATTTCATTGGGAAACAATAAACGAAATACAGGTAAATCCTTGACTTATGACCACAATTGAGCTCCCCAAAATTTCTGTTGCTCAGTGAGATGTTTGTTAAGTGAGTTTTGCCCCAGTTGTTAAGCGAATCACTGCAGTTAAGTCAGTGAGCATGGTTGGTAGGCGAATCACTGATTTTGCTCGTCAGAAGGTCACAAAAAGGAGGAGTGGAACGGTGGCCTAGAGGTGGAAGCTCTCGCCTTACAATCCGGAGGCTATGAATTCGAACCTGGGTAGAGCAGATACTTCTCTCCCTGAACATGCTGAGAATATATCTGCTGAACAAAACTCCGCTCTGGCAACAGGAAGGGCATCCAGCCAGTAAACACTCTGGTAGCTCCATTCAGTTGCCCCAATTCCATTCAGTTGCCCCGCAAGGGATTCTGGGGTCATTAAAAGAAGATGATGATGATGATGAAGAAGGTCGCAAAAGGGGATCGCGTGACCCCAGGACACTGCAAACGTCATAAATATGAGTCTGTTGCCGAGCGTCTCCATTCTGATCACGTGACCATGGGGATGCTGCAGCAATTGTAAGTGTGAAAAACAGTAGTAAGCTGATTTTTTCGTGGCGCCTTAACTTGGAACGGTCACTAAACGAACTGTGGAGGACCACCTACATCAAGAAGGCGTGCTTCGGTGTAGGAAGTGCAGCGTCTCCTGATGGATCCCTTTTCAAGCCTGGCACCGCTTGTGAAATCCTGCATTGTCTTTGACAAGCCTCCTCTTGCTTCGGTTTCCCAACCCAAAACCTCCAGGCTTAGTCACTAATAAGAGGGTTGGACTGAAAAGCCAGAAGAAATAGCTCACTAATCGTAACCTGCAACTTTGATTTATGGCAGCCGCAGCATTATTGCCGATCTGTTTCTGTTTTCGAGAAGGCTGATAATCGTCTTGTGCAAGAGAATCCATTTCTGGCTCATTTCTGGCTGTGATAAAACTTACTGGGGGAGAGAGAGGGAAAAGGAGGGGAGGGAGAAGAGATGAAAAAAGGAAAAAAGAAAAAGAAAAAAAAAAAAGAGAAAACGTTGAGAGGAAAAGGAAAAGGAAAAAGGAGAAGAAAAAAACTTTTGGGAGAAGGGCATTCAAAAGGAAAAGGTGAAAGGCAGGAAAAGGCAGCAAGCAGCAGACGCAACGCAGACGCACACGGATTTGGAGGCGTCGGGAGAAAAGGAGGAGGAAAAAGGAAAAAACAAAGAGAGAGAGGTAGGTGTGTTCATAGTGGTTATGTGAGACATCTGTTCTGTGAGTTTTGCTTGTCAGAAGGTCACAAAAGACAACCACCTGACCCCGGGACACTGCAACTGTCAGGAGTACATGCCAGTTGCCAAGCCTCTGAATTTTGATCAGGTGACCATAGGCCACAACAACCTTTCTTGCCACAGACGTTAAGTGAATCACTCCAGTTGTGAAGTGAGTGACACGGTTGTTAAGTGAATCTGGGCTTCCCCGCTGACCTTTGCTTGGTCAGAAGAATCCCAAAAGGGGAATCATTTGACCCCCCCCAGGGACGTTTGCAACCGTCATAACTCTGAATCAGCTGCCAAAGGCCTGGATCTTGATCTGCTGCCGACACCAGGCTGGTCTCCTCCCAAGCAGCCTCAGCTTCTCCTTTGGTGGCCAAAAGCCTTCGGGCTTCAGCTTCTCTCCTTCCAAAGGACGCTCAGGGTTGAACCTCCTCGTCTCTTAAAATTACTGAAACAAAAATACAAGAGACAGAGAGAGAGAGAGATTTGTGATGAAATGTGTTTTCATTCCATGAATTCCAAAGACGGCCCTGCCCCTCTGATTAGCACCTCCGACTTCAGAAGGAAGAGGAAAAAAAGCACTATTGAGTAACTCTGCTCAGTAGCAAATTCTTCACCCCTAAAAATGTGCCTTGCGACATGTTTTGCAGTGAGGAAATACTCTTTTCAGGTGGGATGGTTTCAGGTCTTATTGCAATGTGCATTGTTTAGTAATTTTGGCTTGCTTTGCTTTAAAAGAAAAAAAAATCATATTTTTTTTCTCCTAAAGGAGGATAGAAACGCTCTCTGGTAATTTTTCATTTTGTTTACAAAGTGAGGAAATTTAATCCAAGTACTTTTTTTTTATTCTACTTTATTCCGATTTTTTTATAATTACATTTATATCCCGCCCTTCTCCGAAGACTCAGGCTTACAATTTTTGGGATACAACCCAATGCGCTCAGCAATAGCCTTCCTTCCATTGTATATGCCTGCTTATTACTAAGCGGCATTTTTACAAGGTCAGCTTATTGCCACCAACAATCTTGGGTCCTCAATTTACCTACCCCGAGAGGATGGAAGGCTGAGTCAACCTTGAGCCTGGTGGGATTCGAGCCTGCACTAATTGCAGGCAGCTGGAGCTAAGTGCTAGGTGTTTAACAGCCTTGAGCATTTACCATTTAAAGGGGATGGGGGAGTGACGGAGTTAAAACAAAGGAAAATCTGTCTTCCTAGTTAAACACTGATTAGAAATATTAATTTATAAACAATTTCTAGGCCCGTCTAGTTAAATATTGATTAGAAATATTATTCACCAATAAACAATTTCACAGCCTTAAATATTATAAGATAATTCCGTATTAGAGCTTTGCAAGAAACAAGAAAGAAATATTTTGGAAAATGAAGTACTTTTTGATGACCTCTTAAAGCAGCTGCATCTTTTGCCTTGAAGCTCAGCTGCCCAGTTGTCCACGCACACATCCATTGATAATACTACCATACCCCTTGTGAAGCAAAGTGGTTGTGTGTGTGAGGACACATCAAAACAACCAGGCGAGTTTTTGAAACCCCTGTAAAAGACATGGCTGCTTTAATAAAGTCTCTACTTTTCAGCTCTACTAAAAGTTTTCTTTCCTGAAGAAACAGCAGATTCAGGAGAAGGAGGTTTAAATAGTAAAAAAAAATATTGGTGTCTCTGCATTGTCATAGTTCCAACATGGACCAGGCTTCTGCAATAGATTTCATATTTATTTAACAGGTGGATCTGTCCTTCATAGGCCTCACATACCATCCGTAATGACCAGCCATCAAACAGGAAAATGGATAAGATGTCAATCTCTACCAAGCATTATATGAAAGAGAGAGAGAGAGAGAGAGATGAGAGACATGAGAGAGAGAGATGAGATATGCGCACAATCGTGCCTACCATCCCTGTCCTATTGTCCCCAATTATTACTTCCTATTTCTTGTATTTAAACTTATGTTTATTCTGTTTCTGTTGTATTGTAAGCTTTTGACAAATAAATAAAATAAAAATAAAATAAGTAAGAGATGAGAGAGATGAGAGATCAGACAGAGATCAGAGAGAGAGACAGACAGACAGACCGACAAACAGACAGACAGACAGAGATGATAGATGATAGAGAGATATAGAGATGATAGAGATGATAGATAGATAGATGATAGATAGATAGATAGATAGATAGATAGATAGATAGATAGATAGATGTAGATAGCTACCATAGACAGACAGACAGATAGATAGATAGATGTAGATAGCTACCATAGATAGATAAATAAATAGATACATAAATAGATAGATAAACAGTAGATAGATGACAGAGATAGATGATAGATAGATATAAAATTCACATATATCATTATATGTGAATGAGTTGAATACTGTCATATGCATACCAAAGTGACAAAAGAGACTCCCAAAACAACCCCAATATTTAACAAATTATCTTCTTGATTGGGGAATAAGATGGAAGGAGAACTTAGTTAAGCAATGGTGACATCCAGACAGGAAGAAAAACAGATGGGATAATTTGCTATTAAGTAATTTCTTTTTACATAAGGAAAATCTAAAGGTAGTAATTGTCTAAAGTTCCAGTTAAGAAAAAACCCAGTGCTTGTTGTTGAATTAAGAGTGCCAACCCATAACCTCCCTTATTGCAGCATAAGAGCACTGATGAGTATTGCATTTCTAGTTCATGGACAGGAAAGCCGTGACATCAGATAAGTTATGATGTAGCTGCTAATTACACAAGTCATAGGATGCCATAGTTGCTTCAGTTGGATGTTGCTGCTTCTAACCCTCCCTGGCAATTGGAAGGCTGCCTTCACTTCTTCTCTTAATTTAGACTTGGAAACCCAACCTTCTTATTCAAACAACCCTGCCTGGTCCACTTTGGTGGCCTCCAGAGTTACATCTCAACTTACTTCATTCTCTGGGACTGAAATCCAGAATATCTGGAGAAATATTGGTTGGGGAAAGGTGATACATGGGAACTCAGTAGACCTTCCTAAATCACCGTGTTTTGGTGTCTTTTGGTTCTTCCTTGGTACATCTAGCAAACTTATTTTTCTTGGTGATCATAAATACGTGTTCAGTAGAACCCATTGGTCTAATCTGCATTTAAACCTTTCCTAAACTTCTGGGTATTTTGAGTGCTCAACTCCCACAATTGCACAATGTTGGCAGACTCTTCCAGACCACAAATGGCACCTTGGGAGGAAGATGAGCTGACCCATTGTCAAATGATATCCCCGCCAGAAGTGTGCAGTTGTGAGAAGCAGCAATGCTCAGCAATAAACAGAGAGTAGAGTAGAGTAGAGTAGAGTAGAGAAGAGAAGAGAATGGAATAGAATATAGGAATGGAATGGAATGGAATAGAATAGAATAGAATAGAATAGAATAGAATAGAATAGAAAATAAAAAATAGAATACAGAATACAGAATATAGAATAGAATAGAGTTGGAAGGGACCTTGGAGTCCAGCCCCCTACTCAGGCAGGAGTCCCTATACCATTTCAAACAGGTGTCTGTCCGGTCTCCTCTTAAAACCCTCCAGTGATGAAGCACCCATAATTTCTGGAGGGAAGCAGTTCCACTGGTGAATTGTCCTCCCTGTTAGGAAGTGTCTCCTTAGCTCCATGTTCCTTCGCTCCATGATTGGTTTCCATTCATTGCTCCTTGTCCTGCCTTCAAGTGCTTTGGAGAATAAATTGACCCCCTTCTTCTTTGGGGCAGCCCCTCAAATACTGGGAGACTGCTATCATGTCACCTCTGGTCTTTCTTTTTACTAGACTGACCAAACCCAAATCCTGCAAGCTTCATCTGTTTTAGTCTCCAGGCCTTTGATCCTCTTAGTTGCTCTTCTCTGCACTTTTTCCAAAGTCTCAACATCTATTTTGTAGTGTGGTGACCAAAACGGGATGCAGCATTCCAGGTGTGGCCTTACTAGGGTTTTACAAAGTGGTACTAAAATACTTCTTCACACAATCTTGATTCTATGCCTCTGTTTATGCAACTCAGGGTTGTGTTAGATTTGGGGGCTGCGGCTGCACCAGCTGACTCAGTAAGTGTGGGTGACCTCACCAAGGTGAAGATCCGAAGAGGTTCAAAGCGCCGCTTCATCCTGGGAGTGCTTGCAAATTGCCTTGAGCTTCCAAAAGTCACGGGTGGCAAACTCCCAACAGTTTCTTTTGCAATATACAAATATTGCGTATTTTATATTTTAATAATGTAAAAATAAAGCGTCGTTGACATAAAAGGGATAACCTTTTTGAAACCAAAAGGCGGAAAGTGAAGAGGATAATTTTTCTTCCCATGCCTAATCGTTTCACACCCCTATTCCAAACAACAGCTGTACACCATGTCTTCATTTATTTTTTAGGTGCTATGCCAAGATTATTTCCAGCTTGGTTGCAATTCAGCCCCCAAATGCTGCAAAGTCCATTTTCCTTTCCTCAAAGATCTGAGCAAGAATGGGGCATACTATAAACTGCGATTGGGGAGCAACCATAATTCATTACCAGCGACAATTAACTTCGGGGTGGGGGAAATAACTTGGTGTTTTTGAAAAAGCTGTATTAGTCAGAGGAGATTTTGCTCTGGAAACATTTACTCTGGAAAGGACAGCATCTAGATTCCCACGCGTTTCCCTATTGTCTTTTGGGCAAATTACCAAGAAATCCTGCCTTTGGCAACGAACGGCTGAAAGCTGAATTCTTCTATCCAGGAAACAAAGGGCGATTTGTCTACCAGACGCTTTCTGTTCTCCTTAAAAGCACTGTAGCCATTGTGCAAGCGAATGCTACAAACAAAATTGTGTGGCATCGTGAACACTGCCCCTTTTTAAATATGGAGCCATCGTGGCTCCATCAGTTGCGTTCTTCTTGGCCAAGGATCACCGATAAATGAATCAGTGTTGGTAAGCCTCCCAGAGTCACTGAGTGGGCGGCTAAATAAATTCTCTCCAATGAATCAATAAAAATGCCTCCATCAGCAGTGACCTGTTCTGACCCAGGCTTCATCAAATGTTATTAATATCAGACCTGTTTTAAAAGCAAAACCTATTTTATTGCTTTCATTCCCAGCCAGATCTAATCTTAAACAGTTCCCCAAGATAAGCACACACCTTTCAGTTCTGTGGAATGCTGCCAAAAACAGAAGTCTCCAATTAATTATGACAGAAACCAACCAAAGTACCAGAAAAAAACCCAACCAGAGTACACACAGCTTCAAGGAGGACTTGGAATCTATTGAACAACTTTGCTTCCTGCAAAGAGTTCATCATTGAGGTCTGACTTTTATCCCTTATGGGAAGGGTCATCACCTCCCAGCCCCTTCTGCTTCAGCTGCTCTTGCCTTCTAGCAGCTCTGCACACATGCACACTGAGAACAGGCTCCCCTGTTCCTCTGCCCACTGCTGCCAGACTCTGAAGGCTCTAGAGTCAGCACCCCACTCCCAGATGGTCCTGGCCCCATCTCTGCATTGGACACAGGACCCTCATCAAAGTCCTCTCTGGACTCCCTGATTGGTCCCCGTTCTTCCCCACTGCCCGATTCCACTGCTGTCTGCACCGGCTGCCAGTGAACCACAACAAGTGGAATCCTACCTGTTCTACTACCAGTTTGGTGATCGGGTGCACAAACACAGCTTTCCACATACCAGCTGAGGCCTGCATACCAATCAGCTGAGAGAAAAGCACAGGGGTGGGTGAGAGAGCTGATCCTACACTTTCTGTTCTTTCTCCTTTTTTCCTCCTCTGAGCTGATCATTGGAGGCTTTTTTTTTTACTACTGGTTCAGTTCAACCGGTCTGAACCAGCAGCATAGCACCACTGGCCTCCATTCTTCATTTAGTGCATGATAAGGGCATAACCCGTTTACGGACCCAAAGAATAGAGTTAGTCCTTGACTTATGACCAACAATTGAGTCCTAAATTTCTGTTGCTAAGTGAGACGGTTGTTTTGCCTGCCCCCATTTCACGACCTTGCTTGCCACCATTGTTAAATGAATCATTGCACTTCTTAAGTTAGTCCATGCAGTTGGTTAAGTGAATCTGGCTTCCTTATTGACTTTGCTTGTCAGAAGGTCGCAAAAGTGGATCACTTGAACCCCAGGGACAGTATGTGTCAGCATTGGAAGCCATATTAGCACCAGACACTTCCATGCTGCCATATTCTTGAGCCTGGGGAAATGGGAGGGGGGGATTTCTTGGAGCGTATGTGGTTAGACATAATAGCATCCTTTTTCTAATTCAAGGTCATGTTGTTTCTGCACCTGAGTGAGAGGATGTCTCAAGTTGGGACAGGTGGTGATTGGGGCATGTGATGCCATGATGGGTGCAGGGGGTGGATTTGCAATTTTTTATTTATTGCAAGGAAACCCAGAACTTTCAGATTTGGGATTCCCCGGATGTGCCAGTTTAGTACTCAAATAAAAAGAACCTTGAAGAGGATGTCTACCTTGGAGTTATTGGTTGGAGTGGAGGTTTTCTGGAACACTGACAATGCATCTGTCATAAATATGAGTCAGCTGCCCAGTGTGGCCATGGGATGCTACAACGGTCGTCAGTGTGAAAAACAGTCCTCAGTCACTTTTTTCAGCCCCGTGTAACTTTGAACAGTCACTAAATGAAATGTTGTAAGTCAAGGACAACCTGTAATGCTTTATACCTGGTTTATGATCCTGGCATAAGATGGGATGAAATACAAGGACTTTTAGGAAAGTCTTTAGTGCTGGCTCCATGTTGAGGCTATGGGCTGACTCTGTTTTAAGTTAAACATGTGGCATCTTTAGAGAGAAAAACATAAGGTCAGATTACATGCCTTGGAAGGAAGGTTACTTGTAGAATAGAATAGAATTCTTTTATTGGCCAAGTGAGATTGGACACACAGGGAATTTGTCTTGCTGCAAATGTTCTCAGTGTACATAAAAAGAAAAGAGACATTCATCAAGAATCATCAGGTACAACACTTAATGATAGTCATAGGGTACAAATAAGCAATCAAATCATACTAGAAAACAGTCAATAAAAATTGTTAGGATACAAGAGACAAAGTGACAGTCCTACAGTCACAAGTGGGAGGGTGGGTGATAAGGAGTGATGAGAAGGTTGACAGTGATAGTAGTGCAGACTTAATAAATAGTTGGACAGTGATGAGGGAATTATTTGTTTAGCAGAGTGATGGTGTTTGGGGGAAAACTCCCCTTGTGTCTAGTTGTTCTGGTGTGCAGGGCTCTATAGCGTCGTTTTGAGGGAAGGAGTTGAAACAGTTTGTGTCTGGGATGTGAGGGGTCTGTAGATACTTTCACAGCCCTCTTTTTGACTCAGGGTGCAGGATGCAGGTCCTCCATGGATGGCTAACTTAAGTAAAATTCCTTTTTCCAGACATTCACCACGAAATCAAAAATCCTGCCCCTCTTTTGTGCCGTTTCCTCTACCACAAAGATTTTCCTTTGGCTCAAAATAAGTAACATCAGAGGAGTTTAATTTCCTTTTAGTTTCCCAGGACATTCAATTACGGATTCAGGAGGAGTTGCTGCTTTTTAAAAAAAAGGAAACCAGCGTCCCCATGATAGACTGGCCGCTTGCCAAACTCATATGCATCACAAAGGTCTTAGCATCTCTCCCAAGGCTTTCACAACCAGCAGGAATTTTTTAACACACAAGATAGGTGCTAATGGGGAGGTGCTTGTCATCTGTCTCGCAGGTCATCTGAATCTACATAGCTGTCCTTTCTCCTCTTCCGTTGCCTCGTCCCCTTTTCAAAGCCTACGTTTTAATTTAGCCAGGTCTTGCGTCTGATGGAAGGAGCTGGGGTTCACCAAAGCTTCTGCCTTCAACATTTATTACCTCCAAAAAGGAGCTACCAGATTCCTTTAGATTAATATTATGTATACTTCCTGATTTCTGCTATCTATTATCTATCTGTCTGTCTGTCTGTCTGTCTGTCTGTCTGTCTGTCTATCTATCATCTATCTTATCTATCTGCCTACCCCTCTCATATCTATCATCTGTCTTATCTACTGCATCTATCTATCATCTATTCTATCTATCTATCATCTATTCTATCTATCAACCTATCTATCTATCAACCTATCTTTCAATCTATTCTACCAATCTATCTGCCTAACTTTCTCTCTCATATCTATCTATCTATCTATCTATCTATCTATCTATCTATCTATCTATCATCTATTCCATCTCTCTATCTGCTACCTCTCTCTCATATCTATCATCTGTCTTATCTACTGCATCTATCTATCTATCATCTATTCTATCTCTCTATCTATCTCATCTCTGTCTTATCTACTGCATCTATCTATCTATCTACCTACCTACCTACCTACCTACCTACCTACTTCTGCCTTCTGCGACCTTATGCCTCCCAGCGCCCAGTTAGATCTCACAGGAGGGCTTGCTCGGATACCGTCAGCCAGGCAATGTCGGCTGGCGGGTCCACGGCTAGGGCCTTCTCTGTGGCCGTCCCTCTGGAATATGCTCCCCACGGAGATTAGAACCATCCCAAATCTACTTGCCTTCATAAAAAGCCGTTAAGACCTGGCTTTGTTGGAGGGCATGGTATTGAACCTTGAGATTTTGCTTTTCCCCCATGTATGTTTTGGATTGGTATGAATGAGTTTCTTGTTTTTATATTGTACAGAAATTGTTTTTATCTTTTTTGCGCTTTCAAGTTCCCCTTTGGAAGTGAGCAGGATATAAATCTAATAAATAATAATAATAATAATAATAATAATAATAATAATAATAATAATTACCTACTTACCTACTTACCTACTTATTTACCTACCTATCTGCCTACCCCTCTCTCTCTCATATCTATTGTGATATATGTATGTATGTATGTATGTATGTATGTATGTATATATGTTTTACTGACAAGACTCCCGTTCTGAGGACAAGTTGAGAAATTCAGATTGTGTGTCCCAATGTTATATCTGATTTCTTCCTGGTGGGGAAAGGGATCGATACGGTTAAATTAAACTGATTTAGATGTTAATAATGGCATTGGGTAATGTGACACAGAGAGCCAATTTGGCGTAGTGGGTTAAGGCACCTGATTGGAAACCGGGAGACCGGGAGTTCTAGCCCTGCCTTAGCCACAAAGCCAGTGGGGTGACCTTGGGCCAGTCAGTTTCTCTCAGCCCCCGGGAAGGAGGCAATGGCAAATCCCTTCTGACAACTCTTGCCAAGAAAACTGCAAGGAGTCTCCTGAAAATGGAACGGGGGGGGGGAAAATCATGATAGGACCTAAATAAAAATAAAAGTTTGATTTTGTGCGGTACGTAAGAGAGACGTGTTTTCTTTGCTGTTTTTTTTAACCACTTTTTATTCCAAAATTCAGAATCTCAGCCGTTTCTCCATCCAGGGATTTCCCTCTTTTTTTTTTTTAATGGTGTTTTGCTCAAGTTTCTTGGCCTTGCAGGAAAGCCTTCGCCTGCCCCCTCCCACAGGAAACTCAATCCACCCACCCGCCCTCCAAGCAGTGCAAGGAAGGGGGGCGAACAAAGAACTTATAAAGGCAGGAAAAGTTACGCCGGCTGGAGATCTCCGATCGGCAACTACTCCTTGGAGAATTTTGGGAAGTCATAAAAATCTGGAGAGAGAGAGAGAGAGCTGGCTTCCTTGCAAAACTTTCTCCTTCCTTCCTGCACATACGGCTTTCCTCACAGGAGCGCCCACTCTGAAAACATAATGATGTTTTGAATTCATTTTTTTAAAAAGTCGTTTACCGAACTACAAAGAAAAAAAAGAAAAGACATAGCAACAGCACGTAGACTTACACAAAGCGCTTCCCGGTGCTTCCCAGCCCCCTCTAAGCGGGTTCACAGAGTCAGCACAATTGTCCTCAACAAGTGAGCCGGTGATAATTCAGCCGGTCAGGATCGAACGGCCAAATTGCTGGCAGTCGGCAGAATTAGCCTGCAATGCCGCATTCTAACCACTGCGCCACCAGGGCTCAAAGGAAAAAAAATAGCTCCAACTATCAGGAAATTTCTCCTTAGTGCTAGCTTGTTTCTGACCTTGCTTGCTTCTTCCCCTGCCCTCCGGTGCTTTCGAGAATAGGTGGACGTTCTCTTCTCCCTTCCCTTCCATCTTTCCGTCTCTTCTCTTTCCTCTTTTCTTATTCAGCACAATAGAGCAAGAGAAACGGCCAAAGAACCCTTCACAACATACCATGAATCAAGAATTAAGTCTGAACCTTTCAATCTCATCTCCGTGCAAACCTGCATAGAAACTGAATGTCTTTCTTTCTTTTTTATTCTTCTCTTCTTTCAGCAATGAAACTGTCAGGACGGACTTGAAGAAATTGCCAGCGCTTCCAACGCAAGCCCTTAAGGAGCACCCATCTCTGGCTTATTGGTAAATATTTGACATCCTTAGTAAGATCTACCCTGAGTGGCCTGGTGGCCTAATGGTGAAGCCATCCTCCTCCCACTCAATGCCAGCCAGTTGCCAGGCAGCCAACGTTACATAGCATGACTGTGGGGAGGGAAGAGCCCAACCATGGGAACCTAAACACTAGCAATAGCCGTAGCCCTTAGACTTATATACCACTTAGACTTATATACCAAGGTTTTAGTGTTGACATACAAAGTCCTTCAAGGCATGGGTCCAGGATATCTGTGGGAGTGCCTCCTGCCGACATCGAATGCCAACCGCCCTGTGTAAGCACACAGACAGGGGCTCCTCGGGGTGCCGTCCGTGACCCAGTGTCATTTGGTGGCGCTCCGGGGAAGGGCCTATTCTGTGGTGGCACCGCCTTATGGAATCAATTACCCTGGGACTCTCTCTGGCCCCTGATCTTCTCACCTTCCGCCATGATCTGAAAACCTTGCTCTTTGAACAAGCCGGGCTGTGCTGACCTCTGAGGGGGTTTAATTTAATTTAGGAATTTTACATAGGTTTTAGATTTGACTTGTAGTATTTAATATTGTTTTAGGTAATTAATTTATTGTTTGTTTTTAGTTGTGAGCCGCCCTGAGTCCTTTTGGAGAGGGGGCGGCATACAAGTCAAATCAATCAATCAATCATCAATCACTTTACAGTGATTTTACAGGTCTCTCTAAGCGGTTTACAGTGGAATAATAAAATGAATAATAATGCAAATATGCATAATAAAATCAAACAATGAGTAATTAGATCATGAAAGAATATATTTTAATGTAAGCATGTGTGTTAATAGTCGAATTACATGGATTGGATGAATGGAAGGACTATCAATAGATCCACCCTATATGTTTAAATGATATCGCGATTGGTATTAGAATTGTATATTGAAACACTGAACGACGAAAGAATGAAGGATGAAACTTTAATATATAGAGATGTGAAGCGTTAAATAAGGGAAATATGAATAATAAAGCAGGTGAAAGATGGAAGACAGAAAAGAAACACCTTTGAATGCTACGGTGACATGAATAAAAGTTAGAATAGAAATAGAAATAAGAGGGGAACAACAATATACATATTTTAATATAACAAGATATATGTAATAATAAGGGAGGTTCAGACATTGAATGGAGGTAGTATTAGATATGTTTAAATAAGAGGAAACAATGAAACTGAAATGTAATAACTATGAGTAATAATATTATGTTTATTTGTACTAAAATGTATGATACCCAGGTATCACATTGTTCATGCATTGATATGTATAAGCAATATAAAATTAAAAATTGACCCCCCCAAAAAACCCCATTATTCCCATAACTGTACTCTGAGGCAGCTGGAAGAGAGTCGCTGATCCATACATAGTCACTCACAGTGGTGGGATTCAAAAAATTTTACTACCGGTTCTGTGGGTGTGGCTTGGTGGGCGTGGCAGGGGAAGGATATACTGCAAAATCCCCATTGCCTTCCCACCCCACTAACCTGCTTTCCAGCTCCCTTCTCCTGTGCAGGGCAACCAAAGGAGACCCAGCCGATCAGCTGGGACTCAATGGGAGGCAGAGAAGCAATGGGGTTGGCGGGGCCAGTCAGAGGCGGCATTTGCTGGTTCTCCAAACTACTCAAAATTTCTGCTACCAGTTCCCCAGAAGCAGTCGGAACCAGCTGAATACCACCGCTGGTCATTCAGTGATCTATTTGATCAAGTGGGGATCTGCTTTGGGTCTCTGCAATCCAAGACCAATGCAAGGGCAGATAAGCCCGCACCTTCGTTCTCACAGGGAACTTAAAATCTGCAGCTCTAAATGCCCCTTTCTGCTATATTCAGTTGATCCCAGAGATCTTTGCGATTTCTTGATCACCGAGGAGCTGGTATCTCCTATGCTGGAAATCATACTTTTTCAGCTCTGCCTGCTAAATTAAATCCTGGATTTTTCCCCCTTCTTTTTTCCAAGTGAGGATCGAGTAATTGAGCATTACAAGAAGCTGAATGGACAGACAAGAGGCCAGGCGATTGTCAAGTAAGTCACAAACGGGAATTAGAGCCTTGGTGGCTCAGGCTGTTAAATGCCTAGCACTTAAGTTCCAGCTGCCTGCAATTACTGCAGGCTCGAATCCCACCAGGCTCAAGGTTGACTCAGCCTTCCATCCTCTCGGGGTAGGTAAACTGAGGACCCAAGATGGTTGGGGGCAATAAGCTGACTTTGTAAAAATGCCGCTTGGGGGCCAAAACCCTAGTAATAAGCAGGCATATACAATGGAATGAAGACTATTGCTGAGCGCACTGGGTTGTATCCAAAAAATTGTAAGCCACCCTGAGTCTTTGGAGAAGGGTGGCATATAAATGTAATTTTAAAAAAAATTCTGGACACAGAAAACTTAATGGCTGCTGCATCTCATACCTTGGTCTCTCCTTGATCACTTTCCATCCATTATTCCTTGTCTGGCCTTTGGGTGCTTTGGAAAATAGCTAGACCCCTTCCTCCTCTCTGTGGCAGCCCCTCAAGTATTGGAAGATTGCTCTCCTGTCTCCCCTGGTCCTTCTCTTCCCTAGACAAGCCAGGCCCAGTTCTGCAACCGTTGTTCTTCAGTATGTTTGAGCCTCCAGTCCCCTAATCACCCTGGTGTCAACTCATCAAACATTCCTGTGCCTGTTTTAGTAGCTGCCATAAAAAGGGGTGGGGAGGAAAGAAATCTGGATGAGCAAGTGCAGCAGGTTGAAAGCGAAAGTACATTCCAACTCTTATCTTTAAAAGATTGTAACTAAAATACCAGAGCTTTTGCCTGCGAATATTTAATTGGAGAACGTAAATGATGACACCCAGCCCATAATTGGAGAATGTGATTGATGACACCCAGCCTGTGAAGATGCTGAATTGGAGAATCTGATTTATGACACACCCAGCGGAGGGAAACAGGATCACAGGTGATGTGCAAATGACATAGGCCAGTGTTGGCTTCATCCAGGGCACTGCCAGTATGTCGCCTCTAATGAATCCTTTGCAGTTTTTTGAAGTTTGGCTCAAGAATCATGATTTAATTAGGGCGATTGCTGAAATCCTGACACCGGGTTGCTCTTCTCTACACTCTTTCTAAAATAAAGCATGATGATATTTAAGTAACATGAAGTCCAATTATGGGGCGGGTTTAAAAGATGCAAGGTTGGGTTGCAACGATGGGTCTAGAAACGTTGCCCAGATATCAGAATGCTGCTTTGCATAACTACCATGCAGTTTGGGTCTTTGACATCATGTTTGATGTTTCTTTTCTAGTTACATGAGCATTGTAGAGTCGCTTCCAACCTACGGAGTCCATTATTATGCAGTCAAGGTGCGTGTGCTCGGAAAAGAGCAATTTAATTCACGAATGGGTTGGCCACGAATAACTGCAATCTTTATTTATTTATATAGGATTCTGTTCTGAATGTTCTCTTTTGTGTAAAGTTAATAAGAGGTCCTTAAAGGGAGCGTGCATAAGCGCACCAGCGTGCCTACCATCCCCGTCTTACTGTTCCCATTTATCTCTATTTACTTCTTTTGTCCCTGTTATGTTCATACCTACACTTGTTATCTTGTACATGTTTGACAAACAAATAAATACAAATAAATAAGTGGCCTCCCTGACTTCATAGGGAAGTAGATCAAACTGAAAGGTCTGATACCTGAAATGCATAAGAGGACAAAACACATGGCACAATGAAGGGGAACAAACTCATCAGGATAAGATTCAGCAGTCCATCTGCATTTAAAGGACAAAGGCCACTCTTTGGAGACAGCAAAATCCACATTTTGGACAGAAAACCCCCTCTTCAAGGCAGGAAGCCCCTATCCCATTTCAGACAAAATCTCTTCTTGAAAAACCTCCACCCACAACTTCTGGAGGCAAGCTATTCCACTGGTTCATTGTTCTCAGTGCCAGGAAATGTCTCCTTAGTTCTAGGTTGAATGGTAAAATGTAAAAAGAACTAAGTTGTTCTGTTTCTCCCCATCCTTCTAGGATAAGCAGGGAATCCCATGGTGGTTAGGACTCAGCTACAAAGGAATCTTCCAGTATGACTATCACGACAAAGTGAAGCCAAGGAAGGTAAGTCCCATCCCGTGATGAAACGTCTTGGTTACAGAAGATGTTGAAGATGTGCAGGGGAAACTGCAGGACACTTTAAACCTAGTTACCGATCTTCTTCAGAAAGCAGCTGTGTTCTCCATGGCAAACACATTTGCAAGAGAATTGCAAGGAAAAATGGCATATTTTTGGCCCCAGGGAATAGCTGAGTTTTTTATTCTACAATGCCATCAGCACCGAGTCCGAATTATGATGGTTATTTGATTGCTCCAACCTTTTGGTCAGGACCCTAACTTAAAAGAAATTAGGAAGATGGGAAGAAAAAGGAAAGTTGGATGAAATCTGGGTTTGTAGCTGCTTTATATGCATCTATGCTCTGGGTTGTTCTGTTGATGTTAGTAACACTTTCTCTGCCGGGTTGACCAACCTTGATTCCACAGGAATCAAGGATGGAGGATGAAGATCATGGATGGAGGGCGGAGAGCTTTCTCAGCTGTCCCAAAGGTGCATTTTTCAAGAGGCAACTGGACTTTCTGGGTTTTCTTGGAAGACGTTTTGCTCTTCATCCAAGCAGCTTCTTCAGCTCTGATTGGATGGTGGGGAAGGGAAGGATTGATACTCCTTGCAGACAGCTGGTCACTTGCATCCTTTTTATGGGGCTGTTGAGGCCACCTGGGGGTTTGTCTGTGCCCTCAGGGTCACCTGAATGGTGCAAGTTGGTGTGGAGCCTTCTTGGAACTGCTGAAAGAAGCATGTTGTAGACTGGAGGTAGATGATGTCATATCCCTCCCCCTCTTTTGAGGGAGGGCTGTTCAATTTGGACATAGATGGCCTCTCTGAGCCCCTCTTTCAAACCAGCGGTCCTCTCTGTCCAAAATGCGGGCTTTGTTGTCTTCAAAAGAAGAAACTTCTTGGATGAGAAGCGAAAAGTATTCAAAGAAAAACCAGAAAGTCCAGTTGTCTCTTGAAAAAGCCCCTTTGGGACAACCAGGACCTGGATGATGGAGAATCTCCATAGATCTTTCTCAACATTTTTCTTCCAACATGGTGACTTTTTCACATTTCGTGCTCCAGCAAATCAGTTGAATTATTCATAGTACATTTTGCACCCATGAGAACTTTCATAAAGAATTATCTTCTCTCACTCTCCACTCCTCCCCTCCTTTTTCTTCCCATTCCCTCCTCTCCCCTGCCCTCCCCTTTTACTCTACTCTACTCTACTCTACTCTACTCTACTCTACTCTACTCTACTCTAAATCCTTCCATTCCCCACCATTCAGCCAGAACTGAAGAAGCTTCTTGGATAAGAAGCGAAACATTTTCAAGGGGGGAGGGAAAACCAAGGAAGTCCAGTTGCCTTTTGAAAAGAACTTTTGGGACCCAGTCAAAAAGTTCCCAGAACCTCTCTAAAGAAGCAAAATTGGCGTTGTGCATGCCTAGATAATAATTAATAAGTGTCCTTCAATACAGCGTTAAGCAGAGCCTTCCCTATTTCAAGAGCTCCCTGTTAGTGTCTGGTTTCATATATTTAGCAAATGATTATCTCAGAGAAAAACAGGTGTGCAAATGATTAGCCATCATGGCTGGAAACTAACAAAGGCTTTATCCTCCATGGATTTCTTTCATTGGCTTCCAATTTGTCCTGTTTGGGCCAAACGTGAACTTCAGGTTGCCCAAACTGGGTAGATAAAAAGTGCCAGCCTGGATGGACCTTCGCTTCTTCTGACTTCCACACATTTGACCAGAAGTTTGGTAGAGAATCTGATAACAGATAACAGATTAACAAAGTTGGAAGGGTCCCTGTAGGTCATCTAGTCCAACTCCCTGCCCAAGCAGGAACTTTCCACCATTTCTGACAGATGGCAGTCCAGTCTCTTCTTGGAAGTCTCCAGTGATGAAGCTCCCATAACCTCCGAAGGCAACTTCTGTTCCATCGGTTGATGGAGCTCACTGTCAGAAAATTCCTCCTTATTTTCAGGTTGTTCCATTTCCATCCATTATTCCTTGTCTGGCCTTCAGGTGCCTTTGAGAATAGCTTGACTCCTTCCTCCTCTCTGTGGCAGCCCCTCAAGTATTGGAAGGCTGCTCTCCTGTCTCCCCTGGTCCTTCTCTTCCCTAGACTAGCCAGGCCCAGTTTCTGTAACCTCTTAGCCCGATCCCAACAACTAGCTTTACCTGCAAAACCTGGAACTCTGTTTTGATTAGATGGTTCAGAGATCTACTTGTTCAAGCACAGACGGTATCCTGGCCCTGATCTAAAACCACACCTGGAGCCCAGGCCGATGTGTTTTTGTGCACAGCCAAACCAGGGACCAACTCTCGCTTTTCCCCCCGTGTGGTTGAAGGGCTTCCTAAGATTAGGACATTGTGTTCTTCCATGTTGAGGTCCCAGTGGACAAGAGCCACATCAGATAAAACCACAACTAAAGACACCACTAGTGTGCTGCCCAGAGTGCTTGTCCCAGAGAAGAAACCCTTGATTACAGAAGATGACCACTTCCTGGTTGTGTAACCCAGAGAGCTGGCCTGCTCCAGTCTGAGTTTCTAATTTTATAAGGTGACTGGCAAGAGGAAGTGATCTCAGTTCTGTGTCTAGGAATCTCTCCATAGATTTAAAAGGGGTCTGAATCTGTCCAGTTTATGAGCCACTGAATCAGACATAACAGAGTATAGAGCAAGGGTCTTCAAACTTGGCAACTTGAAGACTTGTGGACTTCAACTCCCAGAATTCCTGAGCTAACCATGACTGGAGGAGGAATTCTGGGAGCTGAAGTGCACCAGTCTTAAAAGCTGTCAAGTTTGAAGACCCCTGGTACAGAACATACCAATCAATAGAAGACAATATTTGTTAAACTATGGGGTCCCTTGTTGGCCTCTTGGTTGTTTTCTTGCAGCCGTTTCATGACCCAGCTAGGTAACATCATCAGTACACACCTTATTTTGTCCAGCATTTATCTGAAAGACTCAGAATAAAACTGTGTCAGATTTTTTTTAAAAAATGCTTTGGGTGGGCCTTTTATAGTATACCACACATCACTGTTCAGGTAATTAAATATCTAATAAATGAGGTTTTAGAGCCTGGGGTGGAAAACACAACAGGAAATTGTAGATGTTCTTCATATGTTTTAGTTTTGCCTAATTTTAGCCTCCAGTCTCCTATGCCTAAGCTCATACTGAATCCTGTTATATTACCCCCCACCAAAAAAAACCCCAAGACTTCCAGAAAAATAATTCAGAAACCTCTCTTTTAATAACATTATTCATAAAAGTTCTCCCTCTTTAAACCTCCATAGCTCTTCGTTACATTGGCTTTGAGGTTCTTTTGAGGCACAGCATGGTAAGAAAACTGCTTTCAGCTGCACTACTCATGGTTCAGTCTATCCTCTTCCACGTGTTTCTTTCTCCCTCCCCCAGGGCCTTTGGGACAGAGAAGGGAATCTGTTAATGACAGCCTAGCAAAAGAGGGGTTGTTTTTTCCCACTGGCTTGTGACTATATAGTAGAAAATTATGGCTTCGTTTGTCCTGCAAGTTAAGAGCAAACCTTAGCAAAAGTTGCAAATATCTGGAGCTTTAAAAGAGGGCATAGAATTCTGCACAGTATTCTTAATCATCCAGGGGATTCTCCATCATCCTGGTCCTGGTTGTCCCAAAGGTGCTTTTTCAAGAGGCAATTGGACTTCCTAGTTTTTCCTTGAAGACTTTTCGCTTCTCATCCAAGAACCGAAAAAGCTTCTTGGTTGAGAAGCGAAACGTCTTCAGAGGAAAACCAGACAGTCCAGTTGCCTGTTGAAAAACAAAAAGCACTTTGGGGTTTAAATTTCTTTTAATTGGCTTTCAATCTCTCCTGTTTGGGCCAAACCTGAACTTTGGGTTGCCCAGACTGGGTAGATAAAAGGTGCCACCCTGGATGGACCTTTTGCTTCTTCTGACAGCCACACATTTGACCTGGTAGAAAACCCCTTTGCCGGATCCCAACAACTAGCTTTACCTGCAAAACCTGGAACCCTGTTTTGATTAGATGGTTCAGAGATCTCCTTGTTCAAGCACACACGCTATGCTGGCCCTGATCTAAAACCACACCTGGAGCCCAGGCCGGTGTGTTTTTGCACACAGCCAAACCGGGGAGCAGAGCCAACTCTCTCGCTTTTCGTGTGACAAGAGAAACCTCCCTTCGGTCTCTTCCCTTCTGCTCCTGTTTCGCCTACCGAAACTGGAAACGTTCACAGACACAATCCCCTGGCATGGTTTGAATTCCAAAGAAAGAGAACGGCGAGCTAGATTAGATTAGATGCTCCCTTCTGAGCCAGCTGAGCAAGACCAAACCACCCCTCCCCCGCCCTTGTGTTTTGGAAAATTTAAGACAATTTAAGCTCCTGCTACACTATGGTACTTTCTCCACTGTTAACCGAGGAGGAGGCTGCGTGGAATGCTGCCTTTAAGTCTTCCTATACTAGGATCTCCAACATGACTGCCAACGTCCAATGACTGATATGGCAGAAGGAGGAAGAGGAGGAGGAGGAGAGAGGAAGAAGAAGAAAAGAAGAAGAAGAAGAAGAGAAGAAGAAGAAGAAGAAGAAGAAGAAGAAGAAGAAGAAGAAGAAGAAGAAGAAGAAGAAGAAGAAGAAGAAGAAACAACAACTGAATGATTTCACCTTGAGAAAGAGAGGATGAACGGATGCCAAAGGCTGGAGGAAAATTCCAGGGAAGAAAGTCCAGCTGGACTTTTCATTCTTCCTTTAAATTTAGACTCAGCTGGAAGTACAGTAAAAAAACAACTCACTTGGGGCTTCCCTCCCATGCATTTAAAATCAGCGCTGGAAGGGATCCTGGAGATCTTCTAGTCAACCCCAGCCCAGCCCTGCTCAAGGAGATCCCACACCATTTCAGACAACACAGTCGAAACAATTGCTTGAAGCGCCTTCCTTTGCCTCATTTCTTGCCTCCTGCAAAAGTGGGCTCGGGCTCCACGCAGGGAGGAAGGTCCGGCTTCCTTCCCTCTGGGTGCCCCCCCCCCGTGGGAATCTCCCGCGCGGAGGGAGCGGGGCGCAAGAGCCGGAGCTGTCCGGTCGCTGAAAACGGAGCAAGGAAAAGAGCCGGCGGGAGAGAGCCCGAGGCGGTGCCAGGGAAGGCGGGGAAGGAGCGCGGGCTCGTCCGCCCACCGGCCCGCGTGGGAACGAGGCTCCCCCCGCGCTAAGGGGCGGCCCCGCTTGGCTCTCCCCGCCTCTCCGGAGCGTAGCCGGGGCAGGGCAGGACAAGGGCGGCCTCCGTCTCAGCCCCTTCTCTCTCTCTCTCTCTCTCTTCCCCGTCAGATCTTCCAATGGCGCCAGCTGGAGAACCTCTACTTCCGCGAGAAGAAGTTCTCCGTGGAGGTGCATGACCCACGCAGGTAAGGAAGGGGATGCGCGACCGACAGGCCGCGGGTGAGGAGGGAAGGAGGTGGGGAGGCGGCGGCGGCGGCGGCTGGGGGACCCGGGGGATCTGGACTCGGACCACCCGCGCCTGGGTGGGGAAACGCTGCATTTCACGCGTGGGAATTATTGGGTTTCGCCTCTTCCTCGGCGTCCCAGCCACGAAGGGAAGAGGTGGGTCGGTGCAGCCCGAGAGGGAGAAGGGAGGCGCGGAGAAAGGAAGAATTTCGGGGTCGAAGAACAGCCGTGGGGGGTGTGGAAAAGCCCACCCAGCCAGTCCATCTCGGGGCAGCGTGGCCCGCGGGCGCCCGGTTGCAAAGAGATGGTCAAAGCCATCTCTAATCTTTTTTGGCTGGCGGTTCTTTCCAGGTGGATTGTTGGGAGTTTATTCCGGGACAAAGGAGCAGTAATCCCGGGCAGGCTCAGGGAAGGGGGACGGGATTTTTAAGCCTCTTGGGAGAATTTCCACGCTTTGGGAGAATTTCCACGCTTGGGAGAATTTCCACGTGTTTTATGCGCTCTCTGTGAAATTGTGGGACCTTCCTGCTTGCTGAATCGATGGCCCGGGTGCGCTGCAGTCCAGGTCGTGTTAACACCCTGAATGCGTTTTAAAAAAAAACTGGTAATTTTCCAACAAGTGACTTCAATCCCATGGTTCCCACCCTGCATGGGTTTTTTTTTTTAATTTTCATTTTGAATTTCTTGCCTACAACAGTAATGGTGATGTGGCAGCACTGTTATTATAACTCCTGTGCCCTTTATCTTTAATTTAATTGCTATTATTTAGCGTGTGTTATTATTACACCATGCCCTCTTATATCTGTGCTGGATTTTATTCATCAAGTGCTTAATTTTTGTCCAGATAACATAAAAGAGCAGCTCCACTCATGGCTGGCAAAATTAGATAATGCAATAAAAACACATATGGGATTATTATTATTATTATTATTATTATTATTATTATTATTATTTAATCTTTGGTGAGATTCACAGCCTTTGGAGCTGATTGGTAGCTCAACAGCTCGAGTCCTGACCAAGGACCTAGGAACTGTTCAGGCAGCGTCAGAAGATATAAACTGTTCCAACTAAGATGAATTTTTTAAATAGAATCAGGGTATTCAAGTCTGATAAATTCAGGATTTCCAAATAGTGAGGCAGCCCTTTAGGTATTGCTCCAAGGGCTCCAATTACAATTGGGATAATACATGGTTTCTTTTTCTAAAGTCGCTCAACTTCAAATTTCTGTCGTTCAACGAGACAGTTTAGTGAGTTTTCTCCCATTTTACGTCCTCCCGGCTGCAATTTGTTAAGTGAATCCCTGCCGTTCGTTAAGAGAGTCGCCCGGTTGTTAAGCAAAGAATTAGGTTTCCCCGTTGACTTTGCTTGTCAGAAAGTCGCAAAAGGGGATCATGTGACCCCCCCCCAGGGACACTGCAAGCGTCATAAGTACGAATCACTTGCCAAGCATCCGAACATGATCATAGGGAGGCTGCATTGGTTGTAAGTCTGAAAAACGGTCATAAGTCCCTTTTTTCCCCCCAGTGCTGTTGTAATTTGAAACAGTCCTTAAACGAATGTTTGTAAATCAAAGATTGCATGGTCTCTTATTTCCCAGTTTGAGTAGCCACTTATACTACAGGTATACTACAGGTATACTACAGGTATACTACAGGTACCTTTGTGCAAACTGGTCCATAAGCATAAAATCTCCTTCTCTGAAAACCTGAGAAACTGTTGGCATCCAGAATGTTTTTCAGCCCAAAGAAAAAGTCATTCTTAAGGGTCTTTTTGTGTGGCTGTGTGTTCCTTACCGGTTGTCAACTTACAATGCGCTTCACAGCTGCTTGTGTGAACCGGGAGTTTCTGCATATCAGTGTGAGACTTCCCCAGGTTTCTGCAATAGGCTGGGGATTAAAACTCTGCGAGAAGCAATTGCGGTAGATCCGGTGCACTTTTCATTTATATTCGTGTTACGACTAAACTCTCGGTCCCTCCAAAATGTTGAGTTTGGCCAGAGTCCACGCGGAGACATTCCTTCCTGTGTGCAATCCTGGTTGAAACGGATAAGTGCAGAGAAAGGACATGGCAGTTTTTGCAAACTCAATTCCCCACGATGACATAGGCAAGGGTTGGGCTCCAAACATTTTAGCAGCCGGTTAATAGGCAGGAAACCCTACATCATTTCAGACAAATTTATATCATTCACCATTTACCTCTTACAACATCCCACTGGGAAATTTTTTTTTTTTACTTTATTGTAGCTAAGTAGCAAGCATTTCCTTCCATTTCAAGGGTATTGTTTTGGGAAAGCCAGTGATATTTACCAGCAAAGGAATTTCTGAGCTTGGCAAACTTCACAGTGTTAAATATTCAAAACAAAAATGTTTCCTTTTGAGAAAATGCAACACCTTAATTCGGCTACCACAATAATAATAATAATCAAATACTTAGAATCTTGGAATTTTCCATGTCATTTCAATCATCCAGGGGGGAAAAAAACCACCATATTCTGTGTCAAGAAGACATTTAATTGTGCAGGATTTTAAATTTCCACCTTGTTTTTTAATGATACCAACTTACATTGCTATCAATATAGAATGTGTTGACGTAATTAATCCAATAATTAAAAAAGGAAAAAAAAGGTTGAGCCAGGGTGTAACTTAGGAAATTAGGAAATCTGGATCCAGCAAGGACATAGTTCAGATTCTGGGCTTTTAGCCAAAAGGGAAGGTATTTTAAGATGAATTGCTCAATGGCTCAGAGTTGGAAGCCAAGAAATCGCAACCATGCTGGTTTTAGGCATGGTCTGTTTTTAAAATTATCTGTAGCAAAAGTTCCATATAGATGCATGAAAAACTTAGGATAGAGAAAGAAGGATCTAGAAACAAACTCAAAAGGGGAAATAAATGCCTTTAAAGCAGAGGGTCTCCAAAACTGGCAACTTTTAAGACTTGTGGACTTCAACTCCCAGGATTCCCAGTAGTCCGCAAGTCTTAAAAGTTGCCAAGTTTGGAGACCCCTGCTTTAAAGTTTAATATAGCTAATGCTCAACTTATGACCATGCTTGAATCATAGAATCATAGATCTTCTCCTGTCCTTTTAGGGCATCGGTGACCAGGAGAACTTTCGGACACAGTGGAATTGCTGTGCACACTTGGTATGCCTGCCCTGCCTTGATCAAGTCCATCTGGGCTATGGCCATCAGTCAACACCAGTTTTACCTGGACAGGAAGCAGAGCAAGGTAAGGTCCGTAAGTGGCCGAGGGAAGAGAACGGCTCAATGTAGACCTCCTTGTGTAGACTTTCTTCCAATCAGATGTCCTTGGGAGAAAATGGAATAAGGAGAAATGAAGGGAGGTAGGAAGACCTTGGTGGTATCTCTTTGGAGCAATACATTTCATTAAAAGGCATTAATTAATTAATGCTTTTTCCTTCTTATAGAAGTTTTAGTCTGAAAAAGTGTGATTACATTCCTTCTGGTTTTTGGATACTATGGTCTAACATGGATGTTCTGATGATGATGTTGTCCGTTCAGTTGTGTCCAACTCTTGGTGATTCTGTGGGCCAGATTTCTCCACATCTTCTGATCTTGCACTGCTTCTTTGAGTTGTTCTTTGGTGGTAGTGGTGGTGGTGGTGGTGGTGAGGAGGAGGAGGAGGTGGTGGTGTGGTTATCCAATCATGTTCAACTCTTGGTGGTTCTATGGGCCAGGTCTCTCCACATCTTCCAATCTTTCTCTCAGCATTCCAACTAAGCAACCCCAAACCAATAAACTCCAGATGAGCATTTCCCAAAAGAGAAATCCAAGATCCATCCCCTGCACCCATCAGTCCATC
>CM019159.1:1900680-1943788 GCA_009733165.1 Naja naja
TGTTTCTTCTTTGCTCTAAGCAAAGGTTTAAAAAGAACTTCAATCTCTCTTCGGGGTTCATGTTCATACCCTCACGGGAAATTGTAAATTGCTTGGCTAATCCTGTTTATGTCAGGATCTCCCTCCTTAAGAGCCTTCTAAACAATACGAGTGTTAACCTTCGCCGTGAACCTGATTTTCTCGCCTGCTGAGGCATCGTGTTTAATTTTATGGGGCTCTGGGCTGAGACCCCTCCTTCCCTGCCGTGCAATTCCTGCAAATGTTGCTTCTGTCTTGTTTCAGAAAGAAAAACCAGCAAGTGTTGGCTCAACACAATGACCCTGAGCGAGGTTTCTTCCCTTCTGAGGTGGCCTTGCCTTTGGCGTTTTGATGGATCTTCTTGGCACCTCTGGGAATTCAGAAGCTTCTTGAGTTTTGGGGTTTTTTTTTTTAAAGAAATGCAGCCAAATGAATTCATCAGGGTGGCCTGTGTGTGTGTCTGTGTCTCCAAAATTGTTTATAAAAATGTCGTTTGGACATTACGAAATGCTGTACCTCGGCTTATGGATGGGCTGAAAAACGTTCAGTGTATTTACAAAATAACAGAGTTGGAAGGGACCTTAGAGGTCTTCTAGTCCAACCCCCTGCTCAAGCAGGAAACCCTATTCCTTCCCCCCCAAATGATGGTGGAAGTGTGTCAGGGTTCCGATGGATGCCCTAATTCCGTGATGGCGAACCTATGGCACGCGTGCCACAGGTGGCACGCAGAGCCATTTGTGCGGGCATGCGAGCCCCAACAAAATTACCTACACTGCATATGCGTGCACCTCCCAGCTGAGTTTCAGCTCGTTTGAGGGCATTTTCATCCTCCCGGAGGGTCAAAGGAAACCTCTGCAGCTTCGGGAGGCCAAAAAGTGGGCCTTCCAGAAATACGGAAGTGCCAAAATGGGCCCATTTTTCAGCCTCCCGAGGCTGCAGAGTCTTTCCTTGAGCCTCCGGGAGGGTAAAAACAGCTTCAAATGGGCCCAAAATCAGCCGGGAGGTGCATGCATACACAGTGCAGGTAAAGGGATGGGGTGGGGGTGTTGCACACACATGCACAGAGGAGGGTGCATTGCATTGTGGGTGCTGCGCGCTTTCGGCACCCCACAACAAAAAGATTCGCCATCACTGCCCTAATTAATTCATTAGCCTCGAGCCAAGTTTCAAAAGAAATCCAATTATTTATTAGGAGCAACACGTCGGTACTACTTTCCCCATGGTTCAAGCTCATTTATGGAAACAGTGCTTTAAATTTACAATCAAGTCATGACGACCTGCAGTCTCATAAACCTCTTCCTCAGACATCTGAAATTCCAGTATTTGGATTTCTCCTTTATAAGAAGCTTAGCCGTTTTTTAATAATAGCAGCCCCAATATTTGTTTAGCCCAAGCAAAATAAACCCCTGATAGCACCACCAATATTTTTTTTTCCAGTAGTAACTGAGAGGAATGGGAACTTTTACTGTAACAAAGAACCTAACGGGCAAATTCAGACTCAAGAGGCTTATTACAATCAATTATGAATATCTTGAACTGGCTGGTGTTTTGATTTATTACTCACTACTCTGAACTTGTTGAATTTAATTTAGAATATGAAGTCAAAAGGTCAGTGATATTTAATAAAGCAGTTTTAATGTTGCCAATTATATATTCAAAAATCATCAATATTTGTTTGTTTTGTAGTAAATAATAATAATAATAATAATTATTATTATTATTATTATTATTATTATTATTTATTCAACTTGTATGCAGCCCTTTTCCCTAAGGACTCAGGGCGGCTAACATTAAAACAGCACATATTTACATATAATTTACATAAAAACAAATTAAACCTAACAAGTCAAAATAAACAATAAAACATTAAAACCGTAAAAACTAAAACAGTTAAACCCCCCCCCCCCACCCGGGTCATTCCAGGCCAGCCTGTTGAAACAACCAGGTCTTCAGGTCCCGGCGGAAGGAGCGGAGATCAGGGGCCAAACGGAGATCCACGGGGAGCTGATTCCAAAGGGCGGGTGCTCCCACGGAGAAGGCCCTAGCCCTGGGAACCGCCAGCCGACAATGCCTGACCGACGGTATCCCAAGGAGGCCCCTCCTATGAGAGCGAACAGGGCGATCGGCGCATGATGCTGGCAGGAGGCGTTCCTGCAAGTACCCTGGACCCAAGCCATTTAGGGCTTTATAAGTTGTTACTAGCACCTTGAAACTAACCCAGGAGGCAGCCGGCAACCAATGCAGGTCACGCATTATGAATATATAGTATTTTTTCCACCTTTGGCTTTCAGAAGTTCATTTTCAAACTCCAATTTTTTAGAAATAGAGGTGTTCTTAAAGCTAACTCGGAAACACAGTATGATTTTATACAAGGATTGCTTATTATGAACTTTTTTCTTATTGGAGACATAACTTTCAAGTATGAATAGTCCATCCGAAATGAGGCATACCATGAGGACTAGAAATCCTTTGTAGGATTTTAAAATAAAGCTGGCTGGAAGCTCATTTTTTAATGAAATCCTTCAGAACCAGGGCTTGGTTGCTTGGGAAATTGTTGCTTGAAATATTTTAAATGTTTGTTTGTTTTTAATGAGAGAAGCCTGGAACAGGCACGGACCATGAGATTTATAGGCAACCCAATATTGAAGGAAGCCATTTCACCCTGAAACATAATTGAAATCCTTTATTGGAGGTTTCAAAAGGCTCCTCTAAACCACCATTAATCACATTGACTCCATCATCCAGCTAATAGTGAATCAATCCACGTGGGAAGGAAATTCCTTTCCTTTGTAGTGACTGTTTTCATCAAAGGAAGTGTTTATAATTGAGAGACATGGGATTTTGGTATTTGTTTAGCCCGAGCAAAATAAACCTCTCTTATTTTACGTTATTTTTTTCATCAGGAATTGAAACCTTTTACTCACTGTAACAAACAACCTAAGTAATTATCCCAATTGTAATTATTTACGGCTGATTTAAACATCAACAGCAATGGTTCAAAAATCACCAGGGGTTAGAAACAGTTCTTGAATTCAGTTGCCTTTGGATTCTGGGATCAGGTATCGTTCAGGATGGAGTGATCTCTTAATCAGTGATTAAAAATGTTGGATGCTGCAATGGCCTTAAGATGTTAATGTTAATGTTGTAATAGCCACTAAGCCGCTGGTTGTAAGTTGTGCGCTATGTGTAGTGCCTAAACACCATTCCCTACTGAGGGTGTCAAAGAAGCATATTGGCATATTTGGAAAATGCAGTGGTCATTGTTCAGTTGTTGGCTTAAATTTCTGGGCTACATTTGAACCTGCTTCTTTCCTTCCTTCCTTCCTTCCTTCCTTCCTTCCTTCCTTCCTTCCTTCCTTCCTTCCTTCTTCCTTCTTCTTTCTTCTTCTTTCTTTATCCCATCTTCTCTTTCTTTCCTTCTTTCTTTTCTTCCTTCCTCTCTCCCTTCCTTCCTTTTATATATAAAATTTATTAGCCACCCATCTCTCTCTTTTTTTCTCTCTCTCTCTCTGTTTCTCTCTGTCGCTCTCTCTCTCTTTCATTCATTTATTCATATATCATCTTTTCTCTTCCTTCCTTCCTTCCTTCTTTTCTTTCTTTCATTCATTCATTATCTATTCTATACAATTTATTGACCACCCATCTTTCTCTTTTCTTCTTTCTTTCTTTCTTCCTTCCTTCCTTCCTTCCTTCCTTCCTTCCTTCCTTTCCATTCATTCCCAGAATGCTTTTCCTTTGTCGTTTCAACCCAAGTCAAAGGCCTTCTCTCCTGAAGGTAGAGTCCACACGTGGCAGGGAAACTCTCTCCTCTTAGCCCAGGGGATTCCTTGTCAGGGGAAGATAAAAGGCGAAAGCAGGAAGCAACTTATGTTTTGGCAACGGAGGCAGCCCTTATTTTATTTCTTTAATGACGGGAGTGAATTGATTCTCTGAAATGCGACCCTCCAGATCCATTATCCAAGCTGGGGAGAAAGCCGCCCTTTTATGTTGGGCTCTTATCCCATTTCTCGTTCCGCCATGAAGAGCGAAACAATTAACAATGGCACAGCGAAGTCAACCCTACAGGACACCCAAAGCTATAGGGAGAACAAGAAAGACCTCTGTTTTACTTCTGTCATTTTTTTTTTAATCTGCTTCGGCAATGACTCTGCAGAAAATTTAAGTGCTGTGCCTCTGTGGACAAAAGTTCAATGAATAGGAGGCAAAATATTCCCAAAGGTTGTCGTATTCCTGCCTTGCAAACACCTTTTTTTTTTAATTACATTTATATGCCGCCCTTCTCCAGAGACTCAGGGCTTACAATTTTGAGCACAACCCAATGCTCAGCAATAGCCTTCATTCCATTGTATATGCCTGCTTATTACTAAGCGGCATTTTTACCAGGTCAGCTTACTGCCCCCAACAATCTTGGGTCCTCAGTTTACCTACCCCAAGAGGATGGAAGGCTGAGTCAACCTTGAGCCTGGTGGGATTCGAGCCTACAGCAGTTGTAGGCAGCTGGAACTTAAGTGCAGGCAATTAACAGCCTGAGCCACCAAGGCCCTTTTTAAATTCACACCAAGGCCCTTTGAGAATTCAGCATTCGGCTCATTGGAAGGAAGCCAAGCAGAACATTATGTTGTTGTTAGTTGCAAAGTCATGTCCGACCCATCATGAGTCATGGACAACATTCCTCCAGGCCTTCCTGTCCTCTACCACCTTCTGGAGTCCAGTTGAGATCACGCTTACGGCTTCAGTGACTCCATCCAGCCTCCTCCTTCTCTCGCGTCCCCTTCTTCTTCTATTGCCCTCCATCGTTCCCAGCATGATGCTCTTCTCCAGGGAGTCCTTCTTCCTTCTCATGAGGTGGCCAAAATCTTTGAGTTTCCTCTTCAGAATCTGGCCTTCTAAAGAGCAGCCAGGGTTGTTCTCCTGTAGGACTGACCAGTTGGATGGCCTTGCAGTCCAAGGGACTCACAGGAGTCTTCTCCTCCAGCCCCAGAGTTCAAAGGCCTCCATTCTTTGGTGCTGAGCCTTCCTTATGGTCTAACATTCACAGCCATTGGTTGCAACTGGCAAAACCAGAGCCTTGACTCTACGCACGTTCGTTGGCAGGGGAATGTCTCTGCTTTTGAGTAGGCTGTCTAGATTTGATATAGGATTTACTCCTAAGTAAATATAGAGGAGATGTTTATTGTTAATTTTTTCCAGTGCCATCCTTGAAAAAAAAACCCAGACATGAACAACAGGTGTGTTAATTTGATGATTATCTCTGTGAAAGAGAGCTGATTGTTGAAAAACTCCTTTACTAAATTTGGATACTGTCATGATACAGACTGTAGAAGTTTAAAGGTAACCCATGTAAGATGTATCAGAGTTACTGTGATTTATTAAACAAATACATCTTTAGGAGGAAAAAAAACTTTTAGTGTTAATAATAAATGATAGGTTCTGTCAAGTACATCAACATTTAGAAGCACGGTTTAAGAAACAACAGTAGCTTTTTTTTTGATATCTTAGACTAGCATATTTCAAATTTGACCCCTTTAAGATGTGTGGACTTCAACTCCCAGAGCTGAAAAATTCCAGGAATTGACTTCTGGGCCTTGATATCCATACCTCCTAAAGTTGCCAAGTTTGAAAAAACTCTGTCTTAGACCATGACTCATTCATGTTGTGTGTTGGATGTAACCTGTGAAACTTCCTGGGAGTTGGGCATGAGTGGAGATCAATTATGTCATTGCTGAACAAAATGTGGTTTTGGAAGTATAATCCTTGGAATACGGGCCTGATGGTTTTGTTAAGGTGCTATCAACATCCTCACCGTGATTTAATCACCTGAAGTCGTTCAACATCTAAAGTATTTAGCACCAGGGTCGTTCAGAAGAAAAAACCCTCCTAGTTATTTGGGGAAGAGTGTGAGGTTCTTCTTCCTTTTGACAGATTTCCATGTATCTTCTTCTATCTATAGATATAAAAGTGAAAGACCCCTCACACATCATCACAAAATCTCCAGAACCGTAAATAATAATAATAATAATTTATTAGACTTGTACACCGCCCTTCTCCCTAAGGACTCAGGGCAACATTAAAAGCATACAAATTACAATAAAAATAGATTAAACAACTACAAGTCTAAAAATCAATTAAAACATTAAAATAAATTAAAAACAACTAAAATAACCCACCCCCGAGTCAATCCAGACCGGCCTGATGAAATAGCCAGGTCTTCAGGTCTTGGCGAAAGGAGTGGAGATCAGGGGCCAAACAAAGATCCACAGGGAGCTGATTCCACAGAGGCACTCCCACAGAAAAGGCCCTGGCCCTGGGGACCACCAGTCGACAATGCCTAACCGATGGTATTCCCAGGAGGCCCCTCCTGTGGGAGCGCACGGGTGATTGGAGTGTGATGCTGGCAGGAGGCGTTCCCGCAAGTACCCTGGACCCAAGCCATTTAGGGCTTTGTAAGTTGTTACTAACACCTTGAAGGCAACCTGGGAGGCAACCGGCAACCAGTGCAAGCCACGCAGGAGGGGTGTAACATGGGAGTATCGGGACACCCCATCACAGCCCGTGCGACCGCATTCTGTACCAGCTGCAACCTCCGGGTGGTCCGCAAGGGCAGCCCCATGTAGAGAGCGTTGCAGTAGTCGATTCTGGAAGTGACGAGCGCATGAATGACTGTTCGAAGGGCATCTCGGCTTAGATAAGGGCAGAGCTGGCGAACCAGCTGAACCTGGGCAAAAGCCCCCCTGGCCACAGCCCCACTTGCTCCTCCAAACTGAGCTATGAATCCAGGAGGACGCCCAGATTCCTCGCCCTGTCTACGGGGGGCAACACCTCTCCCCCAATGACCAAAGATGGCACATCCACTGTAGACTGAGATGCCAGTAAGAACAGCCACTCAGTCTTGGCTGGATTGAGCCGGAGCCTACAAACTTGACATTTGGCACGTATTTTCCTCTTGGCTTCTAGGGGCTCACTAAGAAAGGATTTTTCCAAATGACCATCAGAGCTATTAGTATTTCCTATATTATTATTATTAACACGCTCTGATGCTAAGGAGCTCTACTCCCCCTCCCCACCTGAAAAAAAGAAATCTCTTCCAAATGCAAAACACAAGCAGAGGAGAGGAGGTTCAGTTTCAGAGGAACAACCAGCTTTAGTACAGAACAGTTGAGCTAAGCCATGCCCAGGCTCCTTGCTGTCTCCTTCTTGCTCACACAGCAAATACTGTTTCAGTTTCCAAACAGCCCTCAACTCTCTCACACACTGACAGGACACTAGCCAGATGAATACCGATGGATGCTGGGAGGCAGAAGCAGAATTTTTCCCCCTTATTTTCCTCCCCAAAAACTAAGTCTGACCACATAGTTTTGTACCCAAGCATGGGTACAGTAGGTGCTGAAACCCTCTGATGACTCACAGAAGGAACTATCCAAGATAAGGTTTCTGTGTCTTGGTCACGGATGTCTTCGTTTCCTTTCTCTGCAGTCCAAAATCCATGCCACAAGAAGCCTGAGTGAAATCGCCATTGACTTGACGGAAACTGGAACTCTGAAGACCTCCAAACTAGCCAACATGGGCAGCAAAGGGAAGATTATCAGCGGCAGCAGTGGGAGTCTTTTATCATCAGGTAAGAGTCTTGGTTGGTTGGTTCTTCAATTTCAACATGGTTGATTTGGTTGGTTTTTCAACTTCAACTTGGTTGGTTGATTTGGTTGGTTCTTCAACTTCAAGTTGGTTGATTGATTTGGTTGGTTCTTCAACTTCAAGTTGGTTGGTTGATTTGGTTGGTTTTTCAACTTCAACTTGGTTGGTTGATTTGGTTGGTTCTTCAACTTCAATTTGATTGGTTGGTTTGGTTGGTTCTTCAACTTCAACAAAAATGCCCAGGAACTGACTGTAATCATACTTAGATAGAGCCCAGGTGGCCCCAGAGGTTAGAATGCAGAATTGCAGGCTAATTCTGCCGACTGGCAGCAGTTTGATCCTGACCAGTTGCTTCTCTCTTTGATGAGTTTCCATCTGTTGCTTCTTGTCCTGTCTTAATTGACTGAACAGTTGGAAACAACAAACTGAGTATGTCCTAAATTTGGTTCTCATTAGCTTCGGGAATTGCACTTCTGTCTATCTTAAAACACAGCCAAGAAGTTGCGCTCACTGAGCCAGATGATAAATGTACATTCTACTTTTCAGAGAAGGAGCTGTCATAGCACTCGTCAAACATTTGAAGGTTCTGATGAAAGCTGCAGTTTGACAAGGGAACCAATTGTCATGGGAGGTGGCGTAAGAGCTATGTCATGTTGAAGTCCAGTATGACAATTGGTTCTTGGGAACGTAAAACTGGTTTCTTGAATTAAACCATGGATTATCCTGGATGGCTTGAACTCCTGTGATGCTACCCTCGGTGCTGCCGTCTAAATATTGAGAGTGAAAAAGCAATTTAGTGAAATTCTATACCAGCAGTGGGACTTCATCTGTGAGTTAAGAGTGAGTAGCTTTGGATGGCCCAAGTATAAATGTTCAGTGTAAGAGGAAGTGAGATTAGGAAACCGGTTAAGAATTCCTTTTTGGCAACGGGTTCCAAGCAGGGATCAAAACAAACTGGAAGAAAACTCTTTCACCTTTGAGGTAAGCTTAGAGTTGTCATTTAGCCCTCCAAGCACCAAAGAAGGATTTACTATGTCCTGACTGCCCTCCGTATAAGGTAAATTGTTGTGATAGAGCGTGCGGTCCAAATGGCACTTTGTACGGAGGAAAGAGAAGAGTTGTGGCTGTTTAGATAGAGGTAGTGATAAACTAGAGACTCTGTCCCAGTGTTTATGGCAGCTTGGCTCAAGTTCTGCACTCTTGTGAGCTCCCTGTTTTGACTCAAAAGCAGAGAAAGGACCAACAGATAAAAATCTATTTATTTTCACAGCAGCTAAGAAGGTCTCAGCCAGAGAGCAACTTGAGAGCTAAGAGCTCTAGTGCAATGGGCAACTTAAGAACGGCAGATTTGGGGCTGTTGGTTTGAGGTCAGAGTTTGGCAATTTGGTGGCAAACGTTTCATCACCATTCAAGGAGACGTCGTCTGTCCGCTTTGAGTTGGGCCCGTCTGTCCAAGCACTGGCCTTTAAACACCGTTTTTATGTGATGCAAATTGGTGAATGTTGTGTGTTCGGATACATTTCGGAGCATGAGCTATCGTGTTTCTGTTTATCGTGACTTCGTGTTTATGACGGTCCTGGGGTCACATGATCCCCTTTGGTGATCTTCTGACAAGCAAGTGGGAAGCCAGATTTACTCAACAACCAGGTTACTAACTTAACTGCAGTGGATCCCTTAACAACGGCGGCAAGGAAAGTCGTAAAATGGGGCAAAGCTAACTTAAAAGCCATTTCACTTAGCATCAGAAATGTTGAGCTCGATTGTGGTCGTAAGTCAAGGACTACCTTACTATGTTTTTTCCCATCCTTAGTGGTGGTACCTGCATTCAAGTCTTTTTTTTCTGAGACCTCCAAGAGGGGTTTGTCAGTTCAAAGCAGGGGTAGCCATTGGGCACCAAAGCAAATATTATACTACTGAGAAGATTGCCTGCCAGAAGTCGGGGGTGGCTTAGCGAATGTTTTTCTTGCTTAACCACTAAAATCCTTATTTGGAAATCTCCTCTGGTTTTGATTAGAATTTTGAGATTCCCTCTGGAATTTTGGTGTCCGAGTTAGATCCTCAAGCCAGAAAATATATGTTTGTGTATTAGTAGAAAGAAAACTAAGCATTTATTCTCTCTCTCTGAAATACATTTTAAGGGGAAAGAACAGTGTGTTCTTTTGGAAGAATAATTAACGCCCATCAACCTTGGTCAATCAATTTTGGTTTTTATTCAGTCCATCGTTATTCTGCATCCAGGATAACTACACGTAGTGTTCAATTTTTATTTTTATTTTTTTTAGAAAAAGAAGCATTAAAATGCAAACCTAAACTTTTATGTACTGTAATTGAAACCTTTATTTAAAAATAGGAGGGGGGTTGTACTCTGTCTTGAAGAATTCAGCTCTGCTGAACCCGGAGAGAGAAATACAATCGAGGGCAATTCTGGAAACTGGGAAGAAACATTTTGTGGTAACTAGGATACAGCAAGCCCCACCGTTAGTAGTTGGCTCATGTTGGACGTTGTAAACATTGGAATACATTTTCGACAACGGAAAGACTGCAGGCGCCCCATCTGTTGTTGGTTGCAGTGTCAAGATACAAGAGGCATCATGTGATGACCCGAAGGAGCGTGGCACAAAGGCAACACAGCCAAATAAGCAAGAAGAGTCCCTGTATTATCTCCAACTTTGCTCCCAATGTCCAGTTACCTTTGGCAGGAGAAAAAACTCTCCCAAGAACAGCCTTTAGGTGGAGGAAATTCAGTCCGAAAACAAAGTAACATACAAACTGTAACTAAAAATCCACACAAACCACGTGGCAGTAATTAACTTGAGAGGGCAGGAGAAGGAATTGCAGACTCTCCTCTCCTCCCTTCCTTTCCCTTCCCTTCCCTTCCCTATTCTATTCTATTCTATTCCATTCCATTCCAATATTCTATTCCATTCCTATATTCTATTCCTGATTCTATTCCTGATTCTGTTCTATTCTATTCTATTTCTGCTCTATCTCTGTTCTGTTCTATTTTCTATTCTATTCTATTCCTTCTCTTTTTTTCCTTACTCTCTTCTATTTCTATTTCTCTTCTCTACTATTCTGTTCTCTTCTCTTCCCTATTTCATTCCATTCTAATGATCATTGACCAGTTGGCTCAAAGTAATCTACATTCCAGTTTGTTCTCCTTTGAGCCTATCAAGAGAAGAATTTTTTCCAGTTCCTCTTCCTTGGATTCTTCGGGGGTGCTGCAAACAATCTGTGGTTTGTTTGCAAGCTGATCAGTGCCTTTTGGTTGGTTTATTTTGACACCCCCTCCTCTTGATTGTTTAAACAAGATAAGGTAAGCCCAGGAAGTGCCTTTAAGAATGTGGCATTTTGTTGACTGAATTCCAGAAATTGATAAAGTTCACCTTAGCTGCCCCCTTTTCCTGAGCTGACCCTTATCTGGAAAGTTTCAGTTTTATTATTGGTGAGTTGTTAGATTTTTATCCTGACTTTTGTTCAGGAACCCAAAGTAGGATGCATCACATTTCCTCTTGTTTATTAATTAATCTATATATATAAAAGCAAAAACCACTCACACATCATCACAAAATCTCCAGAACCGTAAAGCCTACACACTTGAAATTGGGCCTGCAGGTTCCTCTTGGCTTCTAGGTGCTCACTAAGAAAGGATGTTTCGAAATGACCATCAGAGCATTAATATTTCCTATATTATTATTATTAACACGCTCTGACGCTAAGGAGTTCTATACCCCCGCCCCACCTGAAAAAAAGAAATCGCTTCCAAAGGCAAAAGACAAGCAGAGGAGAGGAGGTTCAGATTCAGTTTCACAGCATCACCAAGCAGCTTTAGTACAGAATAGTTGAGCTAAGCCACGCCCAGGTTCCTTGCTGTCTCCTTCTTGCTCACGCAGCAGATATTGCTTCAGTTTCCAAACAGCCTTCAACTCTCTCACACACTGACAGGACTCTAACCAGGTGAATGCCGATGGATGCTGGTAGGCAGAGGCAGAATTTTCCCCCCCTTATTTTCCTCCCCAAAAACTAAGCTTTAGTTTCGTAGCGAAGCACGGGTATCAAGCTACTTTAAAGTAAAGACGACTGACGGATGTCAAAAAGCAAACCATAAACACTGCATCTCTATTATAATTATTATTAAACTCCTGAAGGTAGGATTTAATTTAAAAAAAACGCAGAGATTTGGAGGAAAATATGAAAGCAAAGGGACAGGGCACAATTGAAACTTACAGGTCCCATTGTGAGCCAGATAAAAAGATGGTGCTAATCTCTGTTCATCTGGGATTGCTGGGAAGGAGGTGTTGCTGGTCCTTTTGCTTCCTTTTTAGCTTTTTGATTGTCTCTTTTGAATAGAGTGTAGATCTTGTTTATCTTTATGTGTATGTTGATGGCTGATGTGTCTGAATGCCAGACTTCCAGGAATTCTCTCTTGCCTAAAGTTGAAACTGTGATCATGGGTTGTGCTATTAATGTGTTTGCCATTTTAGTGAATCAGTTTTAGCAGGGCTAAAGTCTATTATTATTATTATTATTATTATTATTATTATTATTATTATTATTATTAAATCTTCAGTGAGATTCACAGCCTTTGGGGCTGGTTGGTAGCTCAACAGCTCAAGTCCTGACCAAGGACCTAGGAACTATTCAGGTAGCGTCGGAGGATATAAGCTGTTCCAAGTAGGGTGGTTTTTTGTAGAATCAGGGTATTCAAGTCTGATAAATTCAGGATTTCCAAATAGCCAGGCATCCCTTTAGGTATGGCTCCAAGGGCTCCAATTACAATTGGGATAACACACAATTTCTTTTTCCAAAGTCGCTCAACTTCAATTTGTAAGTCCTGATACTTTGTGATTTATTTTCTTGCTGCGTGTCTTCAATTTGTGCATCACCAGGTATTGCAGTGTCAATGAACCAAACCCTTTTCTTTTCAACTATTGTTATGTCAGGTGTATTGTGGGCCAAGTGCCTGTCAGTCTGAATTCTGAAGTCCCATAAGATCTTGACTTTTTCATTCTCCAGAACTTTCTCAACCTGATGGTCCCAGTAGTTGTTACTATACTCAAATCCAAACTTTGGGCACAGTTTCCAGTGAATGATTTTAGCAACTTATGGTGTTCTAGATTATTATTATATTATAATAATATAATGTAATATATTATTATTATTTCTTCTAGAGTTGGGTAGAGCTCAATTGAATAAAGGATAATAATTCTAACTTTCTTCCATATTCTCCTGATATTACCTCCTCCTTTTTTTCTTGACTCCAGTCCAAGTTGAGAGAAACGCAGCTGCTTCTAGAAAAAGATTAGAATCTCATCATCAAATTATTTAAATACACGGGACTTGGATTCCCAGACATAAATCCACCGCTTGAATGACAGCGCGCATAATGGGGCATTTAAATTATTTCACACATTTTTTTGTAGTAGATTTTGCACAAAGAGGTGGAAAACAGTAGATGAGGGATGCGAATATGCAACCATCTGTTGCAAAAATAAAAATAAGAGAATGGGAAATTTACTCGAAATCTTCAATTCTGAAGTAACCTCTACATTTTTTGAATGGCAAATTTGGGTTTTCCAGGCAAGGCTAGGTACCTCAGAAGCCTAAATTAGTCTCGTGAGCTTTGCACAAAGCAACTTCACCTTAAGCCTAAAAGAACATTTAACAAACACGGTGTAAGCCTGAGTGAACATTTGCAGAAAGCAGCATTTATAATAAAAAGATCTGCCCAACTTTCATTCTGTCGCCAGTTGTATTTTACTCAGAGACAAATGTTGTTTTCGATGTACAGAAAAGCTCCTACATAGGAGAATGGGCAGGAGGGTGGAAAAGATACACCTTGACTTACAAAACAATTGAGCCCAAAATTTCTGTCGCTAAGCGAGACAGTTCAGTGAGTTTTGCCATCATAAATATGAATCCATTGTCAAGCATCTGAATTTTGACCCGTGACTATGGGGATGGGGCGACGGTTGTAAGCATGAAAAACGGTCGTAAGTCCCTTTTTTCAGTGCCATATGTAACTTGGAACGGTCACTAAGCGTAACAGTTATAAGTCGAGGGCCATCTGTGCGGTATGTTGTGTTTTGGGCTAAATGCAAAAAACACTCCCCATCGCCCCTGTGTTCTGAAGACTGACAAAGTTGCCCCGGCCGGTCGCACACATAGTTAAAACGCTTTTTGTGGGTTTCGTTTTTTTGCAAGGCAGCCCCGCTTAACATTTCAGCTGGCTCTCGGCATCCCGGTGGGAATTGCCTCCTGGGTGTTATCCAGTGGGCGATCCGTTTCTCATCGCCAAATCTGGGATGTGAACTTCCTGATACACGGGAAGCCCCTCTCGCTTGATGAATAACACCGGTTATGTGCCGTCGCCAAGGCTGCAGGCATGCACAGAGAGAGAGAGAAATAATATGCGTATCCGGTGCTGAGTAAGTCCAGATGGTCTCTCAGCCGTTATCTCAGCCCTTCGCTCTACGGCGAAGGAAATCCTATTTGTGAGTCAAGGCTTGAAAGATACTGGCTCCTTTGCGGTGACATTTCATTCCTCGGTGACTTCCTGGGGCGGGGAATCAGAGCAAAAGCACCCAGTAGTAGTCCTTGGCCTGCCATCTCCAGCAATTCAACAAAGGTTTCCGGATGGATGTACCCAGTGGTGGGATTCAAAAAATTTTACTACCGGTTCTGTGGGCGTGGCTTGGTGGGCGTGGTAAAGGCTTGGTGGGCGTGGCTTGGTGAGTGTGGCAGAGGAAGGTTACTGCAAAATCCCCATTCCCTCCCCAGCCCCACTAACCTGCTTTCCAGCTCCGTTCTCCTGTGCAGAGCTGCCACAGAGAGGAGGAAGGGGTCAAGCTATGCTCCAAAGCACCAGAAGGCAGAACAAGGAGCAACAGATGGAAACTCATCAGGGAGAGAAAGAAGCTAGAACCAAGGAGGAATTTCCTAACAGTGAGAACAATTAATCAGTGGAATCGGAACTTATGGCTGCTCCATCGCTGGAGGCTTTTAAGAAGAGATTGGACAACCGTTTGTCTGAAGTAGTAGAGGGTCTCCTGCTTCAGCAGGGGGCTGGACTAGAAGACCTCCAAGGTCCCATCCTACTCCATTAGATTTGGGTCAGCTAGAAATCTGCAAATCTGCAAGGGACGCACGCTGCATTAATTGTGCGCGGCGTGAGATGTGTGCAAAACACATCTTTAAATAACAACTCCATTAAAGAGGCCAGGGAGGGTTGCACATCTGGACTCTGTAGTGATGTCATCTGGCTGATGCCGGGGTAGTTTCCTTCTTCCTGGGCTATTGTTCTGTCCACTTCCCCAGAGGCATGTTTGTTTCATGTGGTCTCCAAACCTCTCGTGCTCTCGGGTATTCTTTCTTCAGTAACCCTTAGCTCTTGCAAGTAGGCAGAGATAGTAAAAAATCTACAGTGAAATTAGGGGTTGGTTGATGGCAAAATGGGTGGCAAAAAAACCATTTTAAGAAAGTTTGCAGGGAATATAAACATCAGTTTTTCTTTAAGCAGAAAAATGAAGTATATATTACAAATATCACCTCTTTAAATCTATATTTATATCTCTATCTACATCCCATCTATCTATCTTCTATCTATCATGCATCATCTATCTATCTATCTATCTATCTATCTATCTATCTATCTATCTATATCTTCTACCTATCATGCATCATCTCTGTCTATCTATCATCTATCAATCTCTATTGATCTATCTTCTATCATGCATCATCTATCTATCTATCTCTACCAATCTATCTATCAATATCTATCTTCTATTATGCATCATCTATCTATCTATCTATCTATCTATCTATCTATCTATCTTCTATCTATCATGCATCATCTCTGTCTCTATCTATCTGCATTCAGATGTCTAAACATTGAGGCAACGGGTGGTGGGGCCACTAAGGAAGTTAAAGCAATCTGTTCTCAACCTTGGTAACTTTAAGATGTGTGGAACTTCAATTCCCAGAATTCCCCAGCCAGCATGACTAGCTGGGGAATTCTGGGAATTGAAATCCATTCATCTTAATGTTGCCAGGATTGAAAAATACCACTTTAGAGAAGGAACTGACAGATCACATTTTGTGAATGCCTACGCCGATCGATTTTCTGTGTGTGTGTGAGTCCACTTGTGCCGTGCTGTGACACTCCTAAAGCACCTTTGCACAACAAAAGGATGCCTTCCCTTCAACATTATAACATCATTAAGCCCTTGTCAACTTGTGTGGGTGTTTTAATTTGAAATCCTGCTGTTGAGGAACCCTAACGAAGTCCAACGTAAATTAATAACTTCTGAACATGGCGTGGGAAGATGGAGAGGCTGTGAGTCAGAGACTAGCAAAGAAGTATGTTTAGAGCTGAAAACACCGTCCAGGTCAACTTCATCTTTCTGATGTCAGTTTGGCAGAGAGTTGCAAAACATTTTGATGTCAAAGGATCACAGCTCCATATTGCTGAATTCTGACCTTCCTGACAGGCTGCTGATGGACTCCCACTTTTCCTGTTTCCTATTTTGAGCTTGCTGGAAGCGTTGCTATCTCAGCGTGGAATTTTCCTGTGTTTGCTTCACCCCTGTTCTGCACAGCTCAGGAAACCTAAAACACAAAACGTTTTTACGTCGGGGAATGCACATCTAGCCTCCTTCAGGATTCTCACATTCCTGTTGTGGGAATGCTTGGAAGGTGCTGGTTTGTTTTCCATGTGCACCACATCCCACAAGAGTGTCCTCCTACACACCACGGTGTCCCTAATCATGGAAATGCAACTTGCGTACAAGGCCTGCTTCGGTTATCGCAATGGGGTGTGGGATAGGTATGGATTGATACTGTAAACCCAGTTTGAGTCAAGGGACATGGACGCTTGTGACCAATCGATCAGAACAGAGCTGGAAGGGACCTGTGAGGTCTTCTAGTCCAGCCCCCTGCTCAAGCAGGAGACTGTCTACCATTCTGGACAAGTGGCTGTGCAGTCTCTTCTTAAAAGCCTCCCGTGATGGAGCACCCACAGCTTCTGAAAGACAAGCTGTCCCACTGGTTATTTCTTCTCACTGTTAGGAAGTTTCTCGATGATGATGATGATGATGATGATGATGATGATGATGATGATGATGATGATATAATTAGAACAAAGCTGGAAGGGATCTTGTAGGTCATCTAGTCCAACCCCCCGCCAAAGCAAGAGACCCTACACCATTTCTGACAGATGGGAGACTAATCTCTTCTTGAAAGTCTCAAGTCTCCCACAACTTCTGAAGGCAACTTCTGCTCCCTTGATTGATTGTTCTCCCTGTCAGAAAGTTTCTCCTTATTTCCAGATTGAATCTTCTCCTTGTTCAGTTTCCATCCATTGTTTCTCGTCTGGCCTTCAGGTCCTTTGGAAAATAGCTTGACCCCTTCCACCTCTCTGTGGCAGCCCCTCAAATATTGGAAGACTGCTCTCCTGTCTCCCCTGGTCCTTCACTAGACTAGCCAGGCCCAGTTCAGCCATGCCAAGATTCAGTTGTGCCTAATCTTGGCGATTTCTCTGGGCCAGATCTCTCCACATCTTCTGAACTTGCACTGCTTCTTTGAGCTGTTCTATGCACTGGTCGGTGTCAGCTTTGATGGTGTCCAAGTATTTTGGTCTTTGGGGGCCTGGTTTCCTTTTATTGCTAACTCTTCCCAACACAATTGCTTTCTCCAGTGAATCCCCTTGCATGACATGGCCCCCAAAGTAAGTGAGACTTTTGTGATGTTTGCCTCCCAGTGACACAGCCTGGTGTTGTATGCTCTGATGCTGGCTTGTTGGTCACCTTTGCTGTCCAAAGAAGACCCTTTCTCCAGCATCACAGCTCAATTGAGTTGATGCACTATCTGTCCAGTTTGGTTGTCCCATTTTGTTGTCTGGAAGCCAACCGCCTGGCTGCAGAAGTGTGTCAGCTGCCCTAATGCCACCGTTGTTCCCCAACAGGTTCTCAAGAGTCCGACAGTTCTCAGTCTGCCAAGAAAGACATGCTGGCTGCCTTAAAATCCAGACAAGAAGCCCTGGAGGAGACTCTGCGCCAACGCCTGGAGGAGCTGAAGAAGCTGTGTCTCCGGGAAGCGGTAGGCAGCAGACATGCTTCCCTTTGAAAGCATGTTGTTAACGATTGAATTAGGAAAATAAGGATGACAGAGAAATAGGGAAGGGAAGGAGAGGAAGGGAAAGGAGGAAGGGAAAAGGAAAGGAAGAATGGAAAAGGAAAGGAAAGGAGGAAGGGGAAAGGAAAGGAGGAAGGAGAAAGGAAAGGAAAGGAGGAGAAAGGAAAGGAAAGGAGGAAGGGAAAAGGAAAGGAAGGGAAGGGAATGGAAAGCAGGAAAGAGGAAAGAAAGGAAGGAAAAGGAATGGGAAGATCCAACTTTTTTCAGCATAGTAACCACAGAATAAAATTACAACCTCCATTTTTTAACTTCACCAACTTAACAAATACTACAACATTTCTGTAACAACCAACTATTCAAATCAGCAAAACTCAATGTCAGTTTTTTTTTCCTGTCTCAAGCACAAAGTCCAGAAATGGTTTCCAAGTAGAAGCAAAGCCGGATGGGATCTTTTCTCTAATTAAAGCTCCCTGTCTTGCCCGCTCTCCTAACTCCCATCGCTTTCCATCCATTCTTGCATTGGGAGAGTTGGGGGCAGCAGAGAGGCTTCTAATCCTACCCTTCAGGGGTAAGGTTAGTTGGGCCCAACATAATCCTTTCAGAGGATATGGCTATCCTGCAGAGGTGGTCTTCAGCCGGTTCGGACCGGTTCTAGAGAACCGGGAGCAGAAATTTTGAGTAGTTCAGAGAACCGGCCAATCCCACCTCTGACTGGCCCCGCCAACCCCATCTATTCTCTGCCTCCCATTGAGTCCCAGCTGATTGGCTGGGTCTTCTTTAGTTGCCCTGCACAGGAGAACAGAGCTGGAAAGCAGGTTAGTGGGGTGAGGAGAGAATGGGGATTTTGCAGTAACCTCCCCCTGCCACACCCACCAAGCCATGCCCACCAAGCCACACCCACACAACTTGTAATTTAAAAAAAAATTGAATCCCACCACTGCTATCCCATCTGAATTCTCTCCATGGCTATCATCAAATCATCTGAATAAAATAAAATAAATCAGCCCTTTCTCTCCAGAAGATAGAAGGACGAATCAGCTCAGGAATGAATGCCTTGCCTGTTGTGTTAAAATAGGCAATTAAAAAAAATAGTGTGGGAAATGAAGCCTTTGACCCCACCACTGGGCTCCGTCTGGTTCATCTCCTATAAATAGGAAGGCCAAAGGCCAGATTTGACTCTTTTAATATACTGCAGGACTGAGTTTAATTGAAATGGATCCAGTTTTTATTCGCTGGCCGCAGATGAGTGTGCAGTTTGTTTGTTTATCTGATTTATACCCCACCTTTCTCCTTAAGAGACTGACGGGCCAGGCGAATGCCTGAGTTAAAACAGAAAGGAAAATTGGCTAGACCAAGGCATGGAAAAATAGTTAGATGATCCATAATTAAATATGCATTTCACTGAGTTGCAGTCATTAAATTTTATTACTCTTGCAGACCAATGTAATTAAAAAGGTTGTTTATATTTATTTTAAATGATTGTCCGGACGATATAAATTTTGCTTTGGCAGGAAACTCAGCAAACTTTTCCACCTTGTTGTTGTTTTTTAAATTAATTTTTTTTATTTTTTAACATACAATAAATCCATTCCATTTCAATCGTGTGTCAATTAGATACATATTTCATGTGCTTAACAATTACCAATAATGTTCTTCTTAACAGTATAACAAAATAATAATAATCACATTCCCATATATATAAGTAGAATGCAGTATATCTATTACACTAGTTTCTCTTATTGTTTTGTAATGACGTCTAATCCTTTTTAATTAATTTTATTTTCCAGCCATTTTTAAAACACAGTCCCATACACTGTAAGTTAATCTATTCATTTCTGCACATTCAAATATTTTTTCAATTATTTTTCCCTCTATCCTGCTTTGGCAGGAAACTCAGCAAGTTTTCTATCTTTTGAACATGAAATCTATTTGTCTCATCTTGCATAATTTTTTTTCCCTAAAAGGGGAAAAAACAACAAAGACCAGCCAACTCCTGATTCCTGAAAAATCTTGTTCGGTCTCTGTTCCTTCCAAATTCCATGGGTAGAGTAGCATATACTTTCCATGATTGGTTACCCATTAGTCCTCACCTTAATGACCGCCGTTTGAGCCCAAAATTTCTGTCGCTGAGCGAGACGGTTTGCCCCATTTTTACCTTTTCTTGCCACCGCAGTTCAGCGAATCGCCATTCGTTAAAGTTAGTCACCTGGTTATTAAGTGAATCGGAAGTGTCCGAAGGTTGCAAAAAGGGCGTGGCATGACAAACCATCCCCCCACACCCCTGGGACACTGCAACTGTCAAAAGTACATGCCAGTTGCCAAGCCTCTGAATTTTTGATCACATGACACACGCACCCAGGAATGCTGTCATGGTCGTGAGTGTGACACCCGGTCGTAAGTCGTTGCACCTTTAAACACAACACTATTGTTCTGACCAAGGCTTCCTGAGACCATAGCGAAGCACACACTTAGTTAAAACAACTCTCGTTTTATTTCAATGCTGGGAATTATTTTCATTCCCAACCCGTAATGAGTCCCAAACAGTTCCTTGAGATAAGCACCCACCTTTCTCTCCTTTGAATTGCTGCCAACAACTACAGTGCCAAATTAACTGTAAAAAACCCAACCAAAGTACAAAGTCCATACAGAGCTTCAAGGTTTAATCTGAACAGAGCGAATGACCTTGCTTCCCGCACAGATTTCATCATCTTTGCCTGTCCTTTATCCCTTAGGGGAAGGGCAATCACCTCCAAGCCTTACTCCTAAGTCTCCCCTTTTGTCTCAGCTGCTCTTGCCTTCCGGCAGCTCTGCGCACACATGCACTGGGAACAGGCTCCCTTTGTTCCTCTGCCTCGCTGCTGCCAGACTCTGGAGGCTCTGGAGTCAGCACCCCACTCCCAGGTGGTCCTGGCCCCATCTCTGCATTGGATGCAGGACTCTCATCTGAATCCTCTCCAGACTCCTGGACTGGTCCCCGTTCTTCCCCACTGTCCGATTCTACTGCCATGTGCACAGGCTGCCGGCAAACCACAACAACTATCCAACAACAGGATCTTTCCATTGATTTTGCTAGACCAATTCTCGAATACAGCTCATCAGTCTGGAACCCGCACTGTATATCAGATATTAACACAGTCGAGAGAGTCCAGAGATATTTCACGAGAAGAGTCCTCCGCTCCTCTACTTCCAACAGAATACCTTATGCCTCCTGACTTGAAATTTTAGGCTTAGACAACCCAGAACTACACCGCCTTCTGTCTGACCTAAGCGTAGGACATAAAATTATCTGCTACAATGTCCTACCTGTCAATGACTACTTCAACTTCAACCACAACAATACACGAGCACACAATAGATACAGACTCAGGGTAAACTGCACCAAACTTGATTGCAGGAAATACGACTTCAGCCACAGAGTGGTCAATGCCTGGAATACTCTACCTGACTCTGTGGTTTCTTCCCAAAACCCCAAAAACTTTAACCTCAGACTGTCTACTGTTGACCTCCCCCCATTCCTAAGAGGTCTGTAAGGGGCGTGCATAAGTGCACCAACATGCCTACCGTCCCTGTCCTAATGTTCACTTTGTATTCTTATCCATTTCATGTATTAATAATAGAACAGAATAGAATTCTTTATTGGTCAAGTGTGATTGGACACACAAGGAATTTGTCTTGGTGCAAATGCTCTCAGTGTATATAAAAGAAAAGATACGTTTGTCAAGAGTCCAGAATCATCAGGTACAACACTTAAAAATAGTCATAAGTATAAACATAGTATCATGTTTATACTTATATCTGTTATCGAATGCATGCTTGACAAACAAATAAAATAAAAATAAATAAATCAATCAAATTTCCCCTAAATCCTGTCAATGGATGGAAATTAAAAACAAACAAGGAAGTCGGCAAGAAATGCTTGACCAGTTCAACCTCATAGGCTCATTTGTTTTCTTTTTTCCTTTTTTTCCCCTTAAATTCCCCCTTGGGCTGGAGAGTGTGACAGTGTAAGAGGTCAGCAGAGGTCACTGGAAGGGGGGATGCCTTAACATTTTTGCTTAAAACAGCCCCCCCCCCCAGCATGTAAGTAAATTAATCCTCCTCTAATCCCGCTCTAAACTCTCTTGTTACTCGGCCATAAATCACTCCGAAGACATCGATTTTCCTGTGGGAATCACTGGCTCAGAAAGGGGGCAATTAAGTCGAGAAAGCAACCCCCCTCCATCTACTTGCAACAGCCAAGCATCAGGTTTCTGCAGGCTTCCCTTCATTACTCGCTCTGCTTAAATTACAGCAGCCTGGATGCTAACAAGCCTGGCATTGTTTTCCCTCCTCTCTCTCTGTCTTTTTACACCCCCCAAAAAATAAAAAATAAAAACCAAGTTCAAGACGAATTCATTTACTCGCAGCTGGCCCAAATAATCTCGCATGCGCGTTTCTGAAATCGGAACGTGAAGAGAACTTTTTGTGAATTTTAAGACCTTGAAGGAGAGTAGTGGGTTTTTTTTTTTTGTTAACCTCATCGCATAAAAAAATTAGGAAGTGGAAATATCGACTGTTGCCCACAATTGGGGGTGGGAAATGGATTTGGTTTTTGAGGGTGATGTAAACTGTTTTGAAACCAAGAGATTAACCAAGAGAAGAATTTAGGGGTGACATGATAGCAGTTATTCCGATATTTGAGGGGTTGCCCCAAAGAAGTGGGGGTCAACTTATTCTCCAAAGCACCAGAAGGGCAGGACAAGAAGTGATGGGTGGAAACTAGTCAAGGAGAGAAGCAACCAGGAATTAAGGAGGAATTTCCTCATAGTTAACAACTTGCATCCAGACGTTGTGCGTGCTCCATCACTGGAGATTTTGAAGCAGAGATTGGACAACCATTTGTCTGAAGTGCTGAGCAGGGGGTTGGACTAGAAGACCTCCAAGGTCCCTTCCAGCTCTTTTCTGATTGATTTTATTTGGTCCTCTTTCTGTTCCCCAGCTTGGCACCCTCGTAAATGATTCATTTCTCGTAGAAGAATGGTTGGCACCTCTGTATTGTTCTCGTAACATGCCAGCCTGGTTCTCAGCTCTTTGCTTCTGTTCCTGCCCAGCCTCGCTCTGTGCCAACATAATTTGGAATTCAGCACTTGATCAAATCAGACACAAAGCCAATGTTTTTACACTGAATGAAAGAGCACGTGGCAGACAAATTTATGAAGCTATTGTTTTACCCATGCGACTTATCCCAAAAATGCCCGAGAGTGTTAGGAAAGATATAAATTATTTTTAAAGTACAAAGGAGATGTAAACTTATAGAGGTATGTACATCTCAACCATCATTTCTGGGGCTGCAAGCAATTGATCTTTAGACCAAGAGTGAGTCAAGCATGGGAGAGCTGGAGTTAAATGAAACCATATAAATTTGTCAGACAGACAGATGGGTAGACATGAGAGGGGGAAAGAGAGAAGGGAGGAGGAGGAAGGAAGAAGGGTGGGAAGAAAAGAAAGAGAGGAAGGAAGGAAGGAAGGAAAAAGAAAGAAAGAAAGAAAGGAAGGAAGGAAGGAAGGAAGGAAAGAAAGAGAAAGAAAGAAAGAAAGAAAGAAAGAAAGAAAGAAAGAAAGAAAGAAAGAAAGAAAGAAAGTGATGCACAATTAGAGTTAATTTCACTTGGGTCTTTAAATTGGGAGTTTAAGTCAGGGGTCTTCAAACTTGATAGCTTTGAGACTTGTGGACTTCAACTCCCAGAATTCCTCCTCCAGTCATGTTAGCTCAGGAATTCTGGGAGTTGCAAGCCCACAAGTCTTAAACTTGCCAAGTTTGAAGACCCTTGGTTTAAATGAAGCACCAAGGGGTGGGTCTTTGATCATTCAGTTGGACCCACCATCTTGGGCCCCCAGACCACCCCAGGAATGACTGCGGTCCCTTGCAACTGGGTGGGAAGGTTACTACCATATTCTTTTCCCTCTTTTGCAAATACATTGGTGGATTCCTGAAAGGTCCCAGCTGTTGTGGTTAGCTGGCAGCAGGTGCAGATAGCTGAGGAGAGCGAGGACTCAGATGAGGGGCCAGGACCATTGGGGAGTGGACTGCTGCCTTCAGAGATTGTGGGGGCTGGCAGTAGCGATGAGGAGGTCCCCGAGGAGCCTGTGCCAAGTGCACATGCTCGCAGGGTTGCTCACAGGAAAGAGCAGCTGCAGCAGCACGGGCGACTCGGCAGTAAGGCTGCAAGGTAATGGCCCCTCCTTCAAGAAGATAAAAGGCAGCTGTGAAGCGGATGTTCTTCGCAGGAAGCAAAGATGTTTTGAAACTCAGCCTCGTGGACGTTGCAGTTGGTATTTGAAGACTCTTGTGTTGTAAACTATTTTCTTATCTGTTGTTTTTTTGCAGCCTTGCAAAAACTTGGCAAGGCTCTTCCTTGTTGGAGCTAATTAGTTGGAAGCAGCCTTTTATCTGTGAAGAAACAGAACTCATAGATGAAACTTTAAAAGGTTGTGCTGTTGCCTTTGTCTTGTGTTGGCTCTCTTGGAACCAGGTTTGGGTCAGAACACCAGTTAACTCCTGGCTTTGCTATGTGATTTCAGGAACTTACTGGAAAACTGCCGAGGGAGTATCCCCTCAACCCGGGGGAGGAGCCCCCAATCGTGAGGAGAAGAATTGGTACTTCTTTTAAACTGGATGAACAGAAAATGCTGCCCAAGGGAGAGGTAAATGACCCACTCTGCGCTACGATGTCCAAATATTTGGTTGCTACCAGGCTCTGGAAAATCCGGTCGCCCTCTCATCCCTCTTTTTCTGTCCTCCTTTCGTCCATCTATTTGTTGCCGTACTATGAGTTCATGTTGGCTGGTGAGGGAGACCAAGCTGACATGGAACCCAGCCCAAAAAGAGATCCTGTGGATCGATCATAAACAATATTTGCAGGTCAAGCTCACCTCCTCCTGCTGTTTGCTGAAGGACCAGCCTCACCGTCTACCAGCTTCCTAGATGGCAGTTAGGAGGAGATCCTTGAAGCAGATGGATTTAGCAAACCTTCTCCCTCCCTTGGGCAAAGCTTGACTGTCCCCAAAGTGCTTTTCCAAAAGGAAACTGGGCTTTCTTGGGCTATTCGTTTCCTTGAAAGCATTTCACTTCTCATTCAAGAAGCTTCTTTCAGTTCTTCAGAAGGTTTTTCAAGAGAAAAAAAAGCCACATTTGCCTTTTGGAAAAGCACCTTTGAGACAGTCCTGACCTGGATGACTGAGAATCCCCCTAGATCTTTAGCCTTGCTTTTAATTTGACTCTTTCCATGCACTCTGCTTGGGCTGTTCTTAATAATCCTAACCCTGAAAAATGCAGCAGTTGAGCTAACCGATAGGTGGATTATGGCAGGCTGGTATTTTTAAAACAAATCTCTTTTCACGACCCTGTAAATCCCTTAATTTGGAGTAAAATTGAGGCGACTGGATGGAGCTGGGCATTTACCAGCCAGGTGCCCTTCCCGATGCCTATGCAGAGTGCGCAGCAGATTTTTTTTTCTTTACTCCCTAGGAGACATGCTTGTGTTAAAAGAATTGCACCTAAAGAACTGTGTCTCTGACAATCACACCTTCTATTGTGAATATGTCTGGATTTTCAGTCTGCTGGAGAATTACTTTTGAAGGCTCTATCTGCATTAAGGATATTAGAGCTTGTTCTCCTGGACTGGAATACACAACAGTTAAAGAAAGATTGGGAAGAAGTTGATGCTTAGATTGTAGACCTGCCTTTTTAAGATTTCAGACATTCAATCCAGTTCTGTTTGTGTGTGTGTGTGTGTGTGTGTGTATGTGTGTGCTTTTTAATTAATTCTGATAAACCACACACATGCCAGGGCAATAAAACATGGCCTTGTTATGCATGAAGGCATGTGAGATGGTTGTCTTCAGGTGCAATGATCCTTACAAACATTACCTTTTTTTAGCCGCACCTGAAACTGGGATTGTAAGTGGGATGCTAACAAACTCGTATACCCTTCTTGCAGAATCTCATAAGGCTGATGATTTTGTTTTTTTTAACCTTTGCTTGGAACGTGCAACGGTTGTAAAGTTTTTAAAGCCCTTTTCAGAAGTTTCAGACTCTTAGAGCTGGGGTGTGAACGTCATCTACAGTTCAAAGATCAAATGCACTTTTTAAAAAAATATAAAGCTTAAGTGCTTTTAATCCGTTGGTGATTTTAAATCTTTCGGTTTCTGTGGATGTGGGAGAGTTTTTTTGGAGGATGGAGGGGAGCAGAAATGTAGGCATGGGTGGGAGGGAGAAAACAGGCTGTAGCATTTATGTATTGTGTGAAATGCATTTTTAATCAGCTCGCTGTTGACAGAGATTATAAAATCTTCAAAGCGAAACTTTTAAGCACCCACATATAATACCCGTTTAGCCAAACGCAACAAGAGAAGAGCTGTAGTTACGGACTTAAAACAGTGCTGACTCATCCTAAACATCAAAAGAGCTTTTTGAGAGGAGCCAAGGACAGCCGTAGTACCTTGATGAGGGATGGAGTCAAACCAGGCCCTTCTATTCAGATGCAGGTGGATACATTGAAATAGGAAACATCTCTTTGATGTGTGAAAGTTAGCGTCATGGCTTCCAAAACCCACAGCGGGATTAGGAACGAGGAGATCATTCCCAATCAAGGAGAGGAGCACCGATCACTCACTCACCTCTAATCAAGGAGAGAAGCAACCTTAGGACTAAGGAGACATTTCCTAACAGTGAGAACGAATCAACCGGTGGAACAGCTTTGTCTTCAGAAGTTGTGGTTGATCCATCACTGGGACTTTCTACGCCTGGAATGGAATAGGGTCTTCCTCTCAACAGTGCTTTTATTTTCAGGAGGCAGCTGGACTCCCTTGTTTTTTCTTTTGAAGTTTTTTCACTTCCCATCCAAGAAGCTTTTTCAGCTTTGACAGGATGGTGGGGAAGCTAGAGAAAAACATGAGGTTGTGATGTTATTTTGTACTGTGCTAAAATCAAGTCAACGCCTTTTTCTTTCTTCCCCTGAACCTCATATTTTTCCCCTTTTCTTTTTTCTTCCCTTAATTTTCAATTTTTATTTGTATTTTATCCATTGGGAATAGGAATAGAGTAGAATAGAATGGAGTGGAGTGGAGTGGAGTGGAGTAGAGTAGAGTAGAGTAGAAGAGTAGAGTAGAGTAGAATAGAATAGAATAGAATAGAATAGAAGTAGAGTAGAATAGAATATAGAGTAGAGTAAAATAGAATAGTAGAGTAGAGTAGAATAGAATAGAATAGAATAGGAGTAGAGTAGAGTAGAATAGAATATAGAGTAGAGTATAGAATAGAATAGAATAGTAGAACAGAATAGAACAGAACAGAATAGAATAGAAATAGAATATAGAAGAGAACAGAATAGTAGAGTAGAGTAGAATAGAATAGAATAGAAGAGTAGAATAGAATATAGAGTAGAATAGAATAGTAGAGTAGAGTAGAGTAGAATAGAATAGTAGTAGAGAATAGAATAGAATAGAATAGAGTAGAGTAGAATAGAATATAGAATAGAATAATTAGAATAGAGTAGAATAGAATAGAATAGAGTATAGAGTAGAGTAGAATAGGAGTAGAGTAGAGTAGAATAGAATAGAGTAGAATAGAATAGAGTATAGAGTAGAGTAGAGTAGAGTAGAGTAACAGAGTTGGAAGGCACCTTGGAGGATTTCTAGTCCAACCCCTTACTCAAGGTGGAAATCCCTATACCATTTGAGACAAATGTGTTGGAGCATCCACAACTTCTGGAGGCAAGTCGTTCCAAGGATTAATTGTTCTAACTGTCAGGAAATTCTTCCTTAGTTCCAGGTTGCTTCTCTCCTTGATTAGTTGCTTCTTGTCCTGCCCTCAGGTGCCTTGGAGAATACCTTGACTCCCTCTTCTTTGGAGCAATCCTTGAGCTATAGGAACAGATAACAGATAATCAGAGTTGGAAGGGACCTTGTAGGTCATCTAGTCCAACGCACCGCCCAAGCGGGAGACCCTACACCATTTCTGACAAATGGCAGTCCAGGTTCTGTCACTGCTATCATGTCACCCCAATCCTTTTTTCCATTAAACTAGACATAGTTTATACGATACATGATAGAAGTTTAAAGACAAGTTCAACTTCCCTGATGGAGGACAATCCTATGTTTCTGCTGATCCAATGTCAATCCCGTGAAACTAACCCAGCGGAAGACTTGAGACATGTTGACCGTTCAAACTTCTTTCCTCTCGGACAGGAAGCTGAACTGGAACGCTTGGAAAGAGAATTTGCCATCCAGTCCCAGATCACGGAAGCTGCTCGACGCCTGGCCAGCGAGCCCAACGTCAGCAAGAAGCTGAAGAAGCAGAGGAAGACCTCCTATCTGAACGCGCTGAAGAAGCTTCAGGAGATTGAAAATTCCATCAATGAGTACCGCATCCGATCGGGGAAGAAGCCAACCCAAAGAGCTTCACTGATCATAGATGGTAAAGACAGTTGACCTTCCCTGATATCCTGAGACTTTCTTTAGATGGGATGGGGTTTAGAGGTTGGTACCCTGTTTCCACGAAAATGCAACCTACCCTGAAAGTAAGTCCTAGCTTGATATTTACATGTGTGCCCAATATAAGATCTACACCCCAAAATAAGCCCTAATTAAGATCCCACCCACCTGAGGGCACAGGTAAAAATTAAGCTAGGGTAGGGATGGGAGGGTGGAGTTGTCATACTACTTATCTTTGGACAGTTGTAGCCACCTTGACACCTGCCTTGCTGGCCCATTTCTTCTGCAATTGGCAAGGCTTTCCTGAAGGCCTCTGGAGCTGATAACAAAGCTCTGGATCGATCTGGAGTTATCAGCTGTTATTGGCTGCAGAGGCCTTCAGGAAAGCCTTGGCAGCTGCAGAAGAAGAACTTCCTGAAGGCTTCTGACAGCGAAAAGGAGGCCGGAGGTGACGCACGCAAAGTGAGGTTAGTCAGTAGAGGACTTCCCCTGAAAATAAGACCTGGTGCCTTTTTTGGTGGCAAAAAAATATAAGACAGGGTCTTAATTTCGGGGAAACACAGTAGATTCCATGGGTCTGGTAGGCTGCTTGAAGAAATAATGGAGAAACCATATTTGGAGATTCTCAGAATAGGAATTATAGAAGTCCACCAGGGGACCATCTCATCTTCATGGCCCAGAACCTCTTCAGCCCCTTTGCAACTACCAACTTGAATATTACATTTGGGGAGTGGCAATAGGAAACAGGGCTCGAATGCAATTACTGATTACAAGTCTGCATTTCTGTGGGTTTGCAATCTCACATAAGCAGCCCCAAAGAAAAATGGGAATAAAAGAAACAAAGCCATGAATGGGATTTCACTGAACTTAAACATCCCTCAATACCGAAAGATGTCTGTGGAAGACCATTTCTGATCAGGTTTGCACCAAGAGTTGTTGTAATTGCGACATGGGCTAAGAGGAGTTGTGATTACAACACCCACACAAATGCCAATGATAAATGGATACTTAGTTTTAGACTCTTTGAAATTTTGTTTGAAGATCCCCAGTTAAAAGAACCACTGTTTTACAAAGCTGTTAAAAATACGTTGACTTACAACCACAATTGAACTTCCATTGCCAAGTGATGTGGCCATTAAATGATCGTGCCTGATTCTAAGACCTCTTTTGCCACGGTTCTTTAAGTGAATCACCATGGTCTTTAAGTGAACCCCACAGTCATTAAACAAATCCAGGTTCCTCCATGGACTTTCCTTATCAGAGGTTCCCCTGGAAAGGTTGTAAATGATGATCCCATGTCATGTGGCAACCATCATGGTTGCTAAGCATCCAAATCCTGATTATCTGATGGCAGCATCCCTGCAATGGTCATAAGAGCGAGAACTAGTCGAATAAACCATTTTCAGTGCCTCATAAGTTCGAACAGTCACTAAACAAATGGTCTTAAGTCAAGGTATACCTACGGTCAAATTAATGATAAATCAGTGGCTGTTTATCATCAATGAATTTCATTATTTAGAGGCAGTAGTCAAATTATTGTCTGCATGCATTTCCTGAAAACATGTGTAGAGGAGAAATTGGATACTGGAGAAACCCTGGGGAAACAGGTGGCCTTCCATCTTTGCTCTCCTACATCCACTGGAGTCCCTGGCCACTGGCAAGACTTGCTAGGGCAGTTGGGAGTTATAGTCCCGGAGCATCCAGAGGTTGCCCATCCTTTGGCTAATTGGATGGGTCTGGAGAAAGATAGCACGTCTTTCATTATCTGACTGTTGGGGTGTCAATGCTGATTCCACTTCCTTGTTGACGGGATCTTCTCTGTGGTCTCTTGGCTTCCTAGATGGAAACATTGCCAGTGAAGATAGCTCCCTCTCAGATGCTCTTGTTCTGGAAGACGGTAGGTAAAACAATGTTGGAGACATATTGTTGTGGCCTGTTGGCTATCAGCCCCTCCAGTCGCTGAATCAGAGGAGGAGGAGGAGGAGGTGTGGGAGTCAGGGCCAGCATCAGGCAACCTGGCAGCTCTGTGGGGGAAGAGGGATGGAGCTGTCGGAGAGAGAGAGAGAGACGGAGGCAGAGCCTGGGCCGTCTGTCAGCCCTCAGATGGAGAGTCAAGAGCCCCCAGGTCTGGAGGTGGCTGATGAGGAAGAAGAGGACAGCTGGGTCCAGTGCCTGATGCATAGATGCGCAGAAGACAGAAGAGAGGAGAGCAGTGGGAATCTATGGGCCGGTCCTTGGGACGGAAGAGCCACGGTTGCTAACAAAGCCCTATCCTAGCTCTGGGGATAAAAGGCAGGGGGCAGAAATGAAGAGGTGCGAAGAGACAACTATTCACCTCCCTGCTGGACAGACTTGTTAGCCTGCAGTGAGAGAGAAACTTTTTGCAGGAGCTGCCAGTGCTCCTAATAAAGGAATCTTTTGAGTTCACGTCGGAGGGATTGCCATGTCTGGGGAACTGGCTCAGAACACTTACTGTCTTCTGCATTTGATAAGAACACTGTCATTGCAAAAACAAAAACCATTTTAAAAGGCAGCGGTACATCAAAAGAATAAAAAGAGAACCTTTATTTCCAACCGCCATACATCAGTGCTTGGGCTAAATGACTTTGGTCCAATGATCTATCTGTCTCACCCGTTTCGGCGTGATCTGTATCCTGAGCTGGATTATAGGAAGTGAGGCAGGAGCTTATCTGCAGATCTCCTGTCTGGGGGGCACTTTGTCCCTCGTGGGGGATTCCTAAGGAGTTTGTATTTGTCTTCCTTAGTTTTAGGAAAAGCATGAAAACAGAGGGAAGAGGCTATGGAGCCGGATTCGTTTTAGATATACTCCAACTCCCTGTGTTTCAAGTAATTTTTCGACCTACTTTAATTGGCTCATCTTCTTGCCTGTAATGTCATTTTTCAAAAAGATTTTAGCCTTTAATTTGGGTGTCACTGGGGTGGGAGTCAAGTTTTTGATCCAAAAGGATGACTTGCTTATTTTAGTTCATCCAGAAGATGCTACGTCGGTATTTTATTTATGCACAGGGTGTCCGTTTCCACAAGCATCAAGACCCACCTAGGACCCTAACTCCATTAAATGTATCTTTTTCGCCCATACTTTGCTTGTTCATGGGATTTATACCTTTAGCCTGCTTGTGACATGATGTTGACATTCGATAAAAAGAGGTGCCTTGATGGCAGCCAAGTAATTAAACTAAAGAGCTGGGATGAACTTCAGATGGGCTTAAAAAATGTTCTCTCCTCAAAGGAGAAGAGGTAGCAGAACTTGGGGGTGGAGTCAAGAGAGGCATCAGCCCAGAATCCTTACGTAGCCACCAACAAAGTAAACCCAAATCCCTTTGAGTGCTATTGAGGAGACTTCTGTGTGTAGACTTTTAGCACTAAATCAGTTTGATGGATCCTGGTCCTTCGTGCCTGACTCTTCTTCTTCTCCTTCCATTCCAGAAGACTGCCCGGCTACCAGCACAATATCCCCTTTACAGTCACCTCACAAAGGGCTCCCTCCTCGCCCCCCCTTGCACAACAGGCCTCCCCCTCCCCAGTCTCTGGAGGGTCTCCGGCAGATGCACTATCACCGGAACGACTACGACAAATCCCCCATTAAGCCCAAGATGTGGAGCGAGTCTTCCTTGGATGAACCTTACGAGAAGGTGAAGAAGCGTCCTTCTCACAGCCACTCCAGGTGAGTCCAGGGCAGGAGAGGCGGACCTTCCATCTGTCATTGGAGGACTTTATAGTGCCCCATTGTAGAAATAAATCAAAGGGTTGCCAGCACATTCCAGGGTCGTGTGTGAAACTATGCATTAGTGTGCCAACGGATGCTCTGTAAAGCTTCTGCATAAATTTCTCAGAATAACAGAGTTGGAAGGGACCTAGGAGGTCTTCTAATCCAGCCCCCCATTCAAGCAGGAGATCCTATACCATTTCAGACAAATGGCTGTCCAGTCTCTTCTTGAAAGCCTCCTGTGATGAAGCATCCACAACTTCTGGAGATACGTTGTTCCACTGGTTAATTCTCCTCACTGTCAGGAAGTTTCTTCTTAGTTCCAGGTTGTTCTTATCCTTGATGAGTTTCCACCCATTGCATCTTGTCCTTCTCTTAGGTGCTTTGGAGAATAGCTTGACTCCCTCTTCTTTGGGGCAGCCCCTCAAATACTGGAAGACTGCTATTATTCACCCCAGTCCTTCTTTTCATTAAACTAGACAAACCCAATTCCTGCAACCGTTCTTCATAACTTGAGGTTTTAACTCTGGAGGAAACAATGCTGGTAACCACTTTCTGCAGATCTTGAGTTAACCTGGCTAATTTTATATATAAACATGAAGCAATGGGTGGGAAAATCATTAAAGAGGAGATCCATCATAGAAGTGAAAAAGAAGTTTCTTAACAGTGAGGATAATTAACCAGTGGAATGGCTTGCCTCCAAAGTTATGGGTGCTCCATTACTGGGGGTTTTCAAGAAGAGACTGGACAGCCCTCTTGTCCAGAATGGATTAAGGTTTCCTTGCTTGAGCAGAGAGTTGAAGGCCTCCAAGGTCCCTCTCAACTTTGTTTTCTATGTTATTCTAAGGCATGAATGCACCAATTTGCCGTAGGTGGAGATGTTCCCCGTCTCCATTCGACCACTTGGCTGGCCACATTCCTTTCTTTCATTGGACTACCCCAGTCTAGTAACCCTTGGATGATCGGGAACTTCCCATCTCAAGACATCTGGAGACAGTTATAGGGGAGAAAAAGCTTGTAACAGTTGTTGGGGTGATACCTAGAAAATCCAAACTTGGCTACTGTCTTCCTTGTTCCACGTACATAGATGGAGATTGTGGCCGTGTAAAATAAGACATGTGTAAAATAAAAGGACGTGTTTTGAATTCCTCGTTGTCTTTTGTCTGCATCAGTCACAAGCGGTTTCCCAGTACCGGAAGTTGTGTGGAAGGTGGAGGAAGCAACTCCCTTCAGAACAGCCCAGTGAGGAATCTTCCTCATTGGAACACCCAATCCAGCATGCCATCAACACCAGATCTACGTGTACGAAGCCCACATTATGTCCATTCCACCAGGTGAGTCCTTTCCTCTCTTTCTCTTCTTCTGTTGGTCTCCAGGCATAAACTCTTTTAATTCAGATAATTTAATAGAAACGGGGGAAGAGAAATTGTACTGGAAATGTTTTGAGATCAACATGAGCTGTTCCCATCCAGAGCCGTGGTGGCGCAGTGGTTAGGATGCAGTATTGCAGGCTAATTTTGCTGATTGCTAGGAGTTCGATCCTGACCAACTCAAGATGGTCTCAGATTTCCATCCTTCCAAGTTCCATAAAATGAGGAGTGTTGAGGGCAATATGCTGACTTTGTAAACCGGTTAGAGAGGGCTGTGAAGTGGTATATAAGTCTAAGCGCTATTGCTAAGTGCTAAGGAAGTAGTGGTTGCACAGTGGTTAGACTGCAATATTGCAGGCTAACTCTTCCCACTGCCAGAAGTTTGATTCTGACCGGCTCAAGGTGAACTCAGCCTTCTATCCTTCCAAGGTCCCCAAAATGAGGACCCAGATTGTTGGGGACAACAGGCTGACTCTGTAAACCACATAGAGAGGGCTGTAAACAGTCTTACTGTTATTTCTATCTCACCAGAAGTGTTCTGAGCCTGGAATGCTTCCAGTGAGGCCAGATCAACCTCAAAATACTTTGGCTAAAATTGAAAGAAAGGGGTTCCACCTTCATGAACGATGTCTCGGCGTTGATATTTCAAGGTGGACACCCTTCCCACTTGAACAGGGAGCAATCAAAACTGTAAAAACTGCACCATTAAAAATGGGCCAAAATATTTTGCCCTTTCTGAACGTATCTCCAAATCATGAACGTTGTGTTAGGTTTGTTAGAGTGATGAAGAGCTGATTCAAACAGAATTGCGTTTGAAGTTCTAAAGTAAAGATTTAGCTGAAGGAAGGAGAAAGAAAAATCATGGAATCGACCATGCTGCATGCTGGCTGGAGAATTCTGGGAGTTGAAGTCCACAAGTGGCCAAGATTGGACACCCTGGATTAAAGCTTTTCTGAAAGGTTTCCACATATCTGACTTTAGTTGTGTGCTACGTGTCAACTAAAAAATACCTCTTTAGTTGCCATCAGAAAGGGAGTGGGGAAAGTAGTGCATTCCTTAAATGTTTCAGATAATTACTAGGTGGCCGAAGGTGTTGTCACACAAGATTATTACTGGAGAGCATGATTGAGGACTCTTGGCTATGGATATGTCCCATTGGAGAATATACATGCAGGGGTTGGGGGAAGACCAGGGTCAAGGGGGAAATGAATGGTGTGTCTCAGAGTTGGCTGCACCCAGGTAATGCCGACATGGTCACTCCTAATAAATCAATTTTTTTTTTTACTCTGAGAGATGCAGCTAGAGACTTACGATTTGAATGGGGGTGGTTTGTCGGAGCCTTGACACTACACAGGTAGTAGGTGCCAGTTTGGGTTGAAGGGATTTAAGGCATGCTGGAATTATATGCTGGAATTATCCCAAGGGCCAGTTTCCATCAAGAGATTTCCCTCTGTAGCGATGTTTAAAGTCCTAATTCGTTTTCCTCCTCTCTGTTTCTCTGGCCTTACAGGTCGGTGGACATCAGTCCCACCAGGCTGCATTGTTTAGTTCAGCACTTTAGGCACCGGAGTTCCAGTTTAGAGTCGCAAGGAAAGCTGCTCGGCTCGGAAAACGAGACGGGGAGCCCTGACTTCTACACCCCAAGGACTCGTAGCAGTAATGGGTCGGACCCCATGGATGACTGCTCCTCCTGTACGAGCCACTCCAGCTCCGAGCATTACTACCCAGCTCAGATGAATGCAAATTACTCCACCCTGGCGGAGGACTCGCCCTCCAAAGCTCGCGAGCGCCAGAGACAGCGGCACAAGTCAGCCGGAAACCTCGTCTGCTCCAATTCAGGAAGCATGCCCAACCTGGCTGCCGGGAATGGGAACGGCCACCACGGCGTCTACCTGCACAGCCAAAGCCAGCCTTCCTCCCAGTACAGGATCAAAGAGTACCCGCTGTACATCGAAGGGAGTTCGACGCCGGTGGTGGTGCGCAGCCTCGAAAATGACCAGGAGGGACACTACAGCGTGAAAGCACAGTTTAAAACATCCAATTCGTACACGGCAGGGGGCATGTTTAAGGAAAACTGGCACGGAGATGAAGTGGACTCCATCCGGTTGACTCCTTCCCGGTCTCAGATCATAAGGACTCCTTCACTGGGGAGAGACGGCCACGAAAAGGGATCGGGGAGGACTGTGGTCTCGGATGAGCTCAGACTATGGTACCAGCGGTCCACAGCCACCCACAAAGACCACAGCCGGTTGTCGCACACAAGCTCCACTTCATCGGATAGCAGCTCCCAGTACAGTAGCTCCTCTCAAAGCACCTTCGTGGCACACAGTAAGGTAACCAGGATGCCTCCCATGTGCAAAGCAACATCAGGTAAGCGGGAGAAATTCTGGTGGCATTTAAACCAGGTTGAATGAGTAAATCCCAGGTCTCTCTGACAGGGCAGGAAGTCATAATGTCAGGGAATTGTACAGCAGGTGTCCAAATGGAGTTAGAGACGCTGACATGAACTGGTAATCTATATAAATAAATATATTTAACATCCGTATTAACAGCAGACAAGATAAGTCAGGCACATCACTCCATCATGAGGTAAATCACAGAACAGCATAGAGGGCACACACAGAAGGCGGGAAAAAAGGGAAACTCCCCCTTTTTTCCGGCCTTTTTTCTTCTGTGTGCTCTGTATGCTGTTCTTTGATTTACCTCACGATTTACCTCATGACCGAGTGATGGGTCTCCCGGCAACCAATCATAACATAGATTGCCTCGGGTGGGAGCCCCGCACTCCTCAACCAATCAATTACGACTGTGTGTTCAGGCCCGTTGTATGCTTTACTGTTCCTGCTATTAAATTAAATACCTTAACACATAAAGAGTTTCTCAAGCTAATACCGTGTTTCCCCGAAAATAAGACACTGTCTTATATTTTTTTTGGCTCCCAAAAAACACACTAGGTCTTATTTTCAGGGTAGGTCTTATATATTTATGGTGCCAAATAGTGGGTATGAGTGTATTAGGGGGCGGTGTTTTGCGGGTGCACGGTTGCTCCCTGAAAAGTCTTCCTGGAACTGGAGATTTACACTAGGTCTTATTTTCGGGGTAGGTCTTATATTAGGGCAGGCTTAGAAAATAGTGCTAGGTCTTACTTTCGGGGTAGGTCTTATTTTCGGGGAAACACGGTAGGATGATGATAATGATGATGATTTTTAAACTGGTTCACCACCCAAACTCTCAATGACTCTGGGCATCTCACAGTTTCAGTAAAATCAAATATGTCAGGCACAGGGAACCAGAACAACTCAGTGAACAAGCCAAACTAATGTCTTTATTGTCGATCACTTTCTTTACAAGAATCTCACCATTCTCTGCATTCTCTTGGGAACAGGCAGATAAGGACTTCCCTAGTCTGGCTTATTCTCCCACAGAGCGACTTCATATTGGCACATCTCTTTATTCCCTTCACTCCTTCAGACAGCGATTCCACCACACAATATGACATAAAAAGGAAAGTCTGCAGAGATTCCTGATCAACCAACTGTGGTTCTCCCAAAGGTGCTTTTCCAACTGGAGTTTCTTGGTTTTTCCTTTGAAAATGTTTTGCTTATCATCCAAGAAGCTTCTTCAGTTCTGACTGAATGGTGGGGAATGGAAGGTTTTAGTTAGTATGTTCCTCAAGGTCCTCTTGGTCCACAGAGTGCTAATGGCCAGATGAATATACTAAATCCTTCCGTTCTCCACCATTCAGTCAGAAACTGAAGAAGCTTCATGGAGGGAAGTGAAACCTCTTCGAGCAAAAACAAGGAAGTCCGGTTACGCCTGGAAAAAAGCACCTTTCGGACAGCCATGGCATTGCTTAATCCAAGGAACTCTACGGGATCAAATTGGATGCTATGGGGACAGGCAGCCCCTCAATAAGCAGGCCAATGCCATGTTAGTCTTTCTGGGTGACAACCAACACCTAGAAACAAAGCAGTGAGCAGCACAACGATCTTACAAAGGCCTTTTGAAGCTCACCCACCGTTGCTTGTGCCACCGCACGCTGGACCATTTGAAGCTTCTGGGTGGTCTTTTAAGGGCCACCCCTTGATAACAATGAGTTACCTGTCTGCCTTTGGGATAAAGCAGAATGAGTCAGCATGAAGCAAGCAGTGAGTCCCTACAAAGAGGTTGCTCCTTGAATCAAACATCAGGGCGTTGCAGAGACCAGGCGACTTCGAATTCTGATTTTAACCCTGATCTCAAACGATTCTCTCTCAGCTTCGGCTCCTGCACAAAACATCATATATCGCATAGATGATATTCCCTACTCAGAGCGTTCTTTCGATAAGAAACGAAATGCTCAGAGAGCGGTGATTTAAAGCTAGAAGTAGATTAAAGATTGGTGCCACCGCTGTAATTAAGACTTTCTCAAATGTGTAAGAACTTGAAGCTGTTCGAAAGTCACCCACCAAGAGCGATCTCCAAACATAAGCAGCATCTTAGCTAATAATCACGTTCGGTTAATACTTATATATCCAGTCTTTTATTTACACAGCCAATTAGGGGCTGAGCACTCCAACTGGGGCGGAAGGAATGAGGAGGGAGTAAAACAAAGAACAAAAACCTAAAATGCCCACATTAAATGTGGGAATTAGTCCACAAGCATGTAGCATGTCTGGAGTTCCAGGCTGCATTATTGGAGGGATAGAATCAAGATCACATGAAGGGTTAGTAGCAATTTGCAAAGCTTTAGTAAGACCACACTTGGGAGTACAGGCAGTCCTCAACTTACAACTGGAGAGCCCAAACTTTCTGCTGCTAAATGAGACAGTGGCTAAGTGAATGTTACCCCCTATTATATGACCTTTCTGGCCACAGTTGTTAAGGGAATTATTGCAGTAGTAACAGCATTGATGAACGAATCCGGCTTCCCCATTTGACTTTGCTCGTCAGAATGTTGCAAAAAGGGATTACGTGACCCCCCCCCTTGGGACACTGCAACCATCATCAGTACATGCCAGTTGCCAAGCCTCCAAATTTTGATCACGTGACTTATGGGGATGCTGTAACCATCGTGTGAAGTGTGAAAAATGGTCATAAGTCGCTTTTTCAGCGTTGTAATTTCAAATGGTCACTAAATGAACTGTTGTAACTCAAGGACTACCTGTATTGCATCCATTTTTGGTCGCCACTGTGTAAAAAAGATGTTGAGATGCTAGAAAGAGGGCAGAGAACAGCAACAAAGATTAATTAGGGGACTGGAGGCTAAAACATATGAAGAACGGTTGCAGGAACCGGGTATGTCTAGGCTAACGAAAAGAAGGACATGGGGACATGATAGCAGTGTTGCAATATTTAGGGCTGCCACAAAGAATTGTGGGGGGTCCACCTATTCTCCAAAGCACAAAGCCCTGTGTTAACCTCCACTGATGGGATCTTCCTTTTCTCCATTTGGTGCACACAAAGCGCCTAAAAGCACAACCACAACTGCGCAACCATCAACCTCAGTGTCACACATACTAGGCTCACCTGAACTGAATTTTGGCTTGCATTAACTACAACCCGGTATCAATTTAACATCATCATCTTCATTTAACAACTCCATAATCCCTTGCGGAGTGGAGTCTGGGCAACTGAAAGAAGCTAGCAGAGTATTTACTGGCCAGATGCCCTTCCTGTCACCAGGGCGGAGTTTTGTTCAGCAGATACATTCTCATTGTGCCCAGAGAGAGAAATATTTGCCTCTACCTGGGATCGAACTCCCAGCCTCCTAATTGTGAGGTGAGAGCTTCCATCTCTACACCAGCGCACCACTCAGTATCAATTTAACAATTTGCACAAATTCAAATATTGCATTAATTGAACACCCGCCAAGCAACCCACCTGCTCAAACATGTAGGATGATTAACTGTGACAACGTTAAATCCGAAGCTCTCCATCACTTGCAGAAATAAAATATGAACTTTTGTGAACTTTTATTTTAGCATTAGAGACCTACAACCAAATTTGTGTGATTGATCGATCCAGAGAAACTCCAGCGCTTTATGTAAGAGTTTTATGTTTTGTTTGCCCGGAAGGCAAACAAGCTTTTTGCTTGTCCGAAGCCTGTAAAAAGCCATTCTTTGCTGATAAGATTATGCTCCACTAATTCCAGAATGCAACGCATGGCTGGTGCCTCTTGGCATTCATTAAACATTTTAGTTACACCCGTTTTGAAGCCACTGGATTCCAACAGCAGACAGGGTGGCTCTGCTGAAGCATTTTAATATTATCACAGCTGTCTGAAGTTAGGGCCATAGGAGATACAGTTTCTGCTAAAAATAAGACACTCTAGGGAGAAATTCAGCCTTTTATTAAAATTGAGCAGATGCAGAGAGAGTTAAAGAGTCAAGAGGACCTCAGAAATCACACCATCAAAGCCTTGTGCAGATGCAGGGGACTTTAATCAGTGACATGGCTGCCATTTTGACTTTTTTGACCTTCCCAGAGTACGTGGACAGGTATCCAGGCAAGAAAATTCCACCTGGCTCCTCCCTGCTCTCTCTTCTCCACCTATCCATCTTTTGCTTATTTATCACATTGATGGATTTACTATTGTTCCTTTCTCCTTGTCCACTTCATTGTTCTATTCTTTTGCTTCTGTTTACCCAGTAATTTTTTAAAATATATTTTTATTGTATTTCCATCATTACAACTCAGATCATCATAATCGAACAGCATTTTGACATCTAATTAATATCCTTATCAATAGTTATATTCTTATATATTTTACACATTTACAGTTCATTTTTAAGGTCTCTTACAGATCAATCTTTACATTTCTAATTTCTTATTTTTATTCATTATCCATTCGTACCATTTATGCCAAGTTGAAAATACTCAGAATCCTCTTTCATTTTCAATGTGAGCATATTCATTTCAGCACTTCCATTTTTGGGGGCTAGTTCTTCACTTTTTCCACATTTGTGCGAAGGCACAGTTTTTGTCGTTGTTAAACACCTGGAGTTGTCCCACAGGGAGACAGGCGGCGAACAGATTTTAACAAGTAAATGCATACAGGTAGTCCTCGACTTATGGCCACAGTTGAGCTGAATGTTTCTGTTGCTAAGCGAGACGTTAAGTAAGTTTGGCCTCATTTTATGACCTTCGTTGCTACAATTGTTAAGTGGATCTGGCTTCCCCTGTTGACTTTGTCAGAAGGTCGCAAAAGGGAACCACAAGGCACTGCGACCATCGTAAATAGGAGTTGGTTGCCAGGTGCCTGGAATTTGACCCTGTGACCCTGGGGAATGCTGCAAAAGTGTGAAAAATGGTCATAAGTCACTTTTTTTCAGTGCTGTTGTAACTTCAAATGGTCACTAAGTGAACTGTTGTAAGTCGAGGGCTATCTGTAAATAAAGGAGAGAGGTTGGAACTTCATTGGCTGTTATTCAATTGAAAGAAAGTGAGAGAGAGAGAAAGAAAAAGAGAGAAAGAAGAAAAGGAAAAAGAAGGAAGGAAGGAAGAAAAAAAGAAGGAAGGAAAGGAAGGAAGGAAGGAAAGAAGGAAGAAGAAGGAAGGAAGGAAGGAGGAAGGAAGGAAGGACAGAAAGGAAGGAAGGAAATGGGAATTAGGACAAGGAAGAAGGAAGGAAGGAAAAGAAGAAAAGAAAAGGAAGGAAGATGAAAGGAAGGAAGGAGATGGGAATTAGGAGAAGGAAGGAGGAAGGAAGGAAGGAAGGAAGGAAGGAAGGAAGGAAAGAAAAAGAACTTGTCATAGGTCACATCATATTTGGAACCCGTGTCAAGAGATCCAGTTTCACAGGCAGAACCTCAACTTGATGTCTCCATTGTTTTTCCAGCTGCCTTACCTCACCATCCGAGGACTTCAACCACCACACCCAGTGATTGTGGGTCTTTGACCCCAGCTGCCCACACCACATCTTAGCTTGGCAAACTGGGTGAGTTTTGGGTCCCTGGGGGTGGGCAAGGAAGAGAGGGCCAAGGGCTGGGCATGGATTCCCATTGTAAACCCACCTGTTGGATCTCAACCTTTTCTTCACCACGACCCCCTCTAAATACCTTTTGGCCACAGGCCATGGACCCCAAGACTTAAGGTTTTAAATCACAACATTTGTTCCAACCCCTGTGACAAAATTGACACACTGGGGTCCACAGACCACCGTTGAGAAAGTCTGTAAACTACTCAGACCTTTACAATCCTTTTGTTCTATACTTAACACTGTGCACTCTCTGAATTAATAGCTAGCATCTCTGAATGGTTGTAAAGAAGGGAAAGAAACCCACCCAAATAAAGTTGCCATTTGCACTTTGGTGAGCTTCACTGATTTCCCACAATGGTCACCCTGTGAAAAGCCGCATGGTTGCCAGGTGTGGGCTTAGATCAGTGGTGGGTTTCCAAAAATTTCCTACCAGTTCAGTGGAAGTGCGTGTTTTGGCTGGAACATTTGCAACTCACCTTCTGCTGTGTGTAAAAGAGCTGACCCGTGGCATCCGCTGTGCTGCACAGAGCAGCTGAGGTTGAAAAGCAGGAAATAAAGGTCAGAATAGAGCCAGGGCTGATGGGAGGGCCCAGCTGTCAGAGCTCCAATCAACCCACCCCATTCAAATCATTAAGTCTCTAGCCAGATCTCTCAGAGTTTAAAAAAATGTTTTATTAGGAATGGCCATGTCAGTTACCTGGATGCAGCCGACGCTAAAATACACCATTCATTTCCCCTTGACCCTGGTCTTCCCCACCCCTGGATGTATAGTCTCCAATGGGACACATCCATAGCCAAGAGTCATCCATCATGCTCTCCAGTAATAATCTTGCGTGCCAACAGCTTCGCTGCCAAGGCAATTATCTGAGGCATTTAAGGAATGCACTGCTTTCCCTACTCCCTTTCTGCTGGCAACTAAAACGACAAAAGGAGTATATATATATATATATATATATATATATAATATACACCAGCAGCTGATGATCGGTGAACCGGTTCGCTCACAGATGACCCTTGGAGCTACCACTTCCTGAACCGTGACGAACTGTTAAAATACCACCACTGGCTTAGATCAGGGTAGGATGCTACCAGTTCAGACCGGTTTGAGCGCACCAGTAGCCCGAGCAGCTGTCAGAATCGCTCGATCTGACTTGCTCCGAGGATCTTCAGTTGGCCTCCCACCCGCCCGCGTGCTCCTAGGTCCTTTTATCCTCTCGCTGATCGGCATGGCAGAGGCGGATTGCCCTGCTAACCAGCTGAGAGGCAGGGGTTTTGCTTTTGTCTTAGGACATGCATGCGCAGCGATCACCGAACGGTTGTTATGCCGGTAGCATCTGACCCTGGCTTAGGTCCATGGTGACATTTTGAAGCACCTGGGAATATTTTGCACAGGGAAAATCCATTTTGCACAGAAGGAAATCTTGAAGGCTGACAGGCTCCTTGGGCCATGAATCTACGCCGCCCCAGAAGGTGGGCAATACTCCCAGTTTTAAATCTATTTTAACATTTTAGTAGAGTTTTCCAAGGGGTGATCCGTTTTCTGAATACTGCGGTCGGCTCACATGCAAAGTTCCAGGAGAAGGGATTCTGCCTGGGAACTTTTCCAAGAGTTGATCTAGGATATATGTACAGCTGATCGCTTAACAAAAATAAATAAATCAAATAATAATACGTGATTTTGCACCCTTGAGGAAAAAAAAAAAACCCACAGGAATATCTGATCTCTAAAGAGGGAGGGTTTTTAATTAGTCTAGGTGTTTTTCAACCTGGGTCGCTTTAAGAACCGTGGACTTCAAC
>CM019159.1:1944788-1957403 GCA_009733165.1 Naja naja
TGGACCATTTGAAGCTTCTGGGTGGTCTTTTTAAGGGCCACCCTTGATAACAATGAGTTACCTGTCTGCCTTTGGGATAAAGCAGAATGAGTCAGCATGAAGCAAGCAGTGAGTCCCCAAAGAGGTTGCTCCTTTGAATCAAACATCAGGCGCAGGTGCAGAGACCAGGCTAACTTCAATTCTGATTTTAACCCTGATCTCAAACGATTCTCTCTCAGCTTGCCCTGCACAAAACATCATATATCGCGATAGATGATATTCCCTACTCAGAGCGCTCTTCGATAAGAAACGAAATGCTCAGAGAGCGTGATTTAAAGCTAGAAGTAGATTAAAGATTGGTGCCACCGCTGTAATTAAGACTTTCTCAAATGTGTAAGAACTTGAAGCTGTTCAAAGTCACCCACCAAGAGCGATCTCCAAACATAAGCAGCATCTTAGATAATCACGCTCGTTAATACTATATCCAGTCTTTATTTATTAACAGCCAATTAGGGGCTGAGCACTCCAACTGGGGCGGAAGGAATGAGGAGGGAGTAAAACAAAGAACAAAAACCTAAAATGCCCACATTAAATGTGGGAATTAGTCCACAAGCATGTAGCATGTCTGGAGTTCCAGGCTGCATTATTGGAGGGATAGAATCAAGATCACATGAAGGGTTAGTAGCAATTTGCAAAGCTTTAGTAAGACACACTTGGGAGTACAGGCAGTCCTCAACTTACAACTGGAGAGCCCAAACTTTCTGCTGCTAAATGAGACAGTGGCTAAGTGAATGTTACCCCCTATTATATGACCTTTCTGGCCACAGTTGTTAAGGGAATTATTGCAGTAGTAACAGCATTGATGAAGCCATCCGCTTCCCCATTTGACTTTGCTCGTCAGAATGTTGCAAAAGGGATTACGTGACCCCCCCCCTTGGGACACTGCAACCATCATCAGTACATGCCAGTTGCCAAGCCTCCAAATTTTGATCACGGACTTATGGGATGCTGTAACCATCGTGTGAAGTGTGAAAAATGGTCATAAGTCGCTTTTCAGCGTTGTAATTTCAAATGGTCACTAAATGAACTGTTGTAACTCAAGGACTACCTGTATTGCATCCATTTTTGGTCACCACTGTGTAAAAAAAGATGTTGAGATGCTAGAAAGAGGGCAGAGAACAGCAACAAAGATTAATTAGGGGACTGGAGGCTAAAACATATGAAGAACGGTTGCAGGAACCGGTATGTCTAGGCTAACGAAAAGAAGGACATGGGGGACATGATAGCAGTGTTGCAATATTTTGCTGCCACAAAGAATTGGGGGGTCCACCTATTCTCCAAAGCACAAAGCCCTGTGTTAACCTCCACTGACGGATCTTCCTTTTCTCCATTTGGTGCACACAAAGCGCCTAAAAGCACAACCACAACTCGCGCAAACCATCAACCTCAGTGTCACACATACTAGGCTCACCTGAACTGAATTTTGGCTTGCATTAACTACAACCCGGCATCAATTTAACATCATCATCTTCATTTAACAACTCCATAATCTCATGAGTGGAGTCTGGGCAACTGAAAGAAGCTAGCAGAGTATTTACTGGCCAGATGCCCTTCCTGTCACCAGGGGAGTTTTGTTCAGCAGATACATTCTCATTGTGCCCAGAGAGAAATATTTGCCTCTACCTGGGATCAACTCCCAGCCTCCTAATTGTGAGAGAGCTTCCATCTCTACACCAGCGCGCACCACTCAGTATCAATTTAACAATTTGCACAAATTCAAATATTGCATTAATTGAACAATTCAAATATTGCATTAATTGAACACCGCAACCACACGCAACCCACTCATGCATCAAACATGTAGGATGATTAACTGTGACAACGTTAAATCCAAGCTCTCCATCACTTGCAGAAATAAAATATGAACTTTTGTGAACTTTTATTTTAGCATTAGAGACCTACAACCAAATTTGTGCGATTGATCGATCCAGAGAAACTCCAGGCGCTTTATGTAAGAGTTTTATGTTTTGTTTGCCCGAAGGCAAACAAGCTTTTTGCTTGTCCAAGCCTGTAAAAGCCATTCTTTGCTGATAAGATTATGCTCCACTAATTCCAGAATGCAACGCATGGCTGGTGCCTCTTGGCATTCATTAAACATTTTAGTTATACCCGTTTTGAAGCCACTGGATTCCAACAGCAGACAGGGTGGCTCTGCTGAAGCATTTTAATATTATCACAGCTGTCTGAAGTTAGGGCCATAGAGATACAGTTTCTGCTAAAAATAAGACACTCTAGGGAGAAATTCAGCCTTTTATTAAAATTGAGCAGATGCAGAGAGAGTTAAAGAGTCAAGAGGACCTCAGAAATCACACCATCAAAGCCTTGTGCAGATGCAGGGGACTTTAATCAGTGACATGGCTGCCATTTTGACTTTTTGACCTTCCCAGAGTACGGACAGGTATCCAGGCAAGAAAATTCCACCTGGCTCCTCCCTGCTCTCTCTTCTCCACCTATCCATCTTTTTGCTTATTTATCACATTGATGGATTTACTATCGTGTTCCTTTCTCCTTGTCCACTTCATTGTTCTATTCTTTTGCTTCTGTTTACCCAGTAATTTTTTAAAATATATTTTTATTGTATTTCCATCATTACAACTCAGATCATCATAATCGGAACAGCATTTTGACATCTAATTAATATCCTTATCAATAGTTATATTCTTATATATTTTACACATTTACAGTTCATTTCCTTAAGGTCTCTTACAGATCAATCTTTACATTTCTAATTTCTTATTTTTATTCATTATCCATTCGTACCATTTATGCCAAGTTGAAAATACTCAGAATCCTCTTTCATTTTCAATGTGAGCATATTCATTTCAGCACTTCCCATTTTTGGTGGGGGGGGCTAGTTCTTCGCTTTTTCCACATTTGTGCGAAGGCACAGTTTTTGTCGTTGTTAAACACCTGGAGTTGTCCCACAGGAGACAGGCGGCGAACAGATTTTAACAAGTAAATGCATACAGGTAGTCCTCGACTTATGGCCACAGTTGAGCTGAATGTTTCTGTTGCTAGACGTTAAGTAAGTTTGGCCTCATTTTATGACCTTCGTTGCTACAATTGTTATGGATCTGGCTTCCCTGTTGACTTTGTCAGAAGGTCCAAAAGGGAACCACAAGGCACTGCGACCATCGAAATAGGAGTTGGTTGCCAGGTGCCTGGAATTTGACCCTGTGACCCTGGGGAATGCTGCAAAAGTGTGAAAAATGGTCATAAGTCACTTTTTTTCAGTGCTGTTGTAACTTCAAATGGTCACTAAGTGAACTGTTGTAAGTCGAGGGCTATCTGTAAATAAAGGAGAGAGGTTGGAACTTCATTGGCTGTTATTCAATTGAAAGAAAGTGAGAGAGAGAGAAAGAAAAAGAGAGAAAGAAGAAAAGGAAAGAAAGAAGGAAGGAAGAAAAAAAGAAAGAAGGAAGGAAAGGAAGGAAGGAAGGAAAGGAAGGAAGGAAGGAAGGAAGGAAGGAAGGAAGGAAGGAAGGACAGAAAGGAAGGAAGGAAATGGGAATTAGGACAAGGAAGAAGGAAGGAAGGAAGAAGAAGAAAAAGAAAGAGGAAGGAAGGACGGAAAGGAAGGAAGGAGATGGGAATTAGGAGAAGGAAGGAAGGAAGGAAGGAAGGAAGGAAGGAAGGAAGGAAGGAAAGAAAAGAACTTGTCATAGGTCACATCATATTTGGAACCCGTGTCAAGAGATCCAGTTTCACAGGCAGAACCTCAACTTGATGTCTCCATTGTTTTTCCAGCTGCCTTACCTCACCATCCGAGGACTTCAACCACCACACCCAGTGATTGTGGGTCTTTGACCCCCAGCTGCCCACACCACATCTTAGCTTGGCAAACTGGGTGAGTTTTGGGTCCCTGGGGTGGGCAAGGAAGAGAGGCCAAGGGCTGGGCATGGATTCCCATTGTAAACCCACCTGTTGGATCTCAACCTTTTCTTCACCACAACCCCCCCTCTAAATACCTTTGGTGGCCACAGGCCATGGACCCCAAGACTTAAGGTTTTAAATCACAACATTTGTTCCAACCCCCTGTGACAAAATTGACACACTGGGGTCCACAGACCACCGTTGAGAAAGTCTGGTGTAACTACTCAGACCTTTACAATCCTTTTGTTCTATACTTAACACTGTGCACTCTCTGAATTAATAGCTAGCATCTCTGAATGGTTGTAAAGAAGGGGAAAGAAACCCACCCAAATAAAGTTGCCATTTGCACTTTGGTGAGCTTCACTGATTTCCCACAATGGTCACCCTGTGAAAGCCGCAGGCATGGTTAGGCCAGGTGTGGGCTTAGATCAGTGGTGGGTTTCCCAAAAAAATTTCCTAGCAGTTCGGTGGAAATGCTGTGGAACATTTGCAACTCACCTTCTGCTGTGTGTAAAAGAGCTGACCCGTGGCAATCCGCTGTGCTGCACAGAGCAGCTGAGGTTGAAAAGCAGGAAATAAAGGTCAGAATAGAGCCAGGGCTGATGGGAGGGCCCAGCTGTCAGAGCTCCAATCAACCCACCCCATTCAAATCATAAGTCTCTAGCCGATCTCTCAGAGTTTAAAAAAATGTTTTATTAGGAATGGCCATGTCATTACCTGGATGCAGCCGACTAAAATACACCATTCATTTCCCCTTGACCCTGGTCTTCCCCACCCCTGGATGTATAGTCTCCAATGGGACACATCCATAGCCAAGAGTCATCCATCATGCTCTCCAGTAATAATCTTGCGTGCCAACAGCTTCGCTGCCAAGGCAATTATCTGAGGCATTTAAGGAATGCACTGCTTTCCCTACTCCCTTTCTGCTGGCAACTAAACGACCAAGGAGTATTATATATATATATATATATATATATATATAATATACACCAGCAGCTGATGATCGGTGAACCGGTTCGCCACAGATGACCCTTGGAGCTACCACTTGGCTGAACCGTGACGAACTGTTAAAATACCACCACTGGCTTAGATCAGGGGTAGGATGCTACCAGTTCAGACCGGTTTGAGCGTACCAGTAGCTCCGAAGAGCAGCTGTCATAGAATCGGCTCGATCTGACTTGCTCCGAGGATCTTCAGTTGGGCCCTCCCACCCGCGCCGTGCTCCTAGGTCCTTTTTATCCTCTCGGCTGATCGGCATGGCAGAGGCGGATTGCCCTGCTAACCAGCTGAGAGGCACAGGGGTTTTGCTTTTGTCTTAGGACATGCATGCGCAGCGATCACCGAACCGGTTGTTATGCCGGTAGCATCTGACCCCTGGCTTAGGTCCATGGTGACATTTTGAAGCACCTGGGAATATTTTGCACAGGGAAAATCCATTTTGCACAGAAGGAAATCTTGAAGGCTGACAGGCTCCTTGGGCCATGAATCTCACGCCGTCCCAGAAGGTGGGCAATACCTCCCGAGTTTTTAAATCTATTTTAACATTTTAGTAGAGTTTTCCAAGGGGTGATCCGTTTTCTGAATACTGCGGTCCGCTCACATGCAAAGTTCCAGGAGAAGGGATTCTGCCTGGGAACTTTTCCAAGAGTTGATCTAGGATATATGTACAGCTGATCACTTAACAAAAATAAATAAATCAAATAATAATATGATTTTGCACCCTTGGGAGTAAAAAACCCACAGGAATATCTGATCTCTTAAAGAGGGAGGGTTTTTAATTAGTCTAGTGTTTTTCAACCTGGGTCGCTTTAAGAACCGTGGACTTCAACTTCCAGGGAATTGTGAATTGAAGTCCACACTTCTTAAAATGACCCAGATTGAGAAACGCTGTTCAAGGAACTGCATTGTCTCGCTTGGCAAAACAAATATCCTTTTTTTTCCCCATTCCTTACACCCTTCCCCAATTCTTCCGTGCAACTCCCAGGGTCCCAAACTGTCTTTTAGCACATTTCCTCCGTCACTAACTCCCTTTTGTCTTTCTGAAAGACTCCCCAACTCATTTCCCGACAGGTGTGAGTAAGCTCTTTGCAAAGTTGTGTGTTCCTGCTTTTCTTTTTAACATGGCTGATCTCCCATTCCTTTCTCTCTCTCCTTTCTCTCTCTCTTTCTCTTCTTCTCTCTCTCTCTCTCTGCTTTGGTTCTGCTTTGCTCAGAGATGCCAGAGGCAGCTCACCCACTATGGATGAGTCTCAATCTCCAACTCAACCAAGTACTGATGATGATTAGAGGTATAGTGAGGGTTCGGGTTTTTCCCTACTCTAAACCCAGATTTCATCTCCGCTGTGTTGTGGTGTCTCTCGTGTCTCGGGCTTTGTAAACCATTTGTCTCTTGGGTAGGACAGGACCTCAGAATAATGGAGGAATTGGATCAAAGCAGAGTTTCTTAACTTTGGCCAGTTGAAGATGGGTGGACTTCGAGTCCCAGAATTCGTGGGTGGTTGGAGAATTTGGGGAGTTGAAGTCCACTCAAGCTGGCTGGAGAATTATGAGAGTTGAAGTCCATCCATGCTGTCCGGAGAACTATGGGAATTGAAGTCCATGCATGTTGACTGGAGAATTATGGGAGTTGAAGTCCATCCATGCTGTCCGGAGAATTATGGGAATTGAAGTCCATGCATGTTGACTGGAGAATTATGGGAGTTGAAGTTTATCCATGCTGGCTGGAGAATTATGGGAGTTGAAGTCCATCCATACTGGCTGGAGAATTATGGGAGTTGAAGTTTATCCATGCTGGCTGGAAAATTATGGGAATTCAAGTCCATCCGTGCTGGCTGGATAATTATGGGAGTTGATGTCCACAACCCTTCAGATATCCAAGTTTGAGAAACACTGGATGAGGGATTGCAAGGCAAGAAAGCAGAAGCTCAAAGAAAGGAGCAGAAGTTTGGTCAGCTATGTAGTCCAGAATATTGAACTGTACTAAGTAAGAGCACAACGGTTGAGTAAATCTTGAGTCCCGTATAGAGAAATCACAATTTCCTTCTCTTATCCCAAGGAAGCAGCATGAAATATGTGGGATTGGGGTCCCCCTGGTGCCACAACTAAGGTCACATAAGATTAGCAGGAAGAAACTTAGCGGGCGAAATGAGACACGTAGCGGAAGAGCAAGAGAAATGGAAAGAGAGTCCTCTAGATTTGCTCTCACACAATGCCACAAGCGAGCTGCTAGTGAAACTGTTGGTGGAAGTGAACCAAACCAACGGTGCAACAGCACTCACGTATGCATGTTTCATCCTAGTTGTGCATGAATTTCCCCTTGCATGCCTCTCTCCATCCCTGCTTTCCTTTCTTTGGCGTGTCCTTCAGCTCTTCGCTCTTACAACCATCTCCAAGCTTGGCGGTTTTCTTGCAAGAAGTTTCATTTCCAAACTAGGTAACGTCATTCATGTTAGCACTGATGATGTTCCCTAGTTGGGTCATGAAAGGTCTGCAAGAAGACTGCCACACTTGGAGAGCATCGAGGACCCCACAGCCCAATCCTGAGCAACAATTTTTTTTTCCCTGTTGGTTACAACCATCTCTCCCAAATGCTGAATGTGTCTCTATTTATATAAGACTAAATGGGGTGGAGGGAAAAAGAGGAATAATGCATGCCATGTTTTTCTGAAGGGGTTTCCTAGATGGATGGATGGAAGGGTGGAGAACTGCAGGTCAAACAAGGTATCTTCCCACCAGGAGAGATACCACTGTCCAGATGCGAGGGCGTAGGCTCCCATTGTTTGCTATAATTTTGGCTGAAAACTGGACATAAATGCTGATTTCCAGCAAAAACGTCATAAATTGTAGCCAGGACATTGCAAATGGCCATAAATGCTGCCCAGTGGCTAAACACCCCAAATGTGGTCATATGACCTCGGACTCGGGGGGGGGGTTACTAGAATTTCAGAACTGGGTTGTAAGTAGCTTTGGAGGAACCCATTGTAAGTTTGGTCACTGTTGTGTCGGTTGAACGCCCCTCCAGCAGCCAAATCGGAAGAGGAGGAGGCCTGGGAGTCAAGGTCAGCATCAGAGCAACCTGGGGGCTCTAAGGGGGCAGAGGGAATGGAGCTGGCAGAGAGAGGGACAGAGGTGGAGCCTGGGCTGTCCGTTAGCCCTCCGATGGTGAGTCAACAGAACCCAGGTCTGGAGGGGGCTGATGAGGAAGAGGAGGAACAGCCGGGCCCAGTGCCTGATGCACAGAAGGCAGAGGAGAGGAGAGCAGTGGAAATTTATAAGCTGGTCCTTCGGACAGAAGAGCCACCGCTGCTAGCGAAGCCGCACCCGAGCTCTGGGGATAAAAGGCAGGGGATGGAGATGGAGAGGTGTGGCAGACAACTCATCTCCTGGCTGGATGGACTTATTATCCTGCGGTGAGAGAGAGACTTTTTGCCGGGGCTGCCGGCGTTCCTAATAAAGAAATCTTTTGAGTTCACTTCAGAGGGTTTGTTGTGTTTAGGGAGCTGGCTCAGAACAGTCACTAAGCGATCCGCCGTAAGTAGAGGACCGCCTGTAATGGACATGGACTAATGCAAACTTCCATCTCCCTCTGTAGGAGCTACAGCGATAGCTGCTACCTGGATTCCTCCCTTTATCCAGAACTCTCCGATGTCCAGTGGTACGGGCAGGACAGAGCCAAGCCTGGGACTCTAGTCTGACCTCAGCTGTTCAGATGCATCCATGCCATTTTGAGGGAGAAAGAAGAAGAAGAAGAAAAATCACCTCACTGCCTCTTCATTTGCCTTATCCAGCTGCCCGACACCAGCTTCAAGCGAAAAAGCACTTTTGGCCATCAGACAAGTGAAGGCGGTCATCACCGAAGGAGCAATTGTGTCAGTTGTGCAAAAAAACACCTCCACCCCACCATTCTTCAGTCCCAGTTTTGCACCCTCGTTTCTCCCCAGCGGGTGTTAAGGCTATTAGGGTGGCCCATCCAAAACCCTTCCTGGATTATCCTTGTCCTTCAGCGTGCAAAAACATATTCTGACGTGAAGCGTCAGAAATTGAAAATCCCAGTTGGAAATGTAAAACTCAAAGCGGCTGTGAAGAAGACTAGCAAATGCCCGTTTTGGTTCAAAGGCAGGAGAGCTGGCCAGGCTTGGTCTACAGAGACGAGCCAGAAGGTCATCAAACCAATTGGTGGTGGCTTGCCAAAGATTTTGGTGACTCGCCCGAAGGATTCACTTTTCTCTAAAACAGGGGGGTGTTTTTAAGAAGCGGCAATAGCCTTTGTGATGCTCTTTTGAGACCCGACCAACCTTGAACCATTTTAGATCAGGGAATATAAGCCCAGGATAGAGTGGTGCAGTGGCCTAGAGGCAGAGCTCTTGCCTCACAATCAGGAGGCTGTGGGTTCTATCCTAGGTAGAGACAGATATTTCTCTCTCTGGGCACACTGAGAATGTATCTGCAGAACAAGACTCCGCTCTGGTGACAGGAAGGGCAACCGGCCATTAAAACACTCCATTCAGTTACCCAGACAGACTCCACCCCGCAAGGGATGAAATGAAAGAAGATGAATATAAATCCAGGATCTGTTGGGAGAAACCAGTTGGGGGAACAGGGAGGCAGGCCAAATTATAAGAGGAAGGGGAAATTTTAGTCCTTTTTGCAACATTCCCAGGCAAAAAAATTGCAAGAGCACACCGTGATATTGCTTGGAACAACTGTCATCGGATGAAGCAAAAATGCCCCCCAAAATGTTCAGTGTTACAAAAAGAAAAGGAAAGAAACCATACAAGGGAAGAGCTCAAATTAAGGGATAAAATTAAGGGAAGGTAGATCGGGATATGTGGAACGTGATATTACGCATCCCTCGTCGTAGGAAAGGGCTTTGTGATTCGCCGGGGGAATTTTTCTTAAACGAAAGTGAGCTGGCTGAACTCAATTTACCTTCTCTCTCTTCAGAAATGAAATCATCCACCCTTAATTCACCCACACTGAATTCCCAAAAAAACATGGCTGCTGAGATGGAAAGAGGGAACAAACACTCAAGCCATGATTTTGATGAATCTAGAAAGCCATCCAACTTCCAAAAAGCCTCGATATTTTTATAAGAATCCCAGAAGTGATGTCTGTGGTCCCAGTAATCTGTTCTGGGCTGACCATCTTCGCAAGCCCACAAGGTTCTCCACAAGCCACCATCCCTGTGTTGCCCCTCGTCTTGACCATTATTAACAAGAGCCAAAATCTGTCTTTTTTGGAGGGGAAAGGGGGGGCCCTTGCATTAGATCTGGCCAGATCTTTGAAGCAAGCAAGCCAAGTCTCCTCTATGGTGCTACTTTGATTTTTATGGCCACCGACAACATGGTTGTCCTGCCTTTCTTTTTGTGTCGGCCAGCTTGGCAATAGCAAAAAAAAAAAGTAAAAAATTCAAGAGAGAGTCCAAAGAGCAAATAATAATAATAATAATAATACCCACCGACGGCTTCCATTCATAAGTGGCGAGGAATAATCAGGAAAAAATCAAAAAGAACTTGAAAGCGGCTCGCTCTTGAAGAAAATGGATCACGGAAGGAACACACAAAAGTTGAAATGCAGAGGGGTGAACAGGAGAAAAAAAATGGGAGGCACATTGTTGGATAACATACAGCTAGTCCTTGACTTGCAACAGTTCGTTTAGTGACCAAGGTTATGATGGCACTGAAAAGTAGAGACTTATGACTGTATTTCCCAGGGGGGGGATTCAACTGGGGTAACAACTGGTTCAGTGAATGCGTGCTTTGTGTGCACGCGCATTGTTTGAAAACCACCCATTTTCAGCTCTAATACTTACCTTCTACTGCAGCCCCGGTGAGTAAAACAGTTGAGCCGTGCAATCCACTGTGCCGCGCGAATCAGCTGAGGTGCAAAACACGGAAATGTAGGACAGACTAGGGCAGGAGCAGGTGGATGGAGCCAAATCATCGCCAGAACAACCAGTTCACTTGAACCGGTCCAAACCAGGTAGAATCCCACCTTTTTTTTTTCCCACACTTTGTGATCCCCATAGTCACACACGATCGAAAGTCCAATGCTTGGCAGCTGATTCATATTTATGATGGGCCTAGGGGGGGTCACGTGATCCCCTTCAATGATTGACTTAACAATCAGGTTACTCACTTAATGACAGCAACGATTTGCCAAACAAATGGGGCAGGAAAAGTCAACAAATGGGCCAAAAAACCTCCCTTAGCAACTGTCTCGTTTAGCCACGGAAACTTTGGGCTCAACTGTTACAACGCTGCCACCATCATAAATGCGAGTCAGTCGTTGAGTGTCCGGATGTCAATCACGTGACCGTAGGGAAGCTGCAATGGTGATGCAGAAAACGGTCCGAAGTTACTTTTTGTCAGTGACGCCTAACTTCAGTCACTAAATGAATGGTTGTAAGTCAAGGACGACCTGTGTTTAGGCCACGGACCAACAACGGAGAGATCCAAAAAGTCAGGACGGCAACTGCCCACCCACCCACTCCAGAGCAGGCTGCCTGATCCGGAATCGCGGGGGGTGGGGATTCCAGCATTCATTCTATGCTGATTTGCATCCAGAATATCAAAATATTCTCCTTTAAATCTGGCCAATCATTTATTTCTTCGCTTAGCCGAACCAGAAAATAAGCTTTTGGGTGATGTTGGAACTGCCCTGCTTATGTCGTTCAAACATTTCTTTAAAGTAAAATAACTTCTCCTCGCCACTTTCGCTCATGTCTTTATGGTTTGCTGTGTTTTCCAATCTTGGCAACCCTGAAGCTGGGTGGATTTCAACTCCCAGAATTCCCCAAGCTGGGGGGAATTCTGGGACTTGAAGTCCACATAGCTTCAAAGTTGCCGAGGTTGGAAAATGCCGGTTTTATAGCATCTTTTTGCTTGTCCTCTTATTAGGGGGCAAAATGAACCAGTATTGAGAGCGAGAATTAGCAGAATTCTCCGCTTTCTTCATCAATCCGTAATTTTTCCGAGGAGGGAAGGAATGATCTACTATCTACTATTTTAAAACATGCAAAAACATTGAAACATACCACTTCACGGGGTTTGTTTTTTTTAAGAGAGACTGACTTTTCAGTTCAATCAGCAGCTAGAAATCTTGATTTATTCTTAATTTTATTCTTTTTAATTTGTATGCCAAATGATAAGCCAGAATGCTGGCAGATGACCAGGGTCAAAATGGGAAAGGAATAAACCAGAGTTTCAGGGAGTTTTCAAACGACTACAGAATTGCCAGGTTCTTGGGAAGGAACCCAGCAAGCCAATTCACCCCCCCCCCCAAGTTTGTAAGTTGATGGTATCCAGTGTTACATCATCAATCACTTCAACAAGGTTGGTTCACAGCCAAAAATACATCTCTGGACCACAATGCACCTTCTAGTCTTGTCAGGTGAGATTTTTGGGTGTGAATGAGCAGAAAGACAAAACAAAAAAACTACCCTTAACAACCCTAACCCTGGCTGCAAAGTTAATTTAAAAAGAAAGAAAGGCAACTCAACATCCTTCAGCTAGTTTGCAAATGGTTCTGGGTGCGTTGTTTGCTGTTGGGGGTAGGGTGGGTGGGAGAGGGGAAAAACGGGTGATTCCAATGTATTTTTATTTCTTCGATCAAGGCACTTGTGAGCCAGTCTGGTAGTAAAGACAGAAGTTAAAAAGTAAAACAGGTTTTACTGTTTAAACTCGATTCAGTTCTATGGGAAAA
>CM019159.1:1958403-1978835 GCA_009733165.1 Naja naja
TTTTTCCTTTGAAAATGTTTTGCTTATCATCCAAGAAGCTTCTTCAGTTCTGACTGAATGGTGGGGAATGGAAGGTTTTAGTTAGTATGTTCCTCAAGGTCCTCTTGGTCCACAGAGTGCTAATGGCCAGATGAATATACTAAATCCTTCCGTTCTCCACCATTCAGTCAGAAACTGAAGAAGCTTCATGGAGGGAAGTGAAACCTCTTCGAGCAAAAAAACAAGGAAGTCCGGTTACTGGAAAAAGCACCTTTCGACACATGGCATTGCTTAATCCAAGGAACTCTACGGGATCAAATTGGATGCTATGGGGACAGGCAGCCCTCAATAAGCAGGCCAATGCCATGTTAGTCTTTCTGGGTGACAACCAACACCTAGAAACAAAGCAGTGAGCAGCACAACGATCTTACAAAGGCCTTTTGAAGCTCACCCACCGTTGTTTGTGCCACCGCGACGCTGGACCATTTGAAGCTTCTGGGTGGTCTTTTAAGCTGGACCATTTGAAGCTTCTGGGTGGTCTTTTGGGCCACCCTTGATAACAATGAGTTACCTGTCTGCCTTTGGGATAAAGCAGAATGAGTCAGCATGAAGCAAGCAGTGAGCAAGCAGTGAGTCCCTACAAAGAGTTGCTCCTTGAATCAAACATCAGGCGTTGCAGAGACCAGGCGACTTCGAATTCTGATTTTAACCCTGATCTCAAACGATTCTCTCTCAGCTTCGGCTCCTGCACAAAACATCATATATCGCATAGATGATATTCCCTACTCAGAGCGTTCTTTCGATAAGAAACGAAATGCTCAGAGAGCGGTGATTTAAAGCTAGAAGTAGATTAAAGATTGGTGCCACCGCTGTAATTAAGACTTTCTCAAATGTGTAAGAACTTGAAGCTGTTCGAAAGTCACCCACCAAGAGCGATCTCCAAACATAAGCAGCATCTTAGCTAATAATCACGTTCGGTTAATACTTATATATCCAGTCTTTTATTTACACAGCCAATTAGGGGCTGAGCACTCCAACTGGGGCGGAAGGAATGAGGAGGAGTAAAACAAAGAACAAAAACCTAAAATGCCCACATTAAATGTGGGAATTAGTCCACAAGCATGTAGCATGTCTGGGTTCCAGGCTGCATTATTGGAGGATAGAATCAAGATCACATGAAGGGTTAGTAGCAATTTGCAAAGCTTTAGTAAGACCACACTTGGGAGTACAGGCAGTCCTCAACTTACAACTGGAGAGCCCAAACTTTCTGCTGCTAAATGAGACAGTGGCTAAGTGAATGTTACCCCCTATTATATGACCTTTCTGGCCACAGTTGTTAAGGGAATTATTGCAGTAGTAACAGCATTGATGAACGAATCCGGCTTCCCCATTTGACTTTGCTCGTCAGAATGTTGCAAAAAGGGATTACGTGACCCCCCCCCTTGGGACACTGCAACCATCATCAGTACATGCCAGTTGCCAAGCCTCCAAATTTTGATCCGTGACTTATGGGGATGCTGTAACCATCGTGTGAAGTGTGAAAAATGGTCATAATCGCTTTTCAGCGTTGTAATTTCAAATGGTCACTAAATGAACTGTTGTAACTCAAGGACTACCTGTATTGCATCCATTTTTGGTCGCCACTGTGTAAAAAAGATGTTGAGATGCTAGAAAGAGGGCAGAGAACAGCAACAAAGATTAATTAGGGGACTGGAGGCTAAAACATATGAAGAACGGTTGCAGGAACCGGGTATGTCTAGGCTAACGAAAAGAAGGACATGGGGGGACATGATAGCAGTGTTGCAATATTTTAGGGGCTGCCACAAAGAATTGTGGGGGGGGGGTCCACCTATTCTCCAAAGCACAAAGCCCCTGTGTTAACCTCCACTGACGGGATCTTCCTTTTCTCCATTTGGTGCACACAAAGCGTCTAAAAGCACAACCACAACTGCGCAACCATCAACCTCAGTGTCACACATACTAGGCTCACCTGAACTGAATTTTGGCTTGCATTAACTACAACCCGGTATCAATTTAACATCATCATCTTCATTTAACAACTCCATAATCCCTTGCGGAGTGGAGTCTGGGCAACTGAAAGAAGCTAGCAGAGTATTTACTGGCCAGATGCCCTTCCTGTCACCAGGGCGGAGTTTTGTTCAGCAGATACATTCTCATTGTGCCCAGAGAAATATTTGCCTCTACCTGGGATCGAACTCCCAGCCTCCTAATTGTGAGGTGAGAGCTTCCATCTCTACACCAGCCACTCAGTATCAATTTAACAATTTGCACAAATTCAAATATTGCATTAATTGAACACCCGCTCGGCGCAACCCACCTGCGTTCAAACATGTAGGATGATTAACTGTGACAACGTTAAATCCGAAGCTCTCCATCACTTGCAGAAATAAAATATGAACTTTTGTGAACTTTTATTTTAGCATTAGAGACCTACAACCAAATTTGTGTGATTGATCGATCCAGAGAAACTCCAGGCGCTTTATGTAAGAGTTTTATGTTTTTGTTTGCCCGGAAGGCAAACAAGCTTTTTGCTTGTCCGAAGCCTGTAAAAAGCCATTCTTTGCTGATAAGATTATGCTCCACTAATTCCAGAATGCAACGCATGGCTGGTGCCTCTTGGCATTCATTAAACATTTTAGTTATACCCGTTTTGAAGCCACTGGATTCCAACAGCAGACAGGGTGGCTCTGCTGAAGCATTTTAATATTATCACAGCTGTCTGAAGTTAGGGCCATAGGAGATACAGTTTCTGCTAAAAATAAGCCACTCTAGGGAGAAATTCGGCCCTTTTATTAAAATTGAGCAGATGCAGAGAGAGTTAAAGAGTCAAGAGGACCTCAGAAATCACACCATCAAAGCCTTGTGCAGATGCAGGGGGACTTTAATCAGTGACATGGCTGCCATTTTGACTTTTTTGACCTTCCCAGAGTACGTGGACAGGTATCCAGGCAAGAAAATTCCACCTGGCTCCTCCCTGCTCTCTCTTCTCCACCTATCCATCTTTTTGCTTATTTATCACATTGATGGATTTACTATCGTTGTGTTCCTTTCTCCTTGTCCACTTCATTGTTCTATTCTTTTGCTTCTGTTTACCCAGTAATTTTTTAAAATATATTTTTATTGTATTTCCATCATTACAACTCAGATCATCATAATCGGAACAGCATTTTGACATCTAATTAATATCCTTATCAATAGTTATATTCTTATATATTTTACACATTTACAGTTCATTTCCTTAAGGTCTCTTACAGATCAATCTTTACATTTCTAATTTCTTATTTTTATTCATTATCCATTCGTACCATTTATGCCAAGTTGAAAATACTCAGAATCCTCTTTCATTTTCAATGTGAGCATATTCATTTCAGCACTTTCCATTTTTGGGGGGGGGGGGCTAGTTCTTCACTTTTTCCACATTTGTGCGAAGGCACAGTTTTTGTCGTTGTTAAACACCTGGAGTTGTCCCACGGGGGAGACAGGCGGTGAACAGATTTAACAAGTAAATGCATACAGGTAGTCCTCGACTTATGGCCACAGTTGAGCTGAATGTTTCTGTTGCTAAGCGAGACGTTAAGTAAGTTTGGCCTCATTTTATGACCTTCGTTGCTACAATCGTTAAGTGGATCTGGCTTCCCCTGTTGACTTTGTCAGAAGGTCGCAAAAGGGAACCACAAGGCACTGCGACCATCGTAAATAGGAGTTGGTTGCCAGGTGCCTGGAATTTGACCCCTGACCCTGGGGAATGCTGCAAAAGTGAAAATGGTCATAAGTCACTTTTTTCAGTGCTGTTGTAACTTCAAATGGTCACTAAGTGAACTGTTGTAAGTCGAGGGTTATCTGTAAATAAAGGAGAGAGGTTGGAACTTCATTGGCTGTTATTCAATTGAAAGAAAGTGAGAGAGAGAGAAAGAAAAAGAGAGAAAGAAGAAAAGGAAAAAGAAGGAAGGAAGGAAGAAAAAGAAGGAAGGGGAAGGAAGGAAGGAAAAAAGAAGGGAAAGGAAGGAAGAAGGAAGGAAGGAAGGAAGGACAGAAAGGAAGGAAGGAGATGGGAATTAGGACAAGGAAGAAGGAAGGAAGAAGAAGAAGAAAAAAGGAAGGAGAAAGGAAGGAAGGAAGGAAGGAAAGGAAGGAAGGAGAAGGAAGGAAGGAAGGAAGGAAGGAAGGAAGGAAGGAAGGAAGGAAGGAAGGAAGGAAGGAAAAAGAACTTGTCATAGGTCACATCATATTTGGAACCCGTGTCAAGAGATCCAGTTTCACAGGCAGAACCTCAACTTGATGTCTCCATTGTTTTTCCAGCTGCCTTACCTCACCATCCGAGGACTTCAACCACCACACCCAGTGATTGTGGGTCTTTGACCCCCAGCTGCCCACACCACATCTTAGCTTGGCAAACTGGGTGAGTTTTGGGTCCCTGGGGGTGGGCAAGGAAGAGAGGGCCAAGGGCTGGGCATGGATTCCCATTGTAAACCCACCTGTTGGATCTCAACCTTTTCTTCACCACGACCCCCCCTCTAAATACCTTTGGTGGCCACAGGCCATGGACCCCAAGACTTAAGGTTTTAAATCACAACATTTGTTCCAACCCCCTGTGACAAAATTGCACACGCCCCGGGGGTCCACAGACCACCGGTTGAGAAAGTCTGGTGTAAACTACTCAGACCTTTACAATCCTTTTGTTCTATACTTAACACTGTGCACTCTCTGAATTAATAGCTAGCATCTCTGAATGGTTGTAAAGAAGGGGAAAGAAACCCACCCAAATAAAGTTGCCATTTGCACTTTGGTGAGCTTCACTGATTTCCCACAATGGTCACCCTGTGAAAAGCCGTGCATGGTTGCGTCAGGTGTGGGCTTAGATCAGTGGTGGGTTTCCCAAAAAAATTTCCTACCAGTTCAGTGGAAGCGCGTGCTTTTGTGCGGCGTGGAACATTTGCAACTCACCTTCTGCTGTGTGTAAAAGAGCTGACCCGTGGCAATCCGCTGTGCTGCACAGAGCAGCTGAGGTTGAAAAGCAGGAAATAAAGGTCAGAATAGAGCCAGGGCTGATGGGAGGGCCCAGCTGTCAGAGCTCCAATCAACCCACCCCCATTCAAATCATAAGTCTCTAGCCGCATCTCTCAGAGTTTAAAAAAAATGTTTTATTAGGAATGGCCATGTCGGCGTTACCTGGATGCAGCCGACGCTAAAATACACCATTCATTTCCCCCTTGACCCTGGTCTTCCCCCACCCCCTGGATGTATAGTCTCCAATGGGACACATCCATAGCCAAGAGTCATCCATCATGCTCTCCAGTAATAATCTTGCGTGCCAACAGCTTCGGCTGCCAAGGCAATTATCTGAGGCATTTAAGGAATGCACTGCTTTCCCCTACTCCCTTTCTGCTGGCAACTAAAACGACCAAAGGAGTATATATATATATATATATATATAATATATATAATATACACCAGCAGCTGATGATCGAAGTGAACCGGTTCGCTCACAGATGACCCTTGGAGCTACCACTTCGGCTGAACCATGACGAACTGTTAAAATACCACCACTGGCTTAGATCAGGGGTAGGATGCTACCAGTTCAGACCGGTTTGAGCGTACCAGTAGCTCCGAAGAGCAGCTGTCATAGAATCGGCTCGATCTGACTTGCTCCGAGGATCTTCAGTTGGGCCCTCCCACTCGCCCGTGCTCCTAGGTCCTTTTTATCCTCTCGGCTGATCGGCATGGCAGAGGTGGATTGCCCTGCTAACCAGCTGAGAGGCGCAGGGGTTTTGCTTTCGTCTTAGGACATGCACGCGCAGCGATCACCGAACCGGTTGTTAAGCCGGTAGCATCCGACCCCTGGCTTAGGTCCATGGTGACATTTTGAAGCACCTGGGAATATTTTGCACAGGGAAAATCCATTTTGCACAGAAGGAAATCTTGAAGGCTGACAGGCTCCTTGGGCCATGAATCTCACGCCGTCCCAGAAGGTGGGCAATACCTCCCGAGTTTTTAAATCTATTTTAACATTTTAGTAGAGTTTTCCAAGGGGTGATCCGGTTTTCTGAATACTGCGGTCCGGCTCACATGCAAAGTTCCAGGAGAAGGGATTCTGCCTGGGAACTTTTCCAAGAGTTGATCTAGGATATATGTACAGCTGATCGCTTAACAAAAATAAATAAATCAAATAATAATACGTGATTTTGCACCCTTGGGAGTAAAAAAAACCCACAGGAATATCTGATCTCTTAAAGAGGGGAGGGTTTTTTAATTAGTCTAGGTGTTTTTCAACCTGGGTCGCTTTAAGAACCGTGGACTTCAACTTCCAGGGGAATTGTGGGAATTGAAGTCCACACTTCTTAAAATGACCCAGATTGAGAAACGCTGTTCAAGGAACTGCATTGTCTCGTCTTGGCAAAACAAATATCCTTTTTTTTCCCCATTCCTTACACCCTTCCCCAATTCTTCCCGTGCAACTCCCAGGGTCCCAAACTGTCTTTTAGCACATTTCCCTCCGTCACTAACTCCCTTTTGTCTTTCTGAAAGACTCCCCAACTCATTTCCCGACAGGTGTGAGTAAGCTCTTTGCAAAGTTGTGTGTTCCTGCTTTTCTTTTTTAACATGGCTGATCTCCCATTCCTTTCTCTCTCTCTCTCCTCTCTCTCTTTCTCTCTTTCTCTCTCTCTCTCTCTCTGCTTTGGTTCTGCTTTGCTCAGAGATCCCAGAGGCAGCTCACCCACTATGGATGAGTCTCAATCTCCAACTCAACCAAGTACTGATGATGATTAGAGGTATAGTGAGGGTTGGTTTTCCCTACTCTAAACCCAGATTTCATCTCGCTGTGTTGTGGTGTCTCTCTGTGTCTCGGGCTTTGTAAACCATTTGTCTCTTGGGTAGGACAGGACCTCAGAATAATGGAGGAATTGGATCAAAGCAGAGTTTCTTAACTTTGGCCAGTTGAAGATGGGTGGACTTGGAGTCCAGAATTGTGGGTGGTTGGAGAATTTGGGAGTTGAAGTCCACTCAAGCTGGCTGGAGAATTATGGGAGTTGAAGTCCATCCATGCTGTCCGGAGAACTATGGGAATTGAAGTCCATGCATGTTGACTGGAGAATTATGGGAGTTGACGTTTATCCATGCTGGCTGGAGAATTATGGGAATTCAAGTCCATCTGTGCTGGCTGGAGAATTATGAGAGTTGAAGTCCATCCATGCTGTCCGGAGAATTATGGGAATTGAAGTCCATGCATGTTGACTGGAGAATTATGGGAGTTGAAGTCCATGCATGTTGACTGGAGAATTATGGGAGTTGAAGTTTATCCATGCTGGCTGGAAAATTATGGGAATTCAAGTCCATCCGTGCTGGCTGGAGAATTATGGGAGTTGATGTCCACACCTCTTCAGATATCCAAGTTTGAGAAACACTGGATGAGGGCATTGCAAGGCAAGAAAGCAGAAGCTCAAAGAAAGGAGCAGAAGTTTGGTCAGCTATGTAGTCCAGAATATTGAACTGTACTACGTAAGAGCACAACGGTTGAGTAAATCTTGAGTCCCGTATAGAGAAATCACAATTTCCTTCTCTTATCCCAAGGAAGCAGCATGAAATATGTGGGATTGGGGTCCCCCTGGTGCCACAACTAAGGTCACATAAGATTAGCAGAAAGAAACTTAGCGGGCGAAATGAGACACGTAGCGGAAGAGCAACAGAAATGGAAAGAGAGTCCTCTAGATTTGCTCTCACACAATGCCACAAGCGAGCTGCTAGTGAAACTGTTGGTGGAAGTGAACCAAACCAACGGTGCAACAGCACTCACGTATGCATGTTTCATCCTAGTGGTGCATGAATTTCCCCTTGCATGCCTCTCTCCATCCCTGCTTTCCTTTCTTTGGCGTGTCCTTCAGCTCTTCGCTCTTACAACCCTCTCCAAGCTTGGCGGTTTTCTTGCAAGAAGTTTCATTTCCAAACTAGGTTAACCGCCCTGTGCGAGCTCACAGACAGGGACTCCTTGGGGTCCCGTCGGCCAGGCAATCCGGCTGGCGGTCCCCGACGACGTGCCTATTCTGTCGCGGCCCTGACCTCTGGAATCAGCTCCCTTGGAGCCCGCCTGCCCCTGACCTCCGTGACTTTCCGCCATGATCTGAAGACCTGGTTGTTTAACCAATCCGGGCTGTGACCCTTGGGTGGGGTGGTTTTAGATCGTGTATTTTTTTAAATTTGTATTTTGTCTTGGGGCTTGTTAGTTTAGTTTAATTTCTTTTAACTATTTATTGTTATTGTCTTTTAACTGGGAGCTGCCCCAAGTCTTCGGAGATGGGGCGGCATACAAGTCCCATTAATAAATAAAATAAATAATAAATAAATAAATAAATAAACGTCATTCATGTTAGCACTGATGATGTTCCCTAGTTGGGTCATGAAAGGTCTGCAAGAAGACTGCCACACTTGGAGAGCATCGAGGACCCCACAGCCCAATCCTGAGCAACAGATTTTTTTCCCTGTTGGTTACAGCCATCTCTCCCAAATGCTGAATGTGTCTCTATTTATATAAGACTAAATGGGGTGGAGGGAAAAGAGGAATAATGCATGCCATGTTTTTCTGAAGGGGTTTCCTAGATGGATGGATGGAAGGGTGGAGAACTGCAGGTCAGACAAGGTATCTTCCCACCAGGAGAGATACCACTGTCCAGATGCGAGGGCGTAGGCTCCCATTGTTTGCTATAATTTTGGCTGAAAACTGGACATAAATGCTGATTTCCAGCAAAAACGTCATAAATTGTAGCCAGGACATTGCAAATGGCCATAAATGCTGCCCAGTGGCTAAACACCCCAAATGTTTAGACTCGGGGGGGGGGGGTTACTAGAATTTCAGAACTGGGTTGTAAGTAGCTTTGGAGGAACCCATTGTAAGTTTGGTCACTGTTGTGTCGTGTTGAACGCCGGCCCCTCCAGCAGCCAAATCGGAAGAGGAGGAGGTCTGGGAGTCAAGGTCAGCATCAGAACAACCTGGGGGCTCTAAGGGGGCAGAGGGAATGGAGCTGGCAGAGAGAGAGGGACAGAGGTGGAGCCTGGGCTGTCCGTTAGCCCTCTGATGGTGAGTCAACAGAACCCAGGTCTGGAGGGGGCTGATGAGGAAGAGGAGGAACAGCCGGGCCCAGTGCCTGATGCACAGAAGGCAGAGGAGAGGAGAGCAGTGGAAATTTATAAGCTGGTCCTTCGGACAGAAGAGCCACCGCTGCTAGCAAGCCGCACCGAGCTCTGGGGATAAAAGGCAGGGAGTGGAGATGGAGAGGTGTGGCAGACAACTCATCTCCTGGCTGGATGGACTTATTATCCCTCGGTGAGAGAGACTTTTGCGGGGCTGCGGCGTTCCTAATAAAGAAATCTTTTGAGTTCACTTCAGAGGGTTTGTTGTGTTTAGGGAGCTGGCTCAGAACAGTCACTAAGCGATCGCGTAAGTAGAGAGGACCGCCTGTAATGGACATGGACTAATGCAAACTTCCATCTCCTCTGTAGGAGCTACAGTGATAGCTGCTACCTGGATTCCTCCCTTTATCCAGAACTCTCCGATGTCCAGTGGTGCGGGCAGGACAGAGCCAAGCCTGGGACCTAGTCTGACCTCAGCTGTTCAGATGCATCCATGCCATTTTGAGGGAGAAAGAAGAAGAAGAAGAAAAATCACCTCACTGCCTCTTCATTTGCCTTATCCAGCTGCCCGACACCAGCTTCAAGCGAAAAAGCACTTTTGGCCATCAGACAAGTGAAGGCGGTTATCACCGAAGGAGCAATTGCGTCAGTTGTGCAAAAACACCTCCACCCACCATTCTTCAGTCCCAGTTTTGCACCCTCGTTCCTCCCCAGCGGGTGTTAAGGCTATTAGGGTGGCCCATCCAAAACCCTTCCTGGATTATCCTTGTCCTTCAGCGTGCAAAAACATATTCTGACGTGAAGCGTCAGAAATTGAAAATCCCAGTTGGAAATGTAAAACTCAAAGTGGCTGTGAAGAAGACTAGCAAATGCCCGTTTTGGTTCAAAGGCAGGAGAGCTGGCCAGGCTTGGTCTACAGAGACGAGCCAGAAGGTCATCAAACCAATTGGTGGTGGCTTGCCAAAGATTTTGGTGACTCGCCGAAGGATTCACTTTTCTCTAAAACAGGGGTGTTTTAAGAAGCGGCAATAGCCTTTGTGATGCTCTTTTGAGACCCGACCAACCTTGAACCATTTTAGATCAGGGAATATAAGCCCAGGATAGAGTGGTGCAGTGGCCTAGAGGCAGAGCTCTTGCCTCACAATCAGGAGGCTGTGGGTTCTATCCTAGGTAGAGACAGATATTTCTCTCTCTGGGCACACTGAGAATGTATCTGCAGAACAAGACTCCGCTCTGGTGACAGGAAGGGCAACCGGCCATTAAAACACTCCATTCAGTTGCCCAGACAGACTCCACCCCGCAAGGGATGAGATGAAAGAAGATGAATATAAATCCAGGATCTGTTGGGAGAAACCAGTTGGGGGAACAGGGAGGCAGGCCAAATTATAAGAGGAAGGGGAAATTTTAGTCCTTTTTGCAACATTCCCAGGCAAAAAAATTCAAGAGCGCACCGTGATATTGCTTGGAAGAACTGTCACCGGATGAAGCAAAAATGCCCCCCAAAATGTTCAGTGTTACAAAAAGAAAAGGAAAGAAACCATACAAGGGAAGAGCTCAAATTAAGGGATAAAATTAAGGGAAGGTAGATCGGGATATGTGGAACGTGATATTACGCATCCCTCGTCGTAGGAAAGGGCTTTGTGATTCGCCGGGGGAATTTTTCTTAAACGAAAGTGAGCGTGGCTGAACTCAATTTACCTTCTCTCTCTTCGTAAAATGAAATCATCCACCCTTAATTCACCCACACTGAATTCCCAAAAAAACATGGCTGCTGAGACGGAAAGAGGGAACAAACACTCAAGCCATGATTTTGATGAATCTAGAAAGCCATCCAACTTCCAAAAAGCCTCGATATTTTTATAAGAATCCCAGAAGTGATGTCTGTGGTCCCAGTAATCTGTTCTGGGCTGACCATCTTCGCAAGCCCACAAGGTTCTCCACAAGCCACCATCCCTGTGTTGCCCCTCGTCTTGACCATTATTAACAAGAGCCAAAATCTGTCTTTTTGGAGGGAAAGGGGGCCCTTGCATTAGATCTGGCCAGATCTTTGAAGCAAGCAAGCCAAGTCTCCTCTATGGTGCTACTTTGATTTTTTACGGCCACCGGACAACATGGTTGTCCTGCCTTTCTTTTTTTGTGTTTGTGCGTCAGCTTGGCAATAGCAAAAAGTAAAAATTCAAGAGAGAGTCAAAACAAAAATAATAATAATAATAATACCCAGCGACTGCTTCCATTCATAAGTGGCGAGGAATAATCAGGAAAAAAATCAAAAAGAACTTGAAAGCGGCTCGCTCTTGAAGAAAATGGATCACGGAAGGAACACACAAAAGTTGAAATGCAGAGGGGTGAACAGGAGGAAAAAAATGGGAGGCACATTGTTGGATAACGTACAGCTAGTCCTTGACTTGCAACAGTTCGTTTAGTGACCAAGGTTATGATGGCACTGAAAAGTAGAGACTTATGACCGTATTTCCCAGGGGGGGGAATTCAACTGGGGTAACAACTGGTTCAGTGAATGCGTGCTTTGTGTGCACGCGCATTGTTTGAAAACCACCCATTTTCAGCTCTAATACTTACCTTCTACTGCAGCCCCGGTGAGTAAAACAGTTGAGCCGTGCAATCCACTGTGCCGCGCGAATCAGCTGAGGTGCAAAACACGGAAATGTAGGACAGACTAGGGCAGGAGCAGGTGGGTGGGGCCAAATCATCGCCAGAACAACCAGTTCACTTGAACCGGTCCAAACCAGGTAGAATCCCACCTTTTTTTTTTTCCCACACTTTATGATCCCCAGTCACACGCGATCAAAAGTCCAATGCTTGGCAGCTGATTCATATTTATGACGGGCCTAGGGGGGTCACGTGATCCCCTTCAATGATTGACTTAACAATCAGGTTACTCACTTAAATGACAGCAACGATTTGCCAAACAAATGGGGCAGGAAAAGTCAACAAATGGGCCAAAAAACCTCCCTTAGCAACTGTCTCGTTTAGCCACGGAAACTTTGGGCTCAACTGTTACAACGCTGCCACCATCATAAATGCGAGTCAGTCGCCGAGTGTCCGGATGTCAATCACGTGACCGTAGGGAAGCTGCAATGGTGATGCAGAAAAACGGTCCGAAGTTACTTTTTTGTCAGTGACGTCGTAACTTCAGTCACTAAATGAATGGTTGTAAGTCAAGGACGACCTGTGTTTAGGCCACAGACCAACAACAGAGAGATCCAAAAAGTCAGGATGGCAACTGCCCACCCACCCACTCCAGAGCAGGCTGCCTGATCCGGAATCGCAGAGGGTGGGGGGGATTCCAGCATTCATTCTATGCTGATTTGCATCCAGAATATCAAAATATTCTCCTTTAAATCTGGCCAATCATTTATTTCTTCGCTTAGCCGAACCAGAAAATAAGCTTTTGGGTGATGTTGGAACTGCCCTGCTTATGTCGTTCAAACATTTCTTTAAGGTGAAAATAACTTCTCCCCTCGCCACTCGCTCATGTCTTTATGGTTTGCTGTGTTTTCCAATCTTGGCAACCCTGAAGCTGGGTGGATTTCAACTCCCAGAATTCCCCAAGCTGGGGGGAATTCTGGGACTTGAAGTCCACATAGCTTCAAAGTTGCCGAGGTTGGAAAATGCCGGTTTTATAGCATCTTTTTGCTTGTCCTCTTATTAGGGGGCAAAATGAACCAGGGTATTGGAGAGCGAGAATTAGCAGAATTCTCCGCTTTCTTCGTCAATCCGTAATTTTTCCAAAGGGAGGGAAGGAATGATCTACTATCTACTATTTTAAAACATGCAAAAACATTGAAACATACCACTTCACGGGGTTTTTTTTTTAAGAGAGACTGACTTTTCAGTTCAATCAGCAGCTAGAAATCTTGATTTATTCTTAATTCTTATTCTTTTTAATTTGTATGCCAAATGATAAGCCAGAATGCTGGCAGATGACCAGGGTCAAAATGGGAAAGGAATAAACCAGAGTTTCAGGGAGTTTTCAAACGACTACAGAATTGCCAGGTTCTTGGGAAGGAACCCAGCAAGCCAATTCACCCCCCCCCCCAAGTTTGTAAGTTGATGGTATCCAGTGTTACGCATCATCAATCACTTCAACAAGGTTGGTTCACAGCCAAAAAAATACATCTCTGGACCACAATGCACCTTCTAGTCTTGTCAGGTGAGATTTTTGGGGTGTGAATGAGCAGAAAGACAAAACAAAAAAACTCTACCCCGCCAACAACCCTAACCCTGGCTGCAAAGTTAATTTTAAAAAAGAAAGAAAGGCAACTCAACATCCTTCAGCTAGTTTGCAAATGGTTCTGGGTGCGTTGTTTGCTGTTGGGGGGTAGGGTGGGTGGGAGAGGGGGAAAAAAACGGGGTGATTTCCAATGTATTTTTATTTCTTTCGATCAAGGCACTTGTGAGCCAGTCTGGTAGTAAAGACAGAAGTTAAAGTAAAACAGGTTTTACTGTTTAAACTCGATTCAGTTCTATGGGAAAATAAATGTACATAAATAAAGAACGTTAATCGGGAGATTAACAGGATCGGAATATAACACAAAGGGGGTATTCATGGCTAGTGTATGGCCCCAGTTAGCCCCCCCCCTACCCACCCTTGAATTCTGCTTTTATATAGAGGAAGAAAAAAGAACAAAAAAAAGGGTCTTATTAGGTCTGAAAATGCTTTTAGTCTGTATGTAAAACCGCCCCTCCCTTCCCTCCCGCTTTGTATATGCATTCGCACCATGTCAAATGGTGGCCAGGGTTTATTTTTTAAACAATATTATATGCAGTTGGGTGTTGAAAATGTTGGGAAGAAGAAGAAGGAAGTTGGTTTTGTTTTTCAACTCAATATTGGTTTTGGGTACAGCAGGATCATTTCAGGTGCTATCATGATGACCAGTTATACTGCTTAGTTAATTAGATATAAAGAAGGGAGCCATGGATATGCACATGAGCTCCCTTCTTTATATCTTATCTATAGATAGATAAGATCTTATATCTTATCTATAGATAGATAGATAAGATCAACTCTCTTTTTTTTCTAAAATAAAAAAAAATTCTTCTGAAATCGACTGTAAAGCATGTAAAAATGATTCGGACTCCTTTGTACGGCGGCCCTCAAGAAAAACGAGAGAACGCTGTTACGAGTTGCAGAATTTTTTTTTTTTTAATCCGCTTTTAATTTATTCTTTTTGTATTAAGAATTTGTATAGTTCTCTTTACATTTTGCAGAAACGGTGTTGTCGACACTTCCTTATTAAAGCATTTTCAAGATGAAAAAGAATAATAATGTGGACGCGTACGTAGCTTTTTCTTTTTAAGCTCTTCAATCAATCTACCTGATCGTCTTAATTTTAGCCAGTTTTGTCTGAAATGGGGAAATAACAAGCAGGATTGAACCCACTCGGTCCTAGAGCAATGAAGAACTACTTCCATATTCCTGCCCCCGCCCTCACAAAAAAAATATGATATGGATATTTCCATGAGGCTCCCAGGAATCAAGCTGGAGTCTGGGAAATTTATTTGATGCATTGTTTTTAATACAGAGTCTTGCACAAGTCACATTGAGTTTTTAAGATAAGTTTTCGAAACTTTAGTTACTAAATAGTCATCCTGGTTGTGGGGCAGTCAAAGATCAATGAAAGGTGGCAGGGGTGGGATTCAAATTGCTTAACAACCGGTTCTGTGGGTGTGGCCTAATTTGTGGGCATGGCTTGGTGGTCACGTGACTGGCTGGACGTGGCTTGTATGTAAATACTGTAAGTATGTAAATATTGAATTTTTTTATTAAAAATGAGCAACTTTTAACCCAAATTCAGGCAAAGCAGGCAGGCAGATTGAGTTGCTTGCAGAATCACAGATTCACTCAGAGATCTACCATTCTGCAATCTGCTACCTGAGTCTGCACTGAAAAATAGAAGCTAGGAAGGTTCAGCTCTGCTTTTAGATTAGCTAGAAAGCAAGAAATCCAACAATTTCCTGCTTTCTAGCTAATCTAAATCTCAACACAGCTGATAGTTGGAACTGCTGATGGTGGGGAGGGTGAAAAGGAAAAATGGCAAGTTGGATAGCACGCATGCCAGGTAAGGAGTGACTGGGCGGGGAGGGGTGGGGCCAGCCAATGATGAGATTGCGGTTCTCCAAACTGCACAGAATTGTAACCAGGTTCGACCAGGTAGAATCCCACCCCTGAATGGTGGCTTACACAAGCCCTCTTGCCCTTATAGCCTCTCTAAAATTGCTTGGAAATCACAGAGGCATTTCTGAATTATATACAGAATTATATACAGACCTGTTCTGTCTCCCCTTCCCTTCCCCAGAAGGTAAGGAACGCTAGCACAGAGAGTCACGCTGGCCTGTCTCTAAAATCCCAGTTATCTCTCCCGATAAGAGTGTTGGCAGTCACCCAGGCTCTCACTGCCAAATTCAAAGCTAACAAGGAATGAAGTACTCACAGAAGACTGATTTATTCTCAAAGTCCAGAAACTAAATCAGGCACACAGACGGAATCCTCGGCTTCATTTCACACTTTGTCACGCACAGAGTTTGCAAGCGTGGCACCCACCTTTATACCTGGTGGGGTGTGGTCCAGCTCAATCTCTGGCCCTCCCGCCCCTCGTTGCTGCTGACGTTTCTCCCTCTGGCGTTGCCTGGGATCAAGCCAGGAACCCTCCTCCTCCCTCTCTGGCCGTGCTGATACAGCGTCTCAGGCTGTTCCTCTTGGCTTTCGAGGAAACCTGAGGCATTGCCAGGGAGGAAGGTCCTGGGGAGGGAGGCCTTGCCAGGGAGGAAGGTCCTGGGGAGGGGCCTTGCCAGGGAGGAAGGTCCTGGGGAGGGAGACCTTGCCAGGGAGGAAGATCCTGGGGAGGAAGGCCCTGGTGAGGAAGGCATTGCCCGTTCTTCCTCTTCTTCTTCATCATCCAGGTCCTCTTCCTCTGTCAGCACAGGCTCACGAGGCGGGGCCACAACACAGACCATTCAACCCAAAAGCCAAGCTTGAAAACATATAGTGAAAACCACTGAAATAAGGGTTTTGGGTTGTCACATGAAAGCCACTTCCAATTATACTGAATTTTCTCCCAGATGATTTGTTCCAAGCTACGGAGGCTTCACCCACCCACCCCAGTTTTCTTCAGACCATCTGGGCCTTCTATTTCCACAGCTGTCGTGGAAGCCTGAATTACCAACGGCCTGGCAGTGCAAGCTCTCCCTCATCACAGTTTTGAAAGTTTATAGACTTTTCAATGAAAATCACTGGCTGCCCCAAGAGACTTTGAAGAAACATTGGTCAAAGGGAGGTGGGGGGAAACATAGCCAAGCAGATTCATCTCTGCTTTTAGAAAAGAAACTTTTTAAATTTTCTTAAAAGTTTTTAAGTTTTTTTTTAAAGAAATAAATTGCTGCATTGTCTTGGAGGGAGGCTGGGCATGAAGACAACTGTGGGGTAACGGAGAAGTTTCTTGGATGAGAAGCGAAACATTTTCAAGGGGGGGTGGGAAAACCAAGAAAGTCCCTTTCCCTTTTTTGGGAAAAAGGATTTTTGGGTCTGTGGGGTCTACAGCACTTACTCCCCTATGAGCATCCTCAAAACTTCCCGCCTCCCCTTTTTTTGGGGGGGGGAAGGAGGGGAATTGGGGATGGGGATGGAGGAAACAATTGTTCTATATAAATAGCAACATATTTTGTTCAAGGTGAGTTCAATCCCTGCTAACTCCCTTGCAATTTTCTGCTAATACCAGTCAATACACTTAGACTTTCAGCAGTGAGTTTGGGCAAATGCCCTTCCTTCGTTGTATGAGCCTCAGACAGTTGGCTTGCTTAGATATGTCCATCTCGTTGCCTTTCACCTTTTTCTAAATAGCAGTAGCTCTTAAGACTTATATACTGCTCCCTTAAGTGGTTGACAGTCATCATATTGCTCCCCACAATCTGGGTCCTCATTTTACCGACCTCAGAAGGATGGAAGGCAGAGTCCACCTTGAGCTGGTCAGGATCGAACTGCTGGCAGTGGGCAGAGTCAGCCTGCAATGCTACACTCTCACCACTGAGCCACCACGGCTCTAGTGTTGGCATCATCTCCTTCCAAGGTGGCTAAAGACTGGCCCAACCCAGTCTCCAGCCCTGGCTGGCATGCTTTGGAGGCATTTGCATCTAAGAACTAACCAGCTTCAATCCAAGCCCAGACATGGTTAGTGCAGTGCTGCCACCCACTGGTGGCAACAAATACTAGCTTCTCTTCTATGCCATTTCAGGCAGCCTTGCAATTCCCTTTGCAAAAATGGTTTCCTGTACACATGGAGGATGAGCATATGCGATGCAAAAATACACAACAGAAACCAAAATGCCCTCCCCCTTTTTTTTCCCACTCCAGAGAAACATTTATTATTTATTATTATTTATTCAACATATTTATTTTGTTTTATCGTAAAGAATAAAATGAAAGAGAAAAACAAAATGGGAAAAACTCCCACCGTATTTCCAGCAGTGACAACAACGAGAAAGAAAAACGACTGATGTACGAAAAAGGGAAAAAAGTGATCCGAGTGTTGAACAAACATTAAACAGAGAGAATCCTCCCGGCTGGTACCAAAAAGAAAAGGATAAATTCTCCTCCCTTTAAATAGCAGGTCTGCAAATAGTTATAAGCTGTTATAATTATTTATAGTTATATGATAGTTATTCAACAAATATGCTAGATTAAATAAGCAAATATTCCAGGGATTTCCAGCTAATAATCAAATTTAACGGCGTTTTAACTTAGTAAAGTTATATCTTTTGTTTCAACTACCTTCCGAAATATTTGCAGACAAAAATCACCTTTTTTTTCAGCCTTCAGGGATCACAGAAATAATTCTCCAGACATAACAGGCAGGAAAGTAACTTTATAAATTAAGAAATGCAGAGCGAATACAAATTTGCCGGTTCTTGAAAGCCAGGATATTAAAAAGTGCCTTTAGATGAGCCAGTTTCCTGTTCCCAGAAGCTGTTCTTGCTGACCTAATAATTGAATTATTATTGCCCATAATCCATAATAGCTATTTTAAAAGTCCCTTTGAAAAGGACCAAGTGTGCTATGATGAACTTTCGTGACCATACGTGAGGCTCCTCTTTACGTTCGGTGTTCCAGGTTTAACAAACCAGGATACAAGCCAGCCGGGGATGGAGGAAAATAGAGAAGGAGGTTGCGTGTTTTAGATCTGAACCCAGAGTTGGAGCCTGTCCCAACGGGAAAGGGTTGAGTCTTCGAACAATGTGGCTTGTTTTAAAGAAAATTGAAATTTGCAAGTTAACCTGGAACAACTCCATCCTCCTGCACATTTACAAATCCTGAATGGTTTCGACGTACTTACCCTCTTTGGGTTTTAAAAATGAACTGAACCTCTCCTTTTCAAGTCTAATTTGTTCACCTGCATAAGATCCTCCTCTGCCATTAAGGTGGGTTCACAAACATCATTTCTCTAAACGTGACTCCCCCCCCTAAAAGGTATTTTGTAAGGGACAATTTCCTATAAAAACTATACCAAAGGAGAAAAAAAAAGATATATATACAAGTCGATAGAAGCTTGAGCGGTGGTGATTGATTGCTTGGGCAGAACCTCAGACAGTGTTTGTCCAGTCTGGCAAACTGCAGACGGGTGAACTTCGACTCCCAGAATTGCACGGCTGGCTGGGGAATTCTGGGAGTTGAAGTCCAACACAGGTGCCAAACTTGACTCCAGCCGTTTCTTCCAAGCTTCGAGGCAAAGTTCTCACGAGTCTGTCCCTCTCCCGTCTTGCCTGGGTCCCCAGGAGCAGAAAGAAGGTTGCAGCGTGGTCACAAGGCGTTGTACTCCACACATTTGGACGGATCGGTGGAGAAGTGCTTCTGGCAGATGGTCATCAGCCTCTTCAAACCCTCTTGGGAGACAGGCAAAGGAGGAGGTGGGCCCTTATGTCCCCGGGGCCCAAGTGTTCTGGCCCGCTCCCCAAACACAACAAGCACACCGTTTGTAACCAAATGTCCCCTTTATTAGGGCCAGCAGCCCTGGAGTCTCTCAAGTGCCTGGGGAAAGTGAAGCTCACTCCCCTTCCGTGAAATGGCCCCAACTGTCATGCCCTGAATCTGATTGAGGAGGAGGCCGAGGCAGCTGACAGGGAGAGGGAGTGTGGCTCCGTTGGCTGTGGAAGAAACTGGGGAAGGGCAAAGTCTGGCTGGGCAGAGCAGGGAAGAGGTAGAACAAGGGAGAGAGGGTTCAGAGGAAGACCCAGGCCCACCTCTTCATCCTAGGGCATGAGGACGAAGGAGAAGGGAGCAAGCGTGGTTGCTTGCTTGCCTACAGGGAGGAAAGGGCCCTGATTCCCTTCATTAGCTGCAGCTGGGAACACAGTGTTTAAAAAGGGAAGCTGCACACAGCCAATTGTTGAGAGCAAATTGTGGATTATCTAGTACTGTGAAGGCTTATCTGTGTTCCTGGCATCTTCCTAACTGTGTATGTTTTGTTGGCCTTTGAAGTCTGCAATTTTTTCTCCTGCCCTGTCCAGTTAATTGCTGCAGGGTGGTTTGCATACACTTTTAGTTACAGTTTGTACATACTTTGTTTTTGGACTGAATTTCCTCCACTTAAAGTCTGTTCTTGGGAGAGTTTTTTTCTCCAGTCGAAGGTAACTGGACACTGGGGGCAAAGCTGGAGGTACTAAAGGGACTCTTCTTACTTATGTGACTGTGTTGTTTTTGTGCCACACCCCATTGGGTCATCACACCAACAGAGTCTCTCTCTCTCTACTACACACGTAAAGGGGAGTCCTGGAAGGGAGTCCATCAGCAAACACACACACACACACACACACGTACGACAAACTCGAGAAGGCACAGCCTGACTCTCAGTGCCACAGATTCCAAGAAAAGAATTCCGTTAAGTTTCCCACAGGATTCAGAAGTTCAGAATATCAGTGACTGACTGACAGGGAGATGAATAGATGTCTGCCACACCTATTCATCTCTGCCCCTGCCTTTTATCCCCAGAGCTAAGGGAGGCTTAGCTAGCAGTGGTGGCTCTTCATTCCCAAGGACGGCTGATAGATTTCCGTTGCTCTCCTCTCCTCTGCCTTCTGTGCATCTGTCGTTCAGGCACTGGACCCGGCTGTTCCTCCTCTTCCTCATCAGCCACCTCCAGACCTGGGGACTGTTGACTCTCCATCTGAGGGCTAATGGGCTGCCCAGGCTCGCCTCCGTCTCTCTCTCTCTCTCTCTCTCTCTAGCTCCATTCCCTCTCCTCCTCGGGCTCCCAGGTTGCCCTGATGCTGGCCCTGACTCCCATGCTTCCTCCTCCTCC
>CM019159.1:1979835-2200519 GCA_009733165.1 Naja naja
CACCACACCCAGTGATTGTGGGTCTTTGACCCCAGCTGCCCACACCACATCTTAGCTTGGCAAACTGGGTGAGTTTTGGGTCCCTGGGGTGGGCAAGGAAGAGGGGCCAAGGGCTGGGCATGGATTCCCATTGTAAACCCACCTGTTGGATCTCAACCTTTTCTTCACCACGACCCCCCCTCTAAATACCTTTGTGGCCACAGGCCATGGACCCCAAGACTTAAGGTTTTAAATCACAACATTTGTTCCAACCCCCTGTGACAAAATTACTGCATGGGGGTCCACAGACCACCGGTTGAGAAAGTCTGGTGTAAACTACTCAGACCTTTACAATCCTTTTGTTCTATACTTAACACTGTGCACTCTCTGAATTAATAGCTAGCATCTCTGAATGGTTGTAAAGAAGGGAAAGAAACCCACCCAAATAAAGTTGCCATTTGCACTTTGGCGAGCTTCACTGATTTCCCACAATTGTCACCCTGTGAAAAGCCTTGCATGGTTGCGTCAGGTGTGGGCTTAGATCAGTGGTGGGTTTCCCAAAAATTTCCTAGTTCAGTGGAAGCGGCGTGCTTTGCGTGGCGTGGAACATTTGCAACTCACCTTCTGCTGTGTGTAAAAGAACTGACCCGTGGCAATCCGCTGTGCTGCACAGAACAGCTGAGGTTGAAAAGCAGGAAATAAAGGTCAGAATAGAGCCAGGGCTGATGGGAGGGCCCAGCTGTCAGAGCTCCAATCAACCCACCCCATTCAAATCATAAGTCTCTAGCATCTCAGAGTTTAAAAAAATGTTTTATTAGGAATGGCCATGCATGCGTTACCTGGATGCAGCCGACACTAAAATACACCATTCATCCCCTTGACCCTGGTCTTCCCCCACCTGGATGTATAGTCTCCAATGGGACACATCCATAGCCAAGAGTCATCCATCATGCTCTCCAGTAATAATCTTAGCGTGCCAACAGCGGCTGCCAAGGCAATTATCTGAGGCATTTAAGGAATGCACTGCTTTCCCCTACTCCCTTTCTGCTGGCAACTAAACGACCAAAGGAGTATTATATATATATATATATAATATATAATATATAATATACACCAGCAGCTGATGATCGAAGTGAACCGGTTCGCTCACAGATGACCCTTGGAGCTACCACTTCGGCTGAACCATGACGAACTGTTAAAATACCACCACTGGCTTAGATCAGGGTAGGATGCTACCAGTTCAGACCGGTTTGGCGTACCAGTAGCTCGAGAGCAGCTGTCATAGAATCGGCTCGATCTGACTTGCTCCGAGGATCTTCAGTTGGGCCCTCCCACCGCGCCGTGCTCCTAGGTCCTTTTATCCTCTCGCTGATCGGCATGGCAGAGGCGGATTGCCCTGCTAACCAGCTGAGAGGCACAGGGGTTTGCTTTTGTCTTAGGACATGCAGCATATCACGCGAACCGGTTGTTATGCGGTAGCATCTGACCCTGGCTTAGGTCCATGGTGACATTTTGAAGCACCTGGGAATATTTTGCACAGGAAAATTGATTTTGACAGGCTCCCTTGGGCCATGAATCTCCACGCCGTCCCAGAAGGTGGGCAATACCTCCCGAGTTTTTAAATCTATTTTAACATTTTAGTAGAGTTTTCAAGGGGTGATCGGTTTTCTGAATACTGCGGTCGGCTCACATGCAAAGTTCCAGGAGAAGGGATTCTGCCTGGGAACTTTTCAAGAGTTGATCTAGGATATATGTACAGCTGATCGCTTAACAAAAATAAATAAATCAAATAATAATACGTGATTTTGCACCCTTGGGAGTAAAAAAAACCACAGGAATATCTGATCTCTTAAGAGGGAGGGTTTTTAATTAGTCTAGGTGTTTTCAACCTGGGTCGCTTTAAGAACCGTGGACTTCAACTTCCAGGGAATTGTGGGGTGAAGTCCACACTAAATGACCCAGATTGAGCTGTTCAAGGAACTGCATTGTCTCGTCTTGGCAAAACAAATATCCTTTGTTTTTTCCCCATTCCTTACACCCTTCCCCAATTCTTCCTGTGCAACTCCCAGGGTCCCAAACTGTCTTTTAGCACATTTCCCTCCGTCACTAACTCCCTTTTGTCTTTCTGAAAGACTCCCCAACTCATTTCCCGACAGGTGTGAGTAAGCTCTTTGCAAAGTTGTGTGTTCCTGCTTTTCTTTTTTAACATGGCTGATCTCCCATTCCTTTCTCTCTCTCTCTCCCTTTCTCCCTCTCTCTTTCTCTCTTTCTCTCTCTCTCTCTCTCTGCTTTGGTTCTGCTTTGCTCAGAGATGCCAGAGGCAGCTCACCCACTATGGATGAGTCTCAATCTCCAACTCAACCAAGTACTGATGATGATTAGAGGTATAGTGAGGGTTCGGGTTTTTTTTTTCCCTACTCTAAACCCAGATTTCATCTCCGCTGTGTTGTGGTGTCTCTCGTGTCTCGGGCTTTGTAAACCATTTGTCTCTTGGGTAGGACAGGACCTCAGAATAATGGAGGGAATTGGATCAAAGCAGAGTTTCTTAACTTTGGCCAGTTGAAGATGGGTGGACTTGAGTCCCAGAATTGGGGTGGTTGGAGAATTTGGGAGTTGAAGTCCATCTGCTGGCTGGAGTGGAGTTGAAGTCCATCCATGCTGTCGAGACTATGGGAATGAAGTCCATGCATGTTGACTGGAGAATTATGGGAGTTGACGTTTATCCATGCTGGCTGGAGAATTATGGGAATTCAAGTCCATCTGTGCTGGCTGGAGAATTATGAGAGTTGAAGTCCATCCATGCTGTCCGGAGAATTATGGGAATTGAAGTCCATGCATGTTGACTGGAGAATTATGAGAGTTGAAGTCCATCCATGCTGTCCGGAGAATTATGGGAGTGAAAGTCCATGCATGTTGACTGGAGATATGGGAGTTGAGTCCATGCATGTTGACTGAGAATTATGGGGAGTTGAAGTTTATCCATGCTGGCTGGAAAATTATGGGAATTCAAGTCCATCCGTGCTGGCTGGAATTATGGGAGTTGATGTCCACCTCTTCAGATATCAAGTTTGAGAAACACTGGATGAGGGCATTGCAAGGCAAGAAAGCAGAAGCTCAAAGAAAAGCAGAAGTTTGGTCAGCTATGTAGTCCAGAATATTGAACTGTACTACGTAAGAGCACACACGGTTGAGTAAATCTTGAGTCCCGTATAGAATCACAATTTCCTTCTCTTATCCCAAGGAAGCAGCATGAAATATGTGGGATTGGGGTCCCCTGGTGCCACAACTAAGGTCACATAAGATTAGAGAAACTTAGCGGGCGAAAATGAGACACGTGGCGGAAGAGCAGAGAAATGGAAAGAGAGTCCTCTAGATTTGCTCTCACACAATGCCACAAGCGAGCTGCTAGTGAAACTGTTGGTGGAAGTGAACCAAACCAACGGTGCAACAGCACTCACGATATGCATGTTCATCCTAGTGGTGCATGAATTTCCCTTGCATGCCTCTCTCCATCCCTGCTTTCCTTTCTTTGCGTGTCCTTCAGCTCTTAGCTCTTAACCCTCTCCAAGCGCGGTTTTCTTGCAAGAAGTTTCATTTCCAAACTAGGTTAACGCCCTGTCGAGCTCACAGACAGGGACTCCTTGGGGTCCGTCGGCCAGGCAATGCCGGCTGGGTCGGTCCCGACGTGCCTATTCTGTCGCGCCCCTGACCTCTGGAATCAGCTCCCTTGGAGCTCGCCACCCCCTGACCTCCGCACACTTTCGCCATGATCTGAAGACCTGGTTGTTTAACCAATCCGGGCTGTGACCCTTGGGTGGGGTGGTTTTAGATCGTGTATTTTAAATTTGTATTTTGTCTTGGGGCTTGTTAGTTTAGTTTAATTTCTTTTAACTATTTATTGTTATTGTCTTTTAACTGGGAGCTGCCCCAAGTCTTGGAGATGGGGGCATACAAGTCCCATTAATAAATAAAATAAATAATAAATAAATAAATAAATAAACGTCATTCATGTTAGCACTGATGATGTTCCCTAGTTGGGTCATGAAAGGTCTGCAAGAAGACTGCCACACTTGGAGAGCATCGAGGACCCCACAGCCCAATCCTGAGCAACAGATTTTTTTCCCTGTTGGTTACAGCCATCTCTCCCAAATGCTGAATGTGTCTCTATTTATATAAGACTAAATGGGGTGGAGGGAAAAAGAGGAATAATGCATGCCATGTTTTTCTGAAGGGTTTCCTAGATGGATGGATGGAAGGGTGGAGAACTGCAGGTCAGAACAAGGTATCTTCCCACCAGGAGAGATACCACTGTCCAGATCTAGGCGTGAGGCTCCCATTGTTTGCTATAATTTTGGCTGAAAACTGGACATAAATGCTGATTTCCAGCAAAAGCGTCATAAATTGTAGCCAGGACATTGCAAATGGCCATAAATGCTGCCAGTGGCTAAACACCCCAAATGTTTATGACTGGGGGTTACTAGAATTTCAGAACTGGGTTGTAAGTAGCTTTGGAGGAACCCATTGTAAGTTTGGTCACTGTTGTGTCGTGTTGACCGCCGCCCCTCCAGCAGCCAAATCGGAAGAGGAGGAGGTCTGGGAGTCAAGGTCAGCATCAGAGCAACCTGGGGGCTCTAAGGGGCAGAGGGAATGGAGCTGGCAGAGAGGGACAGAGGTGGAGCCTGGGCTGTCCGTTAGCCCTGATGGTGAGTCAACAGAACCCAGGTCTGGAGGGGCTGATGAGGAAGAGGAGAGGGGCCCAGTGCCAGATGCAGAGGAGAGAGAGAGGAGAGCAGTGGAAATTTATAAGCTGGTCCTTCCGGACAGAAGACCACGCTGCTAAGCGAGCTCTGGGGATAAAAGGCAGGGGTGGAGATGGAGAGGTGTGGCAGACAACTCATCTCCTGGCTGGATGGACTTATTATCCTGCGGTGAGAGAGACTTTTGCGGGGCTGCGGCGTTCTATAAAGAAATCTTTTGAGTTCACTTCAGAGGGTTTGTTGTGTTTAGGGAGCTGGCTCAGAACAGTCACTAAGCGATCCGTAAAGTAGAGGACGCCTGTAATGGACATGGACTAATGCAAACTTCCATCTCCTCTGTAGGAGCTACAGCGATAGCTGCTACCTGGATTCCTCCCTTTATCCAGAACTCTCCGATGTCCAGTGGTGCGGGCAGGACAGAGCCAAGCCTGGGACCCTAGTCTGACCTCAGCTGTTCAGATGCATCCATGCCATTTTGAGGGAGAAAGAAGAAGAAGAAAAAAAATCACCTCACTGCCTCTTCATTTGCCTTATCCAGCTGCCGACACCAGCTTCAGCGAAAAAGCACTTTTGGCCATCAGACAAGTGTGGCGGTTATCACCGAAGGAGCAATTGTGTCAGTTGTGCAAAAACACCTCCACCCACCATTCTTCAGTCCCAGTTTTGCACCCTCGTTCCTCCCAGCGGGTGTTAAGGCTATTAGGGTGGCCCATCCAAACCCTTCCTGGATTATCCTTGTCCTTCAGCGTGCAAAAACATATTCTGGCGTGAAGTCAGAAATTGAAAATCCCAGTTGGAAATGTAAAACTCAAAGTGGCTGTGAAGAAGACTAGCAAATGCCCGTTTTGGTTCAAAGGCAGGAGAGCTGGCCAGGCTTGGTCTACAGAGACGAGCCAGAAGGTCATCAAACCAATTGGTGGTGGCTTGCCAAAGATTTTGGTGACTCGCCCGAAGGATTCACTTTTCTCTAAAACAGGGGGGTGTTTTTAAGAAGCGGCAATAGCCTTTGTGATGCTCTTTTGAGACCCGACCAACCTTGAACCATTTTAGATCAGGGAATATAAGCCCAGGATAGAGTGGTGCAGTGGCCTAGAGGCAGAGCTCTTGCCTCACAATCAGGAGGCTGTGGGTTCTATCCTAGGTAGAGACAGATATTTCTCTCTCTGGGCACTGAGAATGTATCTGCAGAACAAGACTCCGCTCTGGTGACAGGAAGGGCAACCGGCCATTAAAACACTCCATTCAGTTGCCCAGACAGACTCCACCCGCAAGGGATGAGATGAAAGAAGATGAATATAAATCCAGGATCTGTTGGGAGAAACCAGTTGGGGAACAGGAGGCAGGCCAAATTATAAGAGGAAGGGGAAATTTTAGTCCTTTTGCAACATTCCCAGGCAAAAAATTGCAAGAGCACACCGTGATATTGCTTGGAAGAACTGTCACGGATGAAGCAAAAATGCCCCCAAAATGTTCAGTGTTACAAAAAGAAAAGGAAAGAAACCATACAAGGGAAGAGCTCAAATTAAGGATAAAATTAAGGGAAGGTAGATCGGGATATGTGGAGCGTGATATGCATCCTCGTCGTAGGAAAGGGCTTTGTGATTGCCGGAATTTTTCTTAACGAAAGTGAGCGTGGCTGAACTCAATTTACCTTCTCTCTTTAGTAAATGAAATCATCCACCCTTAATTCACCCACACTGAATTCCCAAAAACATGGCTGCTGAGATGGAAGAGGGAACAAACACTCAAGCCATGATTTTGATGAATCTAGAAAGCCATCCAACTTCCAAAAAGCCTCGATATTTTTATAAGAATCCCAGAAGTGATGTCCGTGGTCCCAGTAATCTGTTCTGGGCTGACCATCTTCGCAAGCCCACAAGGTTCTCCACAAGCCACCATCCCTGTGTTGCCCCTCGTCTTGACCATTATTAACAAGAGCCAAAATCTGTCTTTTTGGAGGGAAGGGGGCCCTTGCATTAGATCTGGCCAGATCTTTGAAGCAAGCAAGCCAAGTCTCCTCTATGGTGCTACTTTGATTTTTGACCACGGACAACATGGTTGTCCTGCCTTTCTTTTTTTGTGTTTGTGCGTCAGCTTGGCAATAGCAAAAAAAAAAGTAAAAAATTCAAGAGAGAGTCAAAGAGCAAATAATAATAATAATAATACCCAGCGACTGCTTCCATTCATAAGTGGCGAGGAATAATCAGGAAAAAAATCAAAAAGAACTTGAAAGCGGCTCGCTCTTGAAGAAAATGGATCACGGAAGGAACACACAAAAGTTGAAATGCAGAGGGGTGAACAGGAGGAAAAAAATGGGAGGCACATTGTTGGATAACGTACAGCTAGTCCTTGACTTGCAACAGTTCGTTTAGTGACCAAGGTTATGATGGCACTGAAAAGTAGAGACTTATGACCGTATTTCCCAGGGGAATTCAACTGGGGTAACAACTGGTTCAGTGAATCGTGCTTTGTGTGCCGCGGCATTGTTTGAAAACCACCCATTTTCAGCTCTAATACTTACCTTCTACTGCAGCCCGGTGAGTAAAACAGTTGAGCCGTGCAATCCACTGTGCCGCGAATCAGCTGAGGTGCAAAACGGAAATGTAGGACAGACTAGGGCAGGAGCAGGTGGGTGGGGCCAAATCATCGCCAGAACAACCAGTTCACTTGAACCGGTCCAAACCAGGTAGAATCCCACCTTTTTTTTTTCCCACTTTATGATCCCCAGTCACACGCGATCAAAAGTCCAATGCTTGGCAGCTGATTCATATTTATGATGGGCCTAGGGGGTCCGTGATCCCCTTCAATGATTGACTTAACAATCAGGTTACTCACTTAAAGACAGCAACGATTTGCCAAACAAATGGGGCAGGAAAAGTCAACAAATGGGCCAAAACCTCCCTTAGCAACTGTCTCGTTTAGCCACGGAAACTTTGGGCTCAACTGTTACAACGCTGCCACCATCATAAATGCGAGAGTCAGTCGCGAGTGTCCGGATGTCAATCACGTGACCGTAGGAAGCTGCAATGGTGATGCAGAAAAAGGTCCGAAGTTACTTTTTGTCAGTGACGTCGTAACTTCAGTCACTAAATGAATGGTTGTAAGTCAAGGGCGACCTGTGTTTAGGCCAGACCAACAACAGAGATCCAAAAGTCAGGATGGCAACTGCCCACCCACCCACTCCAGAGCAGGCTGCCTGATCCGAATCGCAGAGGTGGGGGATTCCAGCATTCATTCTATGCTGATTTGCATCCAGAATATCAAAATATTCTCCTTTAAATCTGGCCAATCATTTATTTCTTAAGCTTAGCGAACCAGAAAATAAGCTTTTGGGTGATGTTGGAACTGCCCTGCTTATGTCGTTCAAACATTTCTTTAAGGTGAAATAACTTCTCCCTAGCCACTTTCGCTCATGTCTTTATGGTTTGCTGTGTTTTCCAATCTTGGCAACCCTGAAGCTGGGTGGATTTCAACTCCCAGAATTCCCAAGCTGGGGAATTCTGGGACTTGAAGTCCACATAGCTTCAAAGTTGCGAGGTTGGAAAATGCCGGATTTTATAGCATCTTTTTGCTTGTCCTCTTATTAGGGGCAAAATGAACCAGGGTATTGGAGCGAGAATTGCAGAATTCTCCGCTTTCTTCGTCAATCCGTAATTTTTCCAAGGGAGGGAAGGAATGATCTACTATCTACTATTTTAAAACATGCAAAAACATTGAAACATACCACTTCACGGGGTTTTGTTTTTAAGAGACTGACTTTTCAGTTCAATCAGCAGCTAGAAATCTTGATTTATTCTTAATTCTTATTCTTTTTAATTTGTATGCCAAATGATAAGCCAGAATGCTGGCAGATGACCAGGGTCAAAATGGGAAAGGAATAAACCAGAGTTTCAGGGAGTTTTCAAACGACTACAGAATGCCAGGTTCTTGGGAAGGAACCCAGCAAGCCAATTCACCCCAAGTTTGTAAGTTGATGGTATCCAGTGTTACGCATCATCAATCACTTCAACAAGGTTGGTTCACAGCCAAAAATACATCTCTGGACCACAATGCACCTTCTAGTCTTGTCAGGTGAGATTTTTGGGGTGTGAATGAGCAGAAAGACAAAACAAAAAACTCTACCCGCCAACAACCCTAACCCTGGCTGCAAAGTTAATTTTAAAAAAGAAAGAAAGGCAACTCAACATCCTTCAGCTAGTTTGCAAATGGTTCTGGGTGCGTTGTTTGCTGTTGGGGGGTAGGGTGGGTGGGAGAGGGAAAAACAGGGTGATTTCAATGTATTTTTATTTCTTTCGATCAAGGCATTTGTGAGCCAGTCTGGTAGTAAAGACAGAAGTTAAAGTAAAACAGGTTTTACTGTTTAAACTCGATTCAGTTCTACGGGAAAATAAATGTACATAAATAAAGAACGTTAATCGGGAGATTAACAGGATCGGAATATAACACAAAGGGGGTATTCATGGCTAGTGTATGGCCCCAGTTAGCCCCTACCCTTGAATTCTGCTTTTATATAGAGGAAGAAAAAAAGAACAAAAAGGGTCTTATTAGGTCTGAAAATGCTTTTAGTCTGTATGTAAAACGCCCCTCCCTTCCCTCCCGCTTTGTATATAGCATTAGCACCATGTCAAATGGTGGCCAGGGTTTATTTTTAAACAATATTATATGCAGTTGGGTGTTGAAAATGTTGGGAAAGAAGAAAAAGGAAGTTGGTTTGTTTTCAATCAATATTGGTTTGGGTACAGCAGGATCATTTCAGGTGCTATCATTGATGACCATTTACTGCTTGTTATTAGATATAAAGAAGGGAGCCATGGATATGCACATGACTCCCTTTCTTTATCACGTATCTATAGATGATGAGATAAGATCACTCTCTTTTTTTTCTCTAAAATAAAAAAATTCTTGCTTCTGAAATCGACTGTAAAGCATGTAAATGATTCGGACTCCTTTGTACGGGCGGCCCTCAAGAAAAACGAGAGAAACGCGTTACGAGTTGCAGAATTTTTTTTTTTTTAATCCGCTTTTAATTTATTCTTTTTGTATTAAGATTTGTATAGTTCTCTTTACTTTTGCAGAAACGGTGTTGTCGACACTTCCTTATTAAAGCTTTTCAAGATGAAAAGAATAATAATGTGGACGCGTACGTAGCTTTTTCTTTTTAAGCTCTTCAATCAATCTACCTGATCGTCTTAATTTTAGCCCTTTTGTCTGAAATGGGGAAATAACAAGCAGGATTGAACCCTACTCGGTCCTAGAGCAATGAAGAACTACTTCCATATTCCTGCCCCCGCCCTCACAAAAAAAATGATATGGATATTTCCATGAGGCTCCCAGAATCAAGCTGGAGTCTGGGAAATTTATTTGATGCATTGTTTTTAATACAGAGTCTTGCACAAGTCACATTGAGTTTTTAAGATAAGTTTTGAAACTTTAGTTACTAAATAGTCATCCTGGTTGTGGGGCAGTCAAAGATCAATGAAAGTGGCAGGGGTGGGATTCAAATTGCTTAACAACCGTTCTGTGGGTGTGGCCTAATTTGTGGCATGGCTTGGTGGTCACGTGACTGGCTGGACGTGGCTTGTATGTAAATATTGTAAATATTTATGTAAATATTGAATTTTTTTATTAAAAATGAGCAACTTTTAACCCAAATTCAGGCAAAGCAGGCAGGCAGATTGAGTTGCTTGCAGAATCACAGATTCACTCAGAGATCTGCCATTCTGCAATCTGCTACCTGAATCTGCACTGAAAAATAGAAGCTAGGAAGGTTCAGCTCTGCTTTTAGATTAGCTAGAAATCAAGAAATCCAACAATTTCCTGCTTTCTAGCTAATCTAAATCTCCCAGCACAGCTGATAGTTGGAACTGCTGATGGTGGGGAGGGTGAAAAGGAAAAATGGCAAGTTGGATAGCACGCATGCCAGGTAAGGAGTGACTGGACGGGGAGGGGTGGGGCCAGCCAATGATGAGATTTGCCGGTTCTCCAAACTGCACAGAATTGTAACCAGGTTCGACCAGGTAGAATCCCACCCCCTGAATGGTGGCTTACACAAGCCCACTCTTGCCCTTATATGCCTCTCTAAAATTGTAGCCTTGGAAATCACAGAGGCATTTCTGAATTATATACAGAATTATATACAGACCTGTTCTGTCTCCCCTTCCCTTCCCCAGAAGGTAAGGAACGCTAGCACAGAGAGTCACGCTGGCCTGTCTCTAAAATCCCAGTTATCTCTCCCGATAAGAGTGTTGGCAGTCACCCAGGCTCTCACTGCCAAATTCAAAGCTAACAAGGAATGAAGTACTCACAGAAGACTGATTTATTCTCAAAGTCCAGAAACTAAATCAGGCACACAGACGGAATCCTCGGCTTCATTTCACACTTTGTCACGCAGAGTTTGCAAGCGTGAGGCACACCTTTATACCTGGTGGGGGTGTGGTCCAGCTCAATCTCTGGCCTCCCGCCCCCTACGTTGCTGCTGACGTTTCTCCTCTGGCGTTGCCTGGGATCAAGCCAGGAACCCTCCTCCTCCCTCTCTCGCCGTGGCCGTACTGATACGCGTCTCTCAGGCTGTTCCTCTTGGCTTTCCGAGGGAAACCTGAGGCATTGCCAGGAGGAAGGTCCTGGGGAGGAGCCTTGCCAGGGAGGAAGGTCCTGGGGAGGGGCCTTGCCAGGGAGGAAGGTCCTGGGGAGGGAGACCTTGCCAGGGAGGAAGATCCTGGGGAGGAAGGCCCTGGTGAGGAAGGCATTGCCCGTTCTTCCTCTTCTTCTTCATCATCCAGGTCCTCTTCCTCTGTCAGCACAGGCTCACGAGGCGGGGCCACAGACCATTCAACCCAAAAGCCAAGCTGGAAAACATATAGTGAAAACCACTGAAATAAGGGTTTTGGGTTGTCACATGAAAGCCACTTCCAATTATACTGAATTTTTCTCCCAGATGATTTGTTCCAAGCTACGGAGGCTTCACCCACCCACCCCCAGTTTTCTTCAGACCATCTGGACGCTTCTATTTCCACAGCGCTGTCCGTGGAAGCCTGAATTACCCAACGGCCTGGCAGTGCAAGCTCTCCCTCATCACAGTTTTGAAAGTTTATAGACTTTTCAATGAAAATCACTGGCTGCCCCAAGAGACTTTGAAGAAACATTGGTCAAAGGGAGGTGGGGGGAAACATAGCCAAGCAGATTTAGCTCTGCTTTTAGAAAAGAAACTTAAATTTTCTTAAAAGTTTTTAAGTTTGTTTATTTTTTAAAGAAATAAATTGCTGCGTTGTCTTGGAGGGAGGCTGGGCATGAAGACAACTGTGGGGTGGAGAAGTTTCTTGGATGAGAAGCGAAACATTTTCAAGGGGGGGGGAAACCAAGAAAGTCCCTTTCCCTTTTTTGGGAAAAAGGATTTTTGGGTCTGTGGGGTCTACAGCACTTACTCCCCTATGAGCATCCTCAAAACTTCCGCCTCCCCTTTTTTGGGGAAGGAGGAGTGGGGATGGGGATGGAGGAAACAATTGTTCTATATAAATAGCAACATATTTTGTTCAAGGTGAGTTCAATCCCTGCTAACTCCCTTGCAATTTTCTGCTAATACCAGTCAATACACTTAGACTTTCAGCAGTGAGTTTGGGCAAATGCCCTTCCTTCGTTGTATGAGCCTCAGACAGTTGGCTTGCTTAGATATGTCCATCTCGTTGCCTTTCACCTTTTCTAAATAGCAGTAGCTCTTAAGACTTATATACTGCTCCTTAAGTGGTTGACAGTCATCATATTGCTCCCCACAATCTGGGTCCTCATTTTACCGACCTCAGAAGGATGGAAGGCAGAGTCCACCTTGAGCTGGTCAGGATCGAACTGCTGGCAGTGGGCAGAGTCAGCCTGCAATGCTACACTCTCACCACTGAGCCACCACGGCTCTAGTGTTGGCATCATCTCCTTCCAAGGTGGCTAAAGACTGGCCCAACCCAGTCTCCAGCCCTGGCTGGCATGCTTTGGAGGCATTTGCATCTAAGAACTAACCAGCTTCAATCCAAGCCCAGACATGGTTAGTGCAGTGCTGCCACCCACTGGTGGCAACAAATACTAGCTTCTCTTCTATGCCATTTCAGGCAGCCTTGCAATTCCCTTTGCAAAAATGGTTTCCTGTACACATGGAGGATGAGCATATGCGATGCAAAAATACACAACAGAAACCAAAATGCCCTCCCCCTTTTTTTTCCCACTCCAGAGAAACATTTATTATTTATTATTATTTATTCAACATATTTATTTTGTTTTATCGTAAAGAATAAAATGCGAAAGAGAAAAACAAAATGGGAAAAACTCCCACCGTATTTCCAGCAGTGACAACAACGAGAAAGAAAAACGACTGATGTACGAAAAAGGAGAAAAAGTGATCCGAGTGTTGAACAAACATTAAACAGAGAGAATCCTCCCCGGCTGGTACCAAAAAAGAAAAGGATAAATTCTCCTCCCCTTTAAATAGCAGGTCTGCAAATAGTTATAAGCTGTTATAATTATTTATAGTTATATGATAGTTATTCAACAAATATGCTAGATTAAATAAGCAAATATTCCAGGGATTTCCAGCTAATAATCAAATTTAACTGCGGCGTTTTAACTTAGTAAAGTTATATCTTTTGTTTCAACTACCTTCCAAAATATTTGCAGACCAAAATCACCTTTTTTTTTCAGCCTTCAGGGATCACAGAAATAATTCTCCAGACATAACAGGCAGGAAAGTAACTTTATAAATTAAGAAATGCAGAGCGAATACAAATTTGCCGGTTCTTGAAAGCCAGGATATTAAAAAGTGCCTTTAGATGAGCCAGTTTCCTGTTCCCAGAAGCTATTCTTGCTGACCTAATAATCGAATTATTATTGCCCATAATCCATAATAGCTATTTTAAAAGTCCCTTTGAAAAGGACCAAGTGTGCTATGATGAACTTTCGTGACCATACGTGAGGCTCCTCTTCGTTCGGTGTTCCAGGTTTAACAAACCAGGATACAAGCCAGCCGGGGATGGAGGAAAATAGAGAAGGAGGTTGCGTGTTTTAGATCTGAACCCAGAGTTGGAGCCTGTCCCAACGGGAAAGGGTTGAGTCTTCGAACAATGTGGCTTGTTTTAAAGAAAATTGAAATTTGCAAGTTAACCTGGAACAACTCCATCCTCCTGCACATTTACAAATCCTGAATGGTTTCGACGTACTTACCCCTCGCTTTGGGTTTTAAAAAATGAACTGAACCTCTCCTTTTCAAGTCTAATTTGTTCACCTGCATAAGATCCTCCTCTGCCATTAAGGTGGGTTCACAAACATCATTTCTCTAAACGTGACTCCCCCCCCTAAAAGGTATTTTGTAAGGGACAATTTCCTATAAAAACTATACCAAAGGAGAAAAAAAAAGATATATATACAAGTCGATAGAAGCTTGAGCGGTGGTGATTGATTGCTTGGGCAGAACCTCAGACAGTGTTTGTCCAGTCTGGCAAACTGCAGCGGGTGAACGACTCCCAGAATTGCACGGCTGGCTGGGGAATTCTGGGAGTTGAAGTCCAACACAGGTGCCAAACTTGACTCCAGCCGTTTCTTCCAAGCTTCGGAGGCAAAGTTCTCACCGAGTCTGTCCCCTCTCCCGTCTTGCCTGGGTCCCCAGGAGCAGAAAGAAGGTTGCAGCGTGGTCACAAGGCGTTGTACTCCACACATTTGGACGGATCGGTGGAGAAGTGCTTCTGGCAGATGGTCATCAGCCTCTTCAAACCCTGCGGAGACAGGCGCAAAGGAGGAGGTGGGCCCTTATGTCCCCAGGGGCCCAAGTGTTCTGGCCCGCTCCCCAAACACAACAAGCACACCGTTTGTAACCAAATGTCCCCTTTATTAGGAGCGCCAGCAGCCCTGGAGTCTCTCAAGTGCCTGGGGAAAGTGAAGCTCACTCCCCCTTCCGCGTGAAATGGCCCCAACTGTCATGCCCGTCGGAATCTGATTCGGAGGGGGAGGCCGAGCAGCTGACAGGGAGAGGGAGTGTGGCTCCGTTGGCTGTGGAAGAAACTGGGGAAGGGCAAAGTCTGGCTGGGCAGAGCAGGGAAGAGGTAGAACAAGGGAGAGAGGGTTCAGAGGAAGACCCAGGCCCACCTCCTCTTCATCCTAGGGCATGGGAGCGGAGAAGGGAGCAACGTGGGTTGCTTGCCTTACAGGGGAGGAAAGGGCCCTGATTCCCTTCATTAGCTGCAGCTGGGAACACAGTGTTTAAAAGGGAAGCTGCACACAGCCAATTGTTGAGAGCAAATTGTGGATTATCTAGTACTGTGAAGGCTTATCTGTGTTCCTGGCATCTTCCTAACTGTGTATGTTTTGTTGGCCTTTGAAGTCTGCAATTTTTTCTCCTGCCCTGTCCAGTTAATTGCTGCAGGGTGGTTTGCATACACTTTTAGTTACAGTTTGTACATACTTTGTTTTTGGACTGAATTTCCTCCACTTAAAGTCTGTTCTTGGGAGAGTTTTTTTCTCCAGTCGAAGGTAACTGGACACTGGGGGCAAAGCTGGAGGTACTAAAGGGACTCTTCTTACTTATGTGACTGTGTTGTTTTTGTGCCACACCCCATTGGGTCATCACACCAACAGAGTCTCTCTCTCTCTCTCTACCTACACTCGTAAAGGGAGTCCTGGAAGGGGAGTCCATCAGCAACACACACACACACACACACACGTGTACAAACTCCGAAGGCACGCCTGACTCTCAGTGCCACAGATTCCAAGAAAGAATTCCGTTAAGTTTCCCACAGGATTCAGAAGTTCAGAATATCAGTGACTGACTGACAGGGAGATGAATAGATGTCTGCCACACCTATTCATCTCTGCCCCCTGCCTTTTATCCCCAGAGCTAAGGGGAGGCTTCGCTAGCAGTGGTGGCTCTTCCGTCCTAAGGACCGGCTGATAGATTTCCGTTGCTCTCCTCTCCTCTGCCTTCTGTGCATCTGTGCGTCAGGCACTGGACCCGGCTGTTCCTCCTCTTCCTCATCAGCCACCTCCAGACCTGGGGACTGTTGACTCTCCATCTGAGGGCTAATGGACGGCCCAGGCTCCGCCTCCGTCTCTCTCTCTCTCCTCTCTCTCTGACAGCTCCATTCCCTCTCCTCCCTCGGAGCTCCCAGGTTGCCCTGATGCTGGCCCTGACTCCCATGCTTCCTCCTCCTCCGATTTGGCTGCTGGAGAGGCCGGCGGCCGACACACCACAACACCAAGACATACTGTAGGACTCTAGAGATTCTGCAATTCACGTGACTTGTGTTTGGAAACGCAGAGACGAATACGAGCCTCTGAAAGACACATCCACAATTCCGTTCCTCTTACCTGGATGTATTTCCTCTGAGTCTCATCGTTCAAAACGTGGGCCACATGCTTGGAGAAGATCTTCTCACGACCGGTACGGGCATGGATGCCAACCATGGTGACGCCAATCGGCCAAGGCGCATTCCCAATAGCCATCTGGAGGTAGGCATCGTTGGCCTGCAGAAACAGCCCAGTCAGTATCGTGCAAGGCAAGGCAGACCCTGGAGGTTGGACAACCACTGGTCTGCAATGGTACAGGGTTTCCTTCTTGAGCAGGGGTTGGACTAGAAGACCTCCGAGGTCCCTTACAACTCTTGTTATTCTGTTAAGCAGCAAGAATTTCAAAGTTCTACTCTTCAGAAACTGGTGGACAATCCTAAACTCTGAAGAAATTTCTGCCCCATTCTAAACTTACATTTCCTAACTAAGCAAACAATATAAATAATATTAATATAAACAATATATTTATAGATATTTACATTGTTTAATTTATATTGTTTAAGTGACTATTTATATTGTTTAATATAATTAATCATATATTCTATTAATACTTACAGACCCCTCACACCCTGGACATAAACTGTTTCAACTCCTTCCCGTAAAATGACGCTATAGAGCACTGCACATCAGAACAACTAGACACAAGGGGAGTTTTCTCCTGAACACCATCACTCTGCTAAACAAATAATTCCCTCAACACTGTCAGACTATTTACAAAGTCTGCATACTATTATTATTATTAATCTTCTCATCACTCCTTATCACCCACCCCTCCCACTTATGACTGTACGACTGTAACTTGGTCGCTTGTTTCCTTACGACTTATAATGACTGTTTCCTAGTATGATTCAATTGCTTATTGTCCCCTATGACTATCATTAAGTGTTGGATCTTATGATTCTTGATGAAAGTATTTTATTTTTCCTTCATGTCCACTGACAGCATTTGCACAAGACAAATTCCCTGTGTGTCCAATCACATTTGGCCAATAAAAGAATTCATGCATTCGTTCATTCGTACATAATATTGCTCTGAGGAATATGCTGTTTAGACTTTCAACATCTTAATCCAAAGAAGCGCCGGAGTTCAAATGACATGAGGCTTTTTTTAAATAAATTAAAAAACGGGCGGTACCTTCACGTATTCTCTTTGCAACATGAACTTGATAATATCTGTGATGGATTCCTTGATGTCTGCAGGCAGAGTCTAAAAAGGGACAAAGCACAAACACCGAGGGAGGCAGAGCAACATATGGCGTTATGGGAAGGGTTGTGGTTGTTTTCTTTTAATTTCTGATTGCCAGGGTCAGACTTTCCAAAGAAGAAAAAAAAACTGAATTAAAGGCATGGTTGATGGCAATCACAGCTGGGAATGTTTATTTTAAGCAGGTGAGAAGAAGAATTAGCTCTTACATTTGCCAAAAAAACCCCAAACCTCCCTATAAAAGTAATCCTCGACTTACAACTTATAACTTAGTTTAGTGACTGTTTGAAGTTACAGCACTGAAAAAAGTGACTTAGGACTGTTTTTCACACCTATGACCATTGCAGCAGCCCCATGATCAAAATTCAGACCAGCTCGGCAACTGACTCGTATTTATGACGGTCACAGTGTCCCCAGGGTCACGTGGTCTGCTTTTGCGACCTTCTGACAAGCAGAATCAATAGGGAAGCTGGACTCACTTAACAACCGGGTTGCTAACTTAACAACTGCAGGGATTTAACTTAACCACGGTGGCAGGAAAGGTTAGAAAAAGGAAGCAAAACTCCCTTAACAACTGTCTCGCTTAGCAACTGAAATCTTTGTATATTTTATGTCGTTGCAGGGGTTTCTTTTCAAATGAGGGAGGGCAGCCTGTCAAGCCCGAAATTGACCTATGGGTAGCCATTTTAGTTAGTCTTAGTATATATTCTTTTCCTTACTTTCTCTGTGGCGGTTATGGGGGAAGGGTTTCGGGCTTGCCACATTCCTAAGGGGTGAGGAGTGGAGATAGAGAGAGTTGTTTAGGCTAGGTGGCTCTTCTTCCCGTGGGAAAATGAGCTGTCCATGCTCAGGCCCCTTGAGGTGGAGATTTATGACATCAAGCAACGTTGAATTACTTCTATTGGAGAATGTGACTTTTGGGGGTTGTTTCTAACTTTTAATGTTGTGGGGTAATTCCGGGTTGTTGTCACATCCGGAATTACCACGGACTTTGCCAATTTGATGCTTAACGGTATGAGTTGTAAGCCAAAGATTACCAACAAAACGGAATAGGGCCCACAAGAGAAAATACAGGTCTATTTTCTCCTGGTGCCAGAGGTCGATTTGACACAAAACACAATATTATTTTATTATTTCATGATCCAGTACGGTCTACCCCAGCTGTCAGTTGGACTGACAGCTCTATATGTCAACTCATAAAATATTTCTACGGTCTTTTTAGAGTGGCCAACAGAAAGGGAGCAAGACAAAGGGGTTCAAAAGAGCAGTGCGGCAGCTTGGAAGGAGAAAATGCATTCCATACATAGGTTTTCAGAGATAGTGAGAGAAAAGTATTATAAGTTACTCTTTTATACTATGATTTTGTGTAGTTTAAGTATGGTTAAGCTGGAAGATTCCTCTTTACTCTTCCTGTTACATATAAAAACCGCTCACGCTAAAACCCAAAATGTGCTCAGTTACAAATACATGATGGATTGTTACAATCATCTTGGAAAACAGGAAGGTCCACCTGGGGCTAGGCAACAAATAAATAAGGGACATCCTCCCAAGGTAAAGCCCAGCAGTGAAACAAGACACAGAGGCACAGAAAACAATGTCATGTTGAGCCTTAAACCTACAGTTTAGCTCATCTTAGAATGTAAGAAAATAAGGGGCATGTCGGGAGGGCCTCATAGGCGTGTTCTGTGCAGGGGTATAAAATGTATTGTTTGAATATGGGGTTTTGCTCTCCTTGTACTCAATCCACTTGGGAAGGGTCTTGGAGGCTGAGCTTGCAACTGCTTTTTCTTCTCTTCAATAAACCGTTTGCAATTGTGCACCAGACTTGTCTTCGTATTGTGGGTATAAATCTATTGGGGGTCTTATATCTCACTAGCTGACTGAAGTTTCTACCACGCAAAATTCTAACTGGAGAGCATGATTGAGGACTCTTGGCTATGGAAGTGTCCCATTGGAGAATATGAATTATGATACACTCGGGGGGTGGTGGTGGAGGGAAAACTAAGGTCAAGGGTGACAATGAATTATGTGCCACAGAGTCGGCAACACCCAAGTAATGCCGGCATGTTAACTCCCAATAAATCCTGTTTAGTTTTGGAAGCTTGGCTTGAGACTTATGATTTAAATGGGGGGAACTGCCGGAATCCTAACACTACTTTTTTACAAAGGAAAAAATAATAATAACAGTCGATATTATGCAAGAATGCCCAGAAAAGATAGAAGGGGGAAGGGGGGAAATAATCTTGCAGGCATTACCCTTTTCCGGAGTTTTCTGAAGAGAGGTCTCAGGTAGGACTCCGTTTGCTTCTGGGTCGCACTGTTCAGCTTCCCCTGGACGCCCCGTTTCAAATAATCTTCCCTTGCATTCAGATCCTTTGCCCAAACTCCAAGAAGAAACTGGAGACGGGTGAAACCTGGTTAAGCTACAGACTAACATAAGTCTCAGTACATTTCATCCGGAAGCCAATCAGAGCTCCTTTCCCCAAGTGGGGGGACCCTCTAGAGGTATGGATCTCAACCCCCATAATCCTCAGCCACGTGCACGCTAACTCAGGAGCCCTGGAGGTCAATGACTCTGAAAGACACCCAGGCTGGGGTAGGGGGAGAGATTAGCTAGGGCATGACATTAAAACCCACATTTTTTTAAAAAAATGCCTGGATCTGTTGGGCCTGAGTCTTTAACCAAGAGAGGTTAATAAAATTCTTCGTATCAGCAGAAGCAATAAAATGCAGTTGTGGTCCAAAAATAAATCCCAGGGAAAATGTTTGTATACTGAATTTATTGTAAAGATCCATCAAAAACTGTTTGTTCATAGTTATAAAAAGTGGTATTATACAGAAGGATAGTCCATGGGCTGGGGAAGATGTCAACTCATAAAATATTTCTATGGGCTTTTTAGAGTTGCCAACAGAAAGGAGGGGGATAGGGGTTTGAAAGAGCAGTGCGGCAGCTTGGAAATCAAAAATGCATTCCATCAATAGTTTTTCAAAGATAGTAACTAGATAACTGAAGTTTCTGCCACGCACAATTCTAACTGGAGAGCATGATTGATGACTCTGGGCTATGGACGTGTCTCATTGGAGACTATGAATTAGGACACACAGGGATGGGGGGAAAACCAGGGTCAAGGGTGACAGTAAATGATGTGTCTCAGAGTCGGCTGCACCCAGGCAGTGCTGGCATGTTCTCTCTCAATAAATCCTTTTGAAGTTTTGGAAGTTTGGCTTGAGACTCATGGTTTAGATGGGGGTCACTGCCGGAATCCTGATAGATATTTCCAGAATAGAAATAGCCCATTTTCTGTCATCTCTCAACAAGACAGCAGAAACCTCCCCAAAAGTCAGAGGAGACTGAAGTTTGATAGAAGGTAGTTTTTAAAGTCGCCTGTGATTCTATTCCTTTGCTTAAATTCCTACCAGCAATTTCTGAATATTCACCCCAATTGAAATCTCTTAGCAATGTCAAGTTCTTAACCCTAAAAATCATACAGGTGTATAAAATCAAGATTCTCACAGCTTATAGGTTTACAGTTTTCAGGGATGTCTTGTTTGGCTGTTTACCTTCAAGAATTTAGTGATGATATCCATATCTTTATGGTCGTCACCTCTACCTAAGGATTCTCCCAATGCCTGAGACAAGAAAGAGAGAGAGAGAAAAAAAACAGATTCAGATATATTTCCAACAACAGACCATGGTACAAATATCCAAAACTCAAGGACATTATATTTTAGGGATGAGAATCAATGCAAGCAAGGATGTTCTGGGTCTGGAGAAGACATTCTTCAGTTCTTCTACTACTTTAAAAAGCTTGGATGTTTTTTCCAACATTTATACAGTACAGTATGAGAGCCACAAAGAGGATTAGGGGACTGGAGGCTAAAACAGATGAAGAACGGGTGCAGGAATTGGGTAGGCCAAGTCTAATGAAAAGAAGGGCTTGGGGGTGACATGATAGCAATCTTCCAATATTTGAGGGCTACCACAAAGAGGAGGGAGTCAAGCTATTCTCCAAAGCACCAGAAGACAAGAGAAGAAGCGATGGATGGAAACTACACAAGGAGAGAAGCAATCTAGAACTAAGGAGGAATTTCTTGATAACTAACCCATGGAAAAACTTCCCTCTACAACCTCCATCACTGGAAGTTTTCAAGAGATTGGACAGACATTTGTCCAGAATGGTATAGAGGGTATCCTGTTCCAGCAGGACTTCTGAGATCGCTTCCAATCCTATTACTCTTTGTTCTATTGTCCAAAGCATCTGAAGGCAGGACAAAAGGTAACAGGTGGGAAGATCAATAGAGAGACACTCAAGCACCAGGTTCGCCTGGTGCGCCAGTTCCACCCCTACCTGGATCGAGATGCCCTACGCACGGTCACTCATGCACTCGTCACTTCCCGGCTAGACTACTGCAACGCTCTCTACATGGGGCTGCCCTTGAGGACCACCCGGAGGCTTCAACTTGTGCAGAATGCGGCGACGTGGGTTGTGATGGGAGTGTCCCGATACTCCCATGTTACACCCCTCCTGCGCGCGCTGCACTGGTTACCGGTTGCCCTCCGGGTGAGATTCAAGGTGCTGGTGCTGACCTATAACGCCTTCATGGCTTAGGACCGGGATACTTGAGGGAGACCCTGCTGCCAATAACGGCTTCCCAACATCCAGTGCGCTCTCACAGACAGGGCCTCCTTGGGGTGCTGTCGGCCAGACAATGTCGGCTGGCGACCCCCCGGGGTAGGGCCTTCTCTGTGGGAGCACCCACCCTATGGAACCAGCTGCCCCTGGAGCTTCAGGTGGCTCCCAACCTCTGGTCCTTCCAGCAGGGCCTGAAAACATGGTTGTTCCAACTCGCCAACCTGGACTGAGGAGCAGGATGGGGGTTTTAATGAATAGTGCTATTTTTAATTCGGATTATTGGGTTTCATGTTTAATCTCTTTTTATATTGTCTAGTATTTATATTGTTTTTATGATTAATGCCTTGAGTCCCTCGGGAGATGGGGCAGCATAGAAATCCAATAAATGAATGAATAAATAAGCTAAAACTAAGGAGAAATTTCCTGACAGTGAGAACAGTTGATCAATGGAACAGCTTGCCTTCAGAAGTTGTAAATGCTCCCTCACTGGAAGTTTTTAAGAAGCGGTTGGAACTTGAAACCAGAGATGTTTCTATTGGACATTTTGCCAGATCAATATAATAGAGGGAATGCATATTTGATTTTGCATGTACTGGCTGCAGCTAGAATTGTATTTGCACAACAATGGAAATGCCAAGAGATCCCCACAGATGAAAATGTGATCTAAAAAATAGAATGTGCAGAAATGTAGGCTAACCTTTTTAATTGAGCAGGATGGGGTTTTAATGAATAGTGCTATTTTAATTCGATTATTGGGTTTCATGTTTAATCTCTTTTTATATTGTCTAGTATTTATATTGTTTTTATGATTGTATCGCCGAGTCCCTCGAGATGGGGCGGCATAGAAATCCAATAAATGAATGAATAAATAAGCTAGAACTAAGGAGAAATTTCCTGACAGTGAGAACAATTGATCGATGGAACAGCTTGCTTTCAGAAGTTGTAAATGCTCCCTCACTGGAAGTTTTTAAGAAGCGGTTGGAACTTGAAACCAGAGATGTTTCTATTGGACATTTTGCCAGATCAATATAATAGAGGGAATGCATATTTGATTTTGCATGTACTGGCTGCAGCTAGAATTGTATTTGCACAACAATGGAAATGCCAAGAGATCCCCACAGATGAAAATGTGATCTAAAAAAATACCAGAATGTGCAGAAATGTATAGGCTAACACTTATAATTAAGGAAAAGAAGGAAACGGAATACTTTTTGACTTGGGTCTTATTTTATCAATGGCTGGCTGAAAAAAAACAGGAGCTAGAAACAGGGAAATAGATGGATAGGATCAGTGATATAAGCAAGGCGTTGAATTGGTTAAGAAAATAATATTGTAATTATTATTATTGATACTCGTATAATGAACATCAGTGTAATGAATATTGTTGCAAACGTTTTGATTGTTATAGCCTAAAAATATTTGTACCCAGACAACACACTCTTTGATTGAAACTGGAATTTTTATATGCTATAAAAAATAAAAATAAAAACTTGGAACGAGAAAAGAAGAGGTTGGACAACCATTTGCCTGGAATGGTATAGGATTTTCTGCTCAAGCAGGGGGTTGGACTAGAAGACCTCCAAGGTCCCTCCCAACTGTTATTCTGTAGTTTATTCCACGAACCTGAGAATAAAAATCTTCCAGAACACATTGGTGACAGGTTCTCATTCAGGTAACAAGATGTTCCCAGAAGTGAACCATGAATAAAGCTGTGGGACATTTCCCGTCTCCTGAAACCTGCCAAAAGTTCACGATTTGGTTGACATCAAGGCTGCATTCAATTCTTGACTGGCTTGGCGGGTGAAGAGAGAATGGGAGGTGCGTAGCTGGCCCTCTGGATTGCATCCCACGCAAACAAGGCACACCTCGTCAACGCGACAGGAACAGGAATTCCCACAATGCGTCGATTGCGTCGCCCCGTTTCTGCCTGCACCTTGCGCCCAGGCCAAAACGCCATGCTCCTACCTCCAGCTCTTCAATGGTCGTGTTCTCCTCGTGGACTTTGAGGTCGTTCTGCGCGTCATCCTCTCCTTGCTCCTGCCCCCCTACAATCTCGTTCAGGTACTGCTGGTCAATCTTATCCAAAGCCGCCTTCAGGTCATTCCTCAGTCCCTAACGAGAGGGAAAGCGTTTAAGGAAGGCGTCAAATGAACAAAAAGAAGTTACCAAAGTTCAGGCTAGAAACTGCTCTGACCTGGGCTTCCCCAAGATCCTGAAGCAGACTCCCCATCCCAGCAAAAACCCCTTTTTATTTAGGCTAATGTGAATTCCTCTCATTCACATTCAGCAAAGTCCTGGCAAACGGTCTTTCAAGGGTGAGTTTACAACCACAGACCTTACCAGGCTTGGAGAGCTGCCAGGCCGATAGCTTCCAAATGCCACGCTGCAGTAGACAATACTTGGCAAGGAATCACAAGCAAATCTTTATACTAATTAAACGAACTAATTGTCTCCTGCAAACCCCACTCCCCTCTTGCTCCTCTTTATTCCCTGTGGGAGGGGCCATTCACTGTCCACCTGAGCCTTTAGTCCCCTTACTTCCTTTTCTGACCCAAACCTTGTTCCAAGGAAACAAACACCAGACGGAGGTAAACATCAAAACCTTTTAATGAATCTTTATGAATTATGTTCCTTCCCGGTTAAAAGGCTGCTTCAAACTCATTGTCTCTGATAAGAACGAGCCTTGCCGAGGTGGTGCAAGGCTGCCAAGAACACTAGATAAAGTTGCCAAGAAATAGTTCCAACACAAAGAGTCTCCAAACACCAACTAAGAGAGTCTGAACGTCCACAAGGCTTGAGTGCAAAAACTACTTTGCTTCCTGCAAAGAACTGCAGTATCTCAGGCTGGCTTTTATCCCTTAAGGGAGGGGCCATTACCTTGCAGCCTTACTCCTGAGTCACCTATGCTGCTGCAGCTGCCCTTTCCTTCGAGCAGCCCTACGCACATGTGCACTGGGCACAGGCTCCTCGGGGGCCTCTTCCTCACTGCTGCCAGCCTCCCCAATCTCTGAAGGCAGCACTCCACTCCCTGAGGGTCCTGGTCCCCATCCCTGCATCACACACAGGCCCCTCCTCTGAGTCCTCCCTCTCCGAGACCTCAGCCGTCCACACCTGCTGCCGGCGAACCACAACAATTCCAAATTAACCAGTCCAAATTGGATCTCTCTTAATTCGGATCCTTTCTACCAACCAATTCATAAGCAGAGAAAAGGTTTCTTTTCACCAGGGAAGCAAAAAATATATTATAAATCCAATATTGTTTTGGTAATACACTGACAGATCCTCTAAAGCCATAGAGGGGAGGAACCGTTGCCTAGAGGGCTCCTGCATGAATCATTTCAGCGCTGAATCTGCCTTAATGGACAGGCTTACCTTGTTCACTTCCGGGGCCAGAATTTCTATTTTTCGCAACCGCTGGAAGGCATCGTAATCGGTTTCCCCAAACAGCCTGATGGGCTCCCCTCTTTCTCTCAGTCTCCGGATGACCTGAAAAGAGTCAGCAAAGGCTCCGATAGATCGACTGGGAAACACCCAGCTATGAGATTCTGGAAGGACGGCGGCTCCATCCAGCTGAGCGCTCTCTTCTTAGGAACATCAAAGGCATTCAAGGAACGTCGCAATTGGGGGATTTGACTCAGGAGCGGTTTCCCCTCCAACATGGACGGATGGGTGGATGGAAGGATGGGGTAGAGCAGTGGTCGCCAACCAGTGGGCCGGGATCACTGGTGGTCTGCAAGAAAATGTTGGTGCTCCGCAGAGAAATGTCGCCCCCAAAGCAATTAATCCTGGCTCCATGGGAACAAGGCTGCGCTGCCCACACGGCCCACGGGAACACAAGGCTTGCATCGCTTGCATTGCGAACAACACGAGGTAGTGAGGGGAGGGGGAAAAGGGAGGAGGGGGAGAACTTGCCCCACTCGCCCCACACGCCTGGCCTGGACACCAGGCTGCTTCTTTCTTCTTCTGCCTTTGGCTGCATGCAAGGAAAGCAGCAAAAGTCTTTCTTCCCATCCCCCAAACTGTGCCAAAATAAGTCTTTAGGACCCTGCAAGGCCTCCTGCTCCAAGAGGCTGTGCCGGTGCAACAAGTCTCACAAAGACTCCTTTCTGGCGGAGTTTGGGGGAGAGAAAGAAAGACTTCTGCTGCTTCTGCTGCTTTCCTTGCATGAAGCCAAAAGTCTCTCTCTCTCTCTCTCTCTCCCCCTGAGAACAGAGCTGGAGACAGTATCCTGCAATCTCAAATAAAGAACGATCGATCGGTAGGAAAACGGGATGGGGCATTTTCCTGCAGACTTTTTGGGGGGATTTTCCCAGGGTCTCTGCTGCTTCTGCTTTTTCTGCAGATCTCCGGGATGACCAAAGGGCCCATCTTGTGACTCCTGCAGCTCTGGAATAGGGGACCGACTTTCCCACCAGCATCAGCAAGCCACCATCAGTCAAAATTCATAGTAGTGGTTCGCGGGATTTAAAATTATGAGTTTGGTGGTCCCTGAGGTCCAAAAGGTTGGTGACCTCTGGGATAGATAATGATAGAAAGGTAGATAGATAGATAGATAGATAGATAGATAGATAGATAGACAGACAGACAGACAGACAGACAGACAGACAGACGGAGACAGATTGATAGAGGTTATATATACATACATACATAGAGAGGGAGGAGGGAGGGAGAGAATAGACAGATGATAGGTAGGTAAGGATAGATAGATAGATAGACAGACAGACAGACAGACTGACAGACAGACAGACAGACAGACTGACAGACAGACAGACAGACAGACAGACAGACAGACAGACAGACTGACAGACAGACAGACTGACAGACAGACAGACAGACAGACAGACAGACAGACAGACAGACAGAGACAGACAGACAGACTGACAGACAGACAGACAGACTGACAGACAGACAGACAGACGACAGACGACAGACTGACAGACAGAGACGACAGAGACAGACAGACAGACAGACAGACTGACAGACAGACAGACAGACAGACAGACAGACAGACAGACTGACAGACAGACTGACAGACAGACAGACAGACAGACAGACAGACACAGACTGCACAGACAGACAGACAGACAGACAGACAGACAGACACAGACAGACAGACAGACAGACAAGACAGACAGACAGACAGACAGACACAGGACCAGACAGACTGACAGACAGACAGACGACAGACAGACAGACAGACAGACACAGACAGACAGAGACTGACAGACAAGACAGACTGACAGACAGACAGACAGACAGACTGACAGACAGACAGACGACAGACAGACAGACGGACACAGACAGACAAGGACAGACAGACAGACACAGACAGACAGACGACAGCACACAGACCGACACAGACCGACAGACAGACAGACAGACAGACGACAGACAGACAGACTGACAGACAGACAGACAGACAAGACAGACTGACAGACAGACAGACGACAGACCGACAGACAGACAGACGACAGACAGACAGACAGACAGACAGACAGACAGACCTGACAGAACAGACAGACAGACAGACAGACAGACAGACAGACTGACAGACAGACAGACTGACAGACAGACTGACAGACAGACAGACAGACAGACAGACTGACACAGACAGACTGACAGACAGACAGACAGACAGACAGACAGACAGACAGACAGACAGACTGACAGACAGACAGACAGACAGACAGACTGACAGATGACAGACAGACAGACAGACTGACAGACAGACTGACAGACAGACAGACAGACAGACAGATGGAGACAGATTGATAGAGATTATATATACATACATACATAGAGAGGGAGGGAGGGAGAGAATAGACAGATGATAGGTAGGTAAGGATAGATAGATAGATAGATAGATAGATAGATAGATAGATAGATAGATATTGAGAGATGATAGACAGATAGAGATAAGAGATAGATGATATATTTAGAGAGAGAGAGATGGATAACAGAATAGATATAGACAGATAAGATGATGAAGATAGACAGGTATGTACTAAGTAGGTAGGAGAGAGAGAGAGAGAGGGAGCGGGGGCAATGTGCAATTTCCAACATCATCTCTGGGCCACCCAGTCAATCTTAATGAGACGAGATTGGGGGCGGCTCCAGCCTCCTGCTTCATCTCCCTCCCGACCTAGTGAAGCCTTGTCCCAGTGCATCCCCTGGACCACAAGACCGGCAACCTGCGGTGCTCTCAAAACTCTCCATCCCCTTTGAGAGCGCAAGGGTGGGCAGGACCAGAGCCTCAAGCGTGGGGCGTGGCAGGTACCAACGACGACGCGACGGTAGCTGAAATCTGAGCCCGTGCAAGTCGTTTGGCTGTACCTCTTGCCTGGAAAGAGTCATGGGCAACTTCTCCTCTGCCAGCTCCAGCTCCAGCACCGGGTTGGAAGACGCTGGGTTTTCGTCCTTTTCGGCCTCATCGCTGACCTGCATCGGGTTGAGGAGCACAATATAACCCACGGGTTTCAATACGAACACACAACACAGATGTAACCATCTATAGCCAGGCAGAGAAGCACAATTTCCTCTGGAACAGGAAGTCTCCAACCTTGGCAACTTTAAGACTTGGACTCCCAGAGTTCCTCAGCCAGCAAAGCTGGCTGAGGAACTCTGGGAGTCGAAGTCCACAAGTCTTAAAAGTTGCCAAGGTTGGATATCTCAATAAAATTATTTAGTTAGCACTTCCGTTGTATTTAGGATTGCACCGTTGTTCCAAGCTAGCTGGGTCAGGGCTACGACGACTGGCACAAACCCCAGCCAGTTAGAAAGCAACACATCTGGACCAACAGGTGTAGAGAAAATGTACAAAAATCTCCCCCCCCCCAAAAAAAATTTAAGGTAAGTATTTTTGGAGAGGGAACCAGTTAAGGCTTGAGTGCTGATGCTTTCACAGTGAAGTAACCAGGCGCTTTTTCAGAAGGTGCATGATTTACTTATGTCACGTTAAGAGGACATTAGGAGATCGCCTGTGTCATATAATTCAGGAAATACGCTTAATTCTTGCTTGGAGGCAAACTCCTCCTTGCCCAAACAAAGCTTGCTGGTCCAAAAATAACAACCATCTATGGTTTCATTCAAGGAGGAAGAGAGGGCAGGAATGCAGGCAGAGGAGGGGAAAGAAGCTGGCTGACCACTGAGTCCATTTCTGTTGTTTTATTCAAAAATTAAGGTACAAGTAGTCCTCAACTTACGACCACAACTGAGCCCCAAATTTGCTGTCGGTGAGCGAGACCTTTGTTAAAGTGAGTTTTGCCCCATTTCATGATCTTTCTTGCCACGCAATCACAGCAGTTGTTAAGTTAGTAGCTCGGTTGTTAAGCAAATCTGGCTTTCCCCCTTGGCTTGGTTTGTTGGAAGGTCACAAAAAAGGGGGCACTGCAACCGTCGTAAGTGTGCGTCAGTTGCCAAGCATCTGAATTTTGATCACAGGGCCACGGGTGTCAGCTTTGGAAGCCATATTAACACCTGACGCTTCTACGCTGCCACATTCTTAAGTCTGGGAGGGGGGGATTTCTTGGAGTGTATGTAGTTAGACATAATAGCATTCTTTTTCTAAGTCAAGGTCATGTTATTTCTGCACTTGGGTGAGAGGGTACCTTGGTGGTGCAGGCTGTTAAATGCCTAGCACTTAAGTTCCAGCTGCCTGCAATTACTGCAGGCTCGAATCCCACCAGGCTCAAGGTTGACTCAGCCTTCCATCCTCTCGGGGTAGGTAAACTGAGGACTCAAGATTGTTGGGGGGCAATAAGCTGACTTTGTAAAAATGCCGCTTAGTAATAAGCAGGCATATACAATGGAATGAAGGCTATTGCTGAGCGCATTGGGTTGTATCCCAAAAACTGTAAGCCGCCCTGAGACTCCGGAGAAGGGCAGCATATAAATATGAATTTAAAAATAAAAAAAAATTGGGATGGATGGTGATTGGGACATGTGATACAACGAGGGGCGCAGGGGGTGGATTTGTAATTTTTTACTGATTGCAAGGAAACCCAGAACTTTCAGATTCGGGATTCCGCAGATGTGCCAGTTTACTATCCAAATAAAGCAGAACTTTTGAGAGGATGTCTGTCTCAGAGTTATTTGTTGGAATGGAGGTTTTCTGGAATGCTGACAATGGGGCTGCAACCGAGTGAAAAATGATCACAAATCACTTTTTTTTTTCTGGTGCTGTTTTAACGCCTTAACAGTCACTAAACGAACTGTTGTTAAGTCAAGGACTATCTGTATGCCACTGAGGCCGAAATACCTCCAGGTGCAAATAATACAACACCAACCCTTCCCAACTCAAAACCACTGGAGAACATATTGTGTGTTTAAGTGTTAGGCTAACGCAAAAAGTGGTACTACAATGACCATCATTCCCATTCCACTAATGGGAAATCCAAGCCCATTTTAAAAAAACTTCCAAAAGGCAAGGAGATGTTCAGGATATATAACCACGTTACACATCACGTTAGGATGTCGCAAATATAACATGCTCATCCTTGGAAAGGGAAGGTGGCTATGAAAACAGTGGATTTTAAGCCCAAGGTGGAAAGAAAAGTTGCAAAATCCTCCCACCAGCCGGAGCTTGCGGCAAGCAACGCGTGTTCGCAAAAAACACAAAATGTGTGCTTCCACTACTTTCAGTTTTGCAAGCCCATCAAGACATTTATAAGCTAAGGCAGTTGTAAGCGAAGCAAAAGCATCTACGATGGTATAACATTATCAGGTCTTTGTGCACTGGGTAACAAAGGTGTGTCCAGGTGAGCAACTCTGCGTCATTCAGATGGGCTGCAACATCTCAAAGAAATATATATATATATATATATATGCTTCATTAAAACATTTTTCTCAGGAAATTTGAGTTTGTCCACGCTGCTGACAATCCAGCCTAACTTTTTTTTTTCTTCAAAACTGAACTCCAAGGACTAAACCATGATCTATTATTTGAACGTGTTGTAATACTAGAGATTCGGTTGTACTAAAATCAGATTTTATTATTAGCGATTTCTCTGTTCCTAAATGTAATGAAACAGCATCCATCTCTTCTACTCTTATCGCATTCCCTCAGAAGAAAAAATATTCCTTCCTGGATCACCTTTTCGCTGATGATGCCTTTAGCCAAGGAAATCCTTTAAAATGTTGTGGCATTAATGTTTGTGGCTTGTTCTGGATCTTATCCTCCCTGTTGCTACCCTTACAAGTTATCGTTCCACCTGGTTTTGGGTTAACTGTTCTTCATCCTACTCAGATCATTTTTAACTACCCTCTGAAAGCTTCCTGAACAGATTGATATTTTTGTCCCCAAAATATCCAGCCATTTCTCATTTGCATGGAAATATTTTGTGACTGCATTTGGTATTTCGGTATCTTCTTTTCCTTGTGGAATTTCTAGCCACTGAATCCCATTCAAACTTCTACCTGTATTTTTGGAGTCTGCCTATCATCTCTCTATCATCTATTTATCTATCTTTATTATCTACCATCAACATCTGTCTGTCTATCTCTATCTCTACCTCTCTATTTCTATCTCTCTCTCTCTATCTATCTGGTATCTATCTATCTATCTATCTATCTATCTATCTATCTATCTATCTACTTTGCGCACTTAACCAGCCATCTCCATCAGAAAGGGACTCAGGACAACGTACAATTCAAATCAATAAAATTAAACATTAAAAACAGAATAAATTAAGATTGAAAATTCTCCTAAAATCTGAAGTATACAACTGTCCCAGATCAGTTTTGGTTGCTGCTGACTCAACAGTTAAACGGCCACAGATTCGACTAGATCCCTCGTTGGTCAGGCTAACTGCAGACTGCATTCTCTCCATGTTCCTTCTTCTACTTCCTGAGAAATGTATCTGTCAGTTTTTTTCCCTTCCACCCACAAACCAAAATGCTACACTAATGCACTCACATCCCTTTTGTTCAGACTGAGGTAAGAAGGGGGGTGGAAAAACACCCCTCTTTCAGATTAACTGTTTTGAAGTATCCTGTATTATTACTATTTTCCCCTAGCTGATCAAACACAAGCTTTTATAGTCCCCAAAGTGCTTTTTCCAAAAGGCAACTAGACTTCCTTGATTTTTTTCCTTTGCAAATGTTTCGCTTTCCATCCAATCGTCAAACTGAAGAAGCTTCTTGAGGCAAAACATTTTCAAAGAGCCAAAAAAACACCAAAACCAAAAAAATCCAGTTGCTTCCTGAAAAAACGCCTTTGGGATAACCATGACCTGGATGCCTGGGAATGTCCATTAAAAAAACAAGCTATGACTCCACTGTCTTTGTAAAACTGTATCTTTCAAGGCATGAAAATACCGATGGACATGAGATTCCCTTGCTGGGTTCTGGAGGGTTTGACAGGCAAAATAAATCAAGCCAGCAATTTAACAGCTTCTGATCTTGGCTCAAGAGGGTTAAATCAGGCCCACCCTGCATGCCTGGTGGGCACAATGTAAAAAAAAAGAGCAGCTCCATTCTCAAGCAGCCTCATGCCTTGGACACAGGAAGCCAAAGTAAAAATAGAAACTCAAATAGCTGCATGTTCATGCATGGCTCTTCCTGCGTTGCAAACTTAGCTCGGGAATTCGTACCTCTCTCGGTGGCGTCTCACTTACTGGCTAAAGTGCAGAAGTGACAGAATGAGAGAAATAACCGGGATTAATATATTTTGATACAGGACCAAAGAGAATCTAGATGGCGTGACTGACTTGAATAGGAAGCCAGTACCTTGTATCCACATCTTTTGAAATATGCCTCTTCATCCTTCTTTGCTAACTCACTGCGCTTGAAATATTTCTTATTTCCCTGAAAGAGAAAAATGACATCATGTTAAGCAAACTCTTGCTTTTTTTCTTCAATTTAACAATGCATGTTTAAATATGGAGTGATCAAGAACCCTTTCCCACCTCCGTAATATATGTAAAGTGAGCTGTAACATTTTAGATGTTCATATTCAACCATTCTTTTCTCCCAAAATATATCTGAATAAGAGATATGTCCAATCACACTTGGCCACTAAAGAATTCTATTCTATTCTATTCTATTCTATTCTATTCTATTCCATTCATTGTTCTATTCCATTCCATTCTATTCTTATTGTACCCTATGACTGTTATTAAGTGTTGTACCTTGTGATTCTTGATTCTTAACGAATGTATCTTTTCTTTTTATGTACACTGAGAGCATTTGCACCAAACAAATTCCTTGTGTGTCCAATCACACTTGGCCAATAAAAGAATTCTATTCTGTTCTATTCCGCTCAGTATTCTATTCTATTCTATTCTGAATTCTATTCTTATTCTGTTCTATTCTATGACTAGGTTCTTTCCCCCAGCCCCCAATTGCTTATATAGGGATTATTCTCTACGCTATATTCTGTATTTTCTGCTACGGATTGCACCAGTAGAGGGATACATGATTTCCAATGCCAATAAAGGCTGTTACTATTATTAACCCCCTAAATATGGGTTTAATTTTCTCTGTGGGCCACATTTCCTGACTCTTCTCCCCCCCCAAAACAAACAGCCCTGCGAGGCAGGCCAGGCTGGGAGGGCGGCTCCCACGACCTCCAGAGGCAACAGCGGAGTGTTCCGCCCCCAACTCTGATACCAACCCTCGCTCTAATCCGAATCTCCTCCTCCAAAGGTCCTCCTAAGGTGATCTCCCCATAGCAACAGCCCTGCAAGGTAGGACAGGCAGGGAGAGAGCGGCTCTTCCTCCCCCGGGCTCCATGCACCCCAAAGGGGAAGCCAGGAGTGGGAAAACCAGGTTCTTCCCCCCTTGAATGCCATGCCTCGCTCTAATTCATCCGAATTTCCTCCTCCCCGGGGTGGAGGGGTGTTATCTCCCCATAACAACAACCCTGCGATGTAGGCCTTTCGCCCCTCCTCACCGCCAGCAGCTCCTTCTCCTCCACCAGCTTCCGCTTCCGCTCGACCTCCGCCTTGAGAATGTCCATTTTCCTCTATCCCCCGCAGGGGGGAAGAAAAGAAAGCAGCCCAAGGCCGCTTCCGGGTTTGACCGGAATTTCCGTCGCCGAAGAAATGCGTCACTTCCGCACAGGGAGGTGGAACGTAGCGTTCGGGACACATAGAGCTTGAAAAGTGTAGAGGTGGGGTTGCCCGCCGCGGTCCGGCGAGGAGCGACTTCCGGGTTCCTTTTACTGCACCCTTTGTGGGCCGGAGAGGAACGAAGGGGTGCGGTTGCGATCCTCCGAGATGCGCCGCGCTTGGATCGCAACGGGATGTTTCAAATAGTTCTTTTTTTAAAAAAAACCTTTGCTGTTGGGTTATCCTCCAAGGATTAGGGGGCAGGGAAAAAGTGGGAAATCTCCATCAATCGGAATAGAGCTGGAAAGGACCTTGGAGGTCATCTAGTCCAACCTCCCTGCTCCAGCAGGAGACCTTCTACCATTCCAGACAAAGGATTGTCCAATCTCTTCATAAAAACCATTTTTTTGGAAAGAAGGAAGGAAAGAAGGAAGGAAGGAAGGAAGGAAGGAAGGAAGCAAGCAAGCAAACAAGCAAGCAAGCAAGCAAGCATAAAGACATGGAAGGGACCTTGGAGGCCATCTAGTCCAACCCGCTGCTCAAGCAGGAGACCCTACACAGGTTGTCCTCGACTTACAAAGGTTCATTGAGTGACCGTCCAAAGTTAAAACGGCACTGAAAAAAGGGAACTTATAACCCTTTTTCACACTTACGATCACTGCGTCATCCCCCCATTATTCAGACGCTTGGCCACTGACTCATATTTACGACGGTCACCGTGTCCCTGAGTCACGTGATCCCACTTAGGGACTTTCTGACAAGCAAAGTCAATGGGGAAGCCAGATTCACTTGACAACCGGGTGACTCACTGAACAACTGCAGAGATTCACTTAACAACTGTGGCAAGGAAGGTCGTAAAATGGGCAGAACTCACTTAACTAGATAGATGCAGACAAACCTCCAAGTGGCCTAAGTGACCCTCTCAAAGGATGCAAAGGACCAGCTGTCTGCAAGGAGTATCGATCCTTCCATTCCTCACCAGCCAGAGCTGAAGAAACTTCTGGGATGAGAAGCAAAACGTCTTCAGAAGAAAAACAAGAAAGTCTTGGACAAAAAGCACCTTTGTGGGGGTCACTTAACCACTGTCTCCCTTAGCAACAGAAATTTTGGGCTCGATTGTGGTCGTAAGCTGAGGACTCCCTGTATTCTGCTTGGGTTGCAAAGGACTTGAGCATGCTTTCTGTCACATTCAAATAGTATCACAATCTCAGTTTTGCTTCCCTGTTGTGAGAAATGCATCAATATAAGATATTACAATGCGCCAAAATGGACAGATTGACACTAAAATTGAAGGAACAAGATAAACTAGAATACTATAAGCTATGGAATAAATTTTACTGTTGGAGAGCCATGAAAGGGAGTTCACAAAATTTGAAATAGGAACTCAAGATGAAATAGGGAAGAGGTGAGATACCTCTTATTTGAAAAATAAGAAAAAGAACTACAAAGCTCAAATGTATATATGTATATAAATATATATATCTTTTGAAAATTTCTAAATGCAAAATATTTTGACAGAAATGTATGTCAAAGACGACCACCATGTTCAGTTTTTTAATGTTTATACTCAATAAAATTTATAATAATAATTAAAAAAAAAGAAATGCGACAATGCAAACAAAAAGACTTGGCTGCATTCTCTCAACTGCAGTTGAGCACAATGTGATGAGGGCTGCATAAATATCACACGCTTCCCAATTTGTTTTTAAAAGCCCCAAAATGGTTGGGCCCCCGTCTGGAACCAGACAGTCAAGCCAAAGCTTGCCCTTAAGATAACTCACAGGGACAGCCCAGGTCAGTAAATAAATTCTGCATTTATTTATTTTCAGATTTGCTTATCTCCCGCCAATCAATCCCAAATCAGGTTGTATTCAAGTTGCTTTGTCCTGCTGCAAGAATTTGGATGACCCCTAGGTGGTAGCAGGGAGTTTGCGTTTTTTTTCTGCATCACTCTACTGCTCTCTGGTGGCCCCCTGAATTTCTGCAGTCTTAATTTCTGCTGTCTTCATAGTCCAGGGGTGGCGAACAAGTTTGACACAAAGAGCCACAATTTTAAACTGTGAGAGTCAGAGAGCCACACCACGCTGGCCTGCAGTTGTTTCCGAGGGATGGGAGACGGGATGACGCAGCCGGGCGGACTACGCCGAAATCTCTCCTCAGAGATCCCTCCTCAGAAGCAGCATAACAAAATCCAAACTTGGCAAAGAGCCACAGTATACAAAATAATATAATATAATAATAATATAATAATAATATAAGAGGCAAAGAGCCGCATTCATTTTGGCCGGAAGCCGCATGCAGCTCAAGAGCCGCGTGTTCGCCACCCCTGTCATAGTCCATGAAATTTGCTTACCAATATTTGGAACAGAAAAATAATAATCATTCTACAGTTCGTTTGCAAAAAATAATCAGAAGGGAATTAAGATGAGATGCCTCTTCCTTATATATTTTATACATTTCCTTCCTCTTTCCTGTGATTGAGAGAAAAGGACTGGTTGCAAATTACTTAGCTGGCTTTCAGAAGAGAGTGGACAATCATTTGTCCAGAATAGTATAGGGTTTCCTGCTGGAGCAGGGGGTTGGACTAGATGACCTCCAAGGTCCCTTCCAACTCTGTTATTCTATTACTGTCATGTGTTAGCCTCACTCTCCACTCCTGGCCGTGAACACCACACCATCTTGGAACTTATTTCCCTGCCTTTACTGCGCATAAATACTTCAGTTGCAAAATACAATTTGCATATGCTCAGAGTTCCACCCCCACCATATTCAATTACAGTTCAATTCCCACCAATCCATGAGCTTCATCACTGGAGGCTTTCAAGATGAGATTGGAATGCCGTTTGTCAGAAATGGTGTAGGGTCTCCTGTTTGGGGGGAGGGGTTGGACTAGATGACCTACAAGGTGCCTTCCAACTCTGTTGATCTGTTAAGGTATCTGATCTGCAGTGCCAGTTTTAATGAGGCATGTTTTTCTACCTTGGCAATTCTGAGAATGGAAGTCCGTTGTCTTAAAATTGCCAAGGTGGAAAAACACAGAGTTAGGATATGTCTGCACAGTTGTATTAAGATTATTGGCATGTTATATGTTATTTTAGCAATTGCATCTATTTTCATCTGGACAGTGCCCATAAGTGATGGTAAGTTGGCCAATCGTATATATTATTTATTTATTTATACATACATACATACACACACACACACACACACATTCCTTTTTCTTGTGCTAGCCATTAGATTTGAATAGGGTCAGCAATTAAACCTTGTAAAAATAAGACTTCCTTTTCCAAAAAACAGATGGTCATTTTAAAAAGTTCTTCTTTCCTTCCAAGGCTTTTACAAATCACCCAAAATAGGATATGGTTGCTATGTTCATTTAAGGAACTGCATTTAAAACACCACAGAAAATATAGGTTTCCAAAAAGAAAAAGAAAAAAGCAGTCAATCACTTTAAAATGTTCTGCTTTTATTTGCTTCCAAAGAAGTTCATGCTTTGCTTGATATATTCATTTCAGGGACTGTATTTATGTCAAAAACCTAAAATAAAATAAAAAAATAAAACCTTAGACGATGACCAAAATTTACCCACAAGGAATATAGTACAGACACAAAGGTCTGTTAATGACCAATTTTAAGATTAGAAAGATTTGGGTTTCTTAGGACTAATAATGTAGTATCTGGAGCTGAAAGATGCTTTTGTCTTTTCTTTTTTAATTTGTTTAGTTTGGTGATACAAACTGTGGAAAAATACATGATCAATAGCTAGATAATAGTAGATAGATTAGATGATAGACCAAGAGAGAGAGAGAGACAGGCAGGCAGGCAGGCAGGCAGGCAGGCAGACAGACAGACAGACAGACAGACAGACAGACAATGAGAGATTGAGAGTGGGCGGGGAGAGAGGAGAGAGATTCTTGATGCTTTCTGAGCTCGGTGGTTTTCTTGCAGACATTTCATGACCCAACTAGGTAACATCATCTGTGCTAGAAGGAAGAGGAGGACGGGCCCTGATGATGTTACCTAGATGGGTCATGAAATGTCTGCAAGAAAACCACCAAGTTCAGAAGGCACCAAGGATCCCACAGTTTAACCCTGAACTGGAAATATTCTCCTTTATTAGATATAGCTAGAGATAGGGAGGAGGGAGGGAGGAGGTATATAGAAAGATAGGTAGGTAGGTAGATGGGTGGATGGATGGATGGATGGATGTAGATAAGTAGGTAGGCAGGCAGGCAGGCAGATAGATAGATAGCGGTAGGTAGGTAGGTAGGTAGGTAGATAGATAGCAGTAGATAGAGAGAGAGAGAGCAGTAGACACACAGCAAGAGAGAGAGAGATACATAGGTAGGTAGATACATACATACATATAGAAGAAAGAAAGAAAGAAAGAAAGAAAGAAAGAAAGAAAGAAAGAAAGAAAGAAAGAAAGAAAATTAGAATGAAAATTGCTTTTTTTTTTGCAAGGTTCATTATTCTCCCCTGGGAGGAGTGGGGGGGGCATCTGCTTTTCAGTTTCAGAGCCATGTTGCTTTACTCATAAGGTGTAAGTATAAATATCTTATTCTCCTTAGTGCCCTAGGAAGGCCAATTGTCATGAGAAATGAAGGCTGGCCTATATTAAAAGGGGTAATGAGAGAGCAGTAAAATTATGATCTGAAAAGAGTTGGAAAACTTGCAGCAACCACACAATGAAAACAAAAACAGAATGCATTTGAAGTCATATAGGGTAAAGAATAGAACATCTGGCTCAGGCTGCAGTGCAGAATTCAAGTTCCTGTAGGTCATTACTAATTTAGTTGACTTTGATGTATTATTGCTTTTGATCTTTTGAATCTGATTGTGTTCAAGGCAATTATGCTCATTACCCAATCTAATCTTAGCGCCTGCTCTAAGGTGTACATTTTTTTAAATTTTATTGATGGTTCTGTTTTCTATGAAATACTATCTCTGAAAAATGTAACCTTTCCTTGCCTTTGGTTCCTCCTGGATTTAAAACAATGTACCACTGTGTTTCAAGCTAGATGAAATATTTGAATACACTTTTCATGCGAATAACTTCATTGTTGATCAAGTTTCTCACGTGCACCCTTTAATTCTGGATTTGTAAATGCCTTTGTAGAAAACAAATTCTTTAGCAAGAATTAGATAGGATGACAAGCGAGACATTATTTTATCTTTCAAACTGTGGAATCGTTCCTTTTTATTTATTTATTTTCAAATATAGACTACTGCAACGCTCTCTATTTAGGACTGCCCTTGCATACCATCTGGAGATTGCAGCTGGTGCAGAATGCGGTGGCGCGGGTGGTGATGGGAGTTTCCCGATTCTCCCATGTTACCCCCTCCTGCATGGTCTACATTGGCTGCCGGTTGCGCTCTGGGTGAGATTCAAGTTTTGGTTTTAACATACAAAGTCCTACACGACATGGGTCCTCAATATTTAAGGGAGGGACTCTGGCCGATATCGAGTGCCAACCGCCCTGTGCGAGCACACAGGCAAGGACTCCTCGGGGTCTCGTCGGCAAGTCAATGCTAGCTGGTGGTCCCCCGGCGACGAGCCTATTCTGTGGCGGCCCCTGACCTCTGGAACCAACTACCCCTGGGGCTCTGCCTCGCCCCTGACCTCCGCACCTTCCGCCATGATTTGAAGACCTGGTTGTTCGACCAATCCGGGCTGTGACCCCTCCCCGGTGGGGCGGGTTAAACTGTCTTAAATTTTAGATTTACAATTCGGCTTATAATTGTTTAATATGTTTTTAGGTAATTTATTGTTATTGTTGTATTTTAGCTGTGAGCCCCAGTCCTTTCAGAGAGGGGGCATATAAGTCAAATAAATAAATAAATAAATAAATAAATAAATAAATAAATAAATAAATAAATAAGGAAAATGGGCAGTTATTCCGTTTCTTCAGAGAAATGTTGATTGGAGACTGGATTTAAAAAAATTGGGCTACATTTATCTATACCTCAACTGACTCAAAACATTTACAGTGTAACTAATGACATGGAAATCCATGAATTAGTTTTGATTAATATAAGATACATTGTCTCCTTGAATTTCCTTTCTCCCCAGTTGTTTTGTGTGTATTGCTTGTATGTTGACTATTTCTTTAACAAATTAAGATAGATGATAGATGATAGATAGATAGATAGATATAGATAGAGACACAAATAGAGAGAAAACGAGATCTCTCTCTCTTTCTTTCTTTCTTTCTTTCTTTCTTTCTTTCTTTCTTTCTTTCTTTCTTTTTCTTTCTCCAAGGGAAATAGAGCCAGAAAAGGACGGGAAATTTCCAGTGCCTTTCAGAAAATGTGACTTGAATATTTTGGTCCCGCTTTCGATTTTTAAGAAAAACCGAGGACTTTCATTTTTCCCTCCCGTCTATTGCAGGGAGTCAAAGTCAGCCGGAGAAGTGAATTTCAACCTGCTGAAAAAGCACATTTCGCATCTCAACAGAAGTTTAACCAAAAACCAAAACCCAAAAACCCACCAAGAAACGGCCGCCCTCGTTGCGCGGGTGCTCAGACACGTGTAAAAAGGGGCGGGCCCTTCAAACACGTGGGCACGAGCCCCCCCTCCGAGTTTCTTTGCACCCCTTTCCCGAAGGACCCTCCGTCCCGTCCCCCGTCCCCCTCGCTGCATCCGAGTCGTTTCTCAAGAGACACCTCCAAAAGAAGTCTTCCCCATGGTTTTGCGCGTGGGCCGCCTTGCAGGGGCTGTTTCAGGCGGAAGCTCCCGTCCTTTGGACTCTTTACACGTGTACACGGTTTTCTTTTTTAATGCGGGTTGCAGAAAACCCCACGGAAACGTAGCCTTCGAATCCAAACGGGCGTTGAAGACCCTTTTTCCCTCCACAGCCCAGTGGGAAGGCTGGGGGTCGCCTGGAAAGGGCTGCTTGGCAGAAACGGGGGGCGCGTTTTCCAGCGCGTGGAGCCCTCCCCTCTCGCCCGTCCGCACCCCCAAAGCCCGTTCTGGGGGCTCGGCTGTCCCGCGTGGAGTGCGCCCCTTCCCCACCCGCCCCAATTCTTCAGCCAGCCAGCAACGCGCTCGGACTCTCGGCCTGCCGGGCGGGGGGGAGAGTGGAAAGGCGCGCGCGATTCCTGCCTGGGGGGGAGCGTGGGTTGGGGGACCCTTCCCCCTTTCTTCACCGGGGCATTCTTCCCCCCCGCGGTCACGCGCGAAGAGCCTCCGGCCGGTCCCAACGGGAGGAGGCTGCGGTCTTTCCAAGGTCCCCGGGATGGAGAGGCCGGGCGCAAAGGGAGACGCGCGCCCCTCTCCATCCTTCGCCTTGGAGCCCCTTCTCCCACCCCCGTTGGCTTGGCGGCCCGCCCTCGCTCTGCCCGCCGGGCTCCGGAGCCGCCACGGGGTGCGCTGTGGTGCCTGGCAGGCCGGCTTCCCCCAGCAGGTGGCACCGGGAGCCCAGGCGCAGCTCCGGCAGGGCCACCCGCGAGCCATTGCGGCGCCCTGCGCAGCCACAGAGCCAGCCTCGCCTCGCCTCGCCAAAGCCGGCCGGGCGCGCCGCTGCCCTTCTCCTCCCCCGAGCAAGGCAAGGCGCGGCTCCCGTAGCACCGGCCCGGGCCAAAGTTTGGGCTGGATGCCACGGCGGGGAAGGCGCCGTTGGGCAAAAGTTGCCGGCGGGGCGCAGCAGAAGCCCCGGGGCGCCTCCTCGGCCCGTTGCGCGCCGGGGCCGATGAGAGCCCCGCAGCCGGTTCTGCCTCGCTCGGCGGCGACGGCGGTCCCTGGTCCTGGCGGCTCCTTCCCGCGATCCTTCTGAGCCTCCTTTCTTCCTCCTTCTCCTCCTCCTCCTCCGGCGCGCCATGGAGTTCTCGGCCAGGAAGCGCAGCAGGAAATCTCAGAGCTTCAAACTCATCCATGCAGGTGAGTCCTTGCCCGGGCCCGGAGGGAGGGGGGAGGGGAGGGGGAGGAAGGGGACTCCAGGAGGAGGGGTGGGGTCCCCTGATGCTGCCTCTAGGGGTCCCCCTGGCAGTTCTCCCCCAAGGGCTTGGTGGATTTGGAAAGGGCTGCGCTCCCCGCTCCGTCCCCCCCCCAAGCGATGCCCACCCTGAAGTTTCAAAGGCGGAAATATGAGGTCTCTTCCCCCCCCCACCACACGCGCATAGTTTTGCAAGGGGAGATCCGCTTTTCTTTTAAGATCTACTCTTCCGGAAGGATCCCAATCAGATCCCGGCGCCCTCCTTCCTCCTCCTCTCCCACCGGGGGCTTGGCACGGATCGGCATCGCCCTGCAAAGCGCCGATCCGAACCGGCGAATTAAATTTGGGGAGGTGGGCCCGTTAAATGGTTGCAATGTGGCCCCGTGGGTGGGGGGTGGGGGTCGAGGGGAGTCCGCTTTCCAGAAGGGAAATATAGAGATTTGCCCAGCAGGAAACCTCATGCAAAGCCTTCTCGGGCTCACTTCTTTCTTTCTTTCTTGCTGCGTTGTATAACAGGTGTTCTTGGTGGGTGGAGGGGTTCAAACTCAGTTGAATCTGACTTTGAAACATGGCTGGAGACAAAAAGCTCCACAAACTGCATGCTAAGTTCAAGGCAGGTAAACTGTGAGTTTAATGTCAGGATCACAATTCACCAGTATTGCTACTCATACTTCATAGGCCCCGGGTTCTTTCTTGGAAATGTTTCATAAGAGCGAACAGGATCTTAGCAAAGGAAAAAGGGGGGAAAAGCCCATTATTACCAGGAATCAAAAATCACCTGAAATTTTGGCTTTTCTAAACAAGCCTAAGGTTGCGTTTATAACACAGTTGCTACGTTGTTGGGTGTTAACAATCTCAGAAAATGACACTGAAAATCTTCCCGGAAGGAAAGCAGGGCTAATTTATTTCTGAACTTTCTGTTTCCTTTCACAACTTTTAAATGAAGTGGTGTCAGTGGAAGGTAGATTTAGAAAAGCAGGTCTATGAAGAAGTCAACTTACGACCCGGAATTCAACCCAAAATTTATGTGGCTGAGCGAGACATTTGTCAAGTGAGTGTTGTCCCGTTTTACGATCTTTCTTGCCACCATTGTTAAGTGAATCATTAGAGCTATTAAGTTAGTCACCCAGTTCTTAAGTGAATCTGGCTTCCCCACCGACTTTGCTATTCAGTAAAAGGGGATCTCGTGACTCCCCGGGGGACACTGGGACCGTCATAAATACGAATCAATTGCCGAGCGCCTGAATTTTGATCCTGTGACGATGGCCGTAAGTCACTTTTGGTTCAGTGAGGTTGTAACTTTGAATGGTCACAAAATGAAGTGTTGTAAGTCGAGGAGTGCCCGTGCAGAGAAAGTGCTGTGATTAATTACAGTATAGGGTTCTTTAAGTTCCCATCAGGTAAGGCCCGAGGAATCAGTTCTCTCTGTAAGAAAACAGAATGAATGCTCGAATTAAAATATTTTATGTCTGCCTAGCATTTCATCTTATTTTTAAATTGTCTGCAGACCGTCCAGTTGTCATAATCTGGAGGGAAAATTCCTTTTGAAACTGAAACTGAGTGAAGCAGTTGTTGTTGCTGTTTTAAAAAACAAGGCTTTGAAATTGCCAGAGATGTTCTGGGCTGCTCCTTTTTTCTCCTGTTGTTTCTCTGTGTCATATAATATATGCAGCTTATATGCATAATTCTGTATTTATTTTGTCATGTTTACATAGTGCATATTGGAGCTTGGCGACACTTTGAGAGCTGAATGCAACGAAATTTCATTTTCATGTATGCTCATTAGTATATATTCAAAGTGACAATAAAGTTATTGTTCTATTCTATTCTATTTTCTATTCTATTTTCTATTCCATTCCGTATTTTCTACTCTATTCTATTTTCTATTCTATTCAGCTCTGTTCTTTTCTGTTCTATTCTATTCTCTATTCTATTTTCTATTCTATTCTCCTATTCTATTCTCTGTTCTATTCTCTGTTCTATTCTCTGTTCCATTCTATTCCATATTTTCTATTCTATTCTATTTTGTATTCTGTATTCTATTCTGTTCTGTTCTATATTCTATTTTTTATTTTCTATTCTATTCTATTTGATTCTGTATTCTATTCAATTCTGTTCTTTTCTGTTCTGTTCTATTCTCTATCCTATCCTGTTCTCTATTCTATCCTGCAGAGGGCCAGGCCTTTCTCCTTGAATCATAGCCAGAGTGTCAGAGGCCATCCTTGCTTGCTGCCACTTCAACGGATACACATGGCCTTGCTTGCAGGCCCCAAACTGTAGTATCTCTGAAAAATAAGACGCAATGCCCTGCTCCTTTACTGACTCATAAATTATGTGGAGTGTAGCACGCAGAGCTGCAGCCTTAAATGAAACAGCCACATTGTTTAAAAAGGATTCATGGCGGGTAAGTGAGTGCCGGAGACGGTAAATAAATAAACAGGCTCAGTTAATGTTTTAATGTGCATCTTGAACCAACCTGAATTGCTCGTTTTTTTTTTATTATCGTTATTTCTGTATACGTCTATTCTTGGGAATAATCTGACGTGCCCTGACAAGGGAGGGGATTTGGGCTTGAAATATACTAAATAACAGCCTCTCCTGTCTACTTATGCAGGCAATGCTCGACTTATGACAAGGGTGCCCAAAATTTCTGTTCCCAAGCGAGACAGTTGTTAAGTGGGAAGTCCCAGATCTGATTGTGGTCCTAAACCAAGGACTACCTGAAGGGGAGGAAGGCTGTTCTTTCAACCCTAAACTGAGCTTTGCTCCAATTTAAGGTCCTGATTTCTCCTGCTGGCTTTGCGATTTGCAAGGGGTTTCTGTGGGAATACTAAATGCCGCCTAACCCCAATAAAATAAAAGCAAAATGAGTGCTTTCCAGAAGGCAGGGCAGCTGGTGCTCAATTTACAACCACAGTGTATGTTGCTAAGCGAGAAATTTGTGAAGCCATTTCACGACTTTTCTCACCACGTGGGATGACCCAGGGTGGGATACAAAACAAACACAGTCACAGGAAATAGGTGAAGCCCCTTTTATTCCTTCATTTTGCTTCCAAGCTCGGAATATCTTTGATGGAAGACAAAAAAAACTCCCACACAAACAGTTAACATGAAGAAGGAAAAAAGCAACACAAACCAGGCAAGATAAGGGCTGCAGGATGTCCACAGATAACACACACTGGAAGGATGCCAAACTCAGAGAGCGGAACCATAAACTAGAGATATCCACACACTTTGTTTCCAGCGTTCGCCAGTACGCAGGTCCAAACTCTTACTCAGTTGTCACAGCTGCAGCCCATGAAGAGAATCAAGGCCCTCTCCTCCCAAGTAGACCATGTCTCTCCCTTATCCTCTCCTCCCTGCATGCCCTAGGACGGAGAGGGGATGGGCCTGGTTCTTCTTCTGACTGCCCAGCCGGCCTCTGCCCTTCCCCAGCCTCCTCCACAACCTCCAGAGCCACACTTCCACTCCCTGTCGGCTGTTCCTCCTCTCCCTCAGAGTCAGTCTCCACCAGGAGCATGACACCACGTTTCCTAAGCGAAATCCACTGCTGTTGTTAAGCGAGCCACGTGGTCATTAAGTGAATCTGACTTTCCTTCTTGACTTGGTTTGTCTGAAGGTTTAAAAGGGATTGCGTGGCCCTGGGGATGTCTGCGACCGTCGTAAATACGAACCAGGTGTCAAGTATTCGAACGTGAACTATGGGGATGGTGGGACGGTCATAAGGGTGGAAACGGCCATAACTCCCTTTTTTCAGGGCCATTGTCACTTTGAACGGTCGCTAAATGAACTATTTGTCAGTCGAGGACTATCTACGTATTTCAGGTTGTAGAATATCCTACGTCAAGGCTTGCCAACCTTTTGGACCTCAGGGACCACCAAACTCATAATTTTAAATCCCGAGGACCAGAGACCCTGGGAAAATCCCCAAAAGTCTGCAGGAAAATCCCCCATCCTGTTTTCCTACCAATCAATTGTTCTTTATTTGGGATCTCAGGATACCGTCTCCAGCTCCATTCTCAGGGAGAGAGAGAGAGAGACTTTTGGCTTCATGCAAGGAAAGCAGCAGAAGCTGCAGAAGTCTTTCTCCCCCCAAACTCCATGAAGTCTTTGCCGGCACAGCCTCTTGGGGCAGGAGGCCTTGCAAGGTCCCAAAGACTCATTTCTGGGGGAGTTTGGGGGAGAGAAAGAAAGACTTTGGCTGCTTTCCTTGCGTGCAGCCAAAAGCAGAAGAAGAAAGAAGCGGAAAGAAGCAGCCCAGTGGCCAGGCCAGGCACGTGGGATGAGTGGGGCAAGTTCCCCCGCTCCGCCCTTTCCCCCCTCCCCTCACTCCCTCGTGTTGTGCACAATGCAAGTGATGCAAGCCTTGTGTTCCCACGGGCCATGTGGGGGCGCAGCCTAGTGTTCCTAAACAGCCTGGATTAATTGCTTTGGGGGGGACATTTCTCTGCGGACCACCAAAATTTTCTCGCGGACCACCAGTGGTCCCCAGCCCACTGGTTGGTGACCACTGTCCTACGTCCAATGCAAATGAAAAGAGGCATGGTAACAATCCTAGGCATCCTGAGTGTGGCTGAGATTTAATCGTGATGAAAAGGGCTACAGGGAGCCCTTGGCCTACCATCCGAGCCCAAGATTTCCATTGCTAAGTGGGACATTTGCTGGGGGAGTTTTTGCCCCCCGTTTTACCACCTTTCTGGCCAGGATGGTTAAATGAATCCCTGCAGTTATTAAAATTAGTCCCCCAGTTGTTAAGTGAATCCGGCTTTGCTTATCCGAAGGTCGCAAAAGGGAATCACGTGACCCCAGGATATGGCGACCATCGTAAATATGAATCAGTTGCCCAAGCCTCTGAATATTGATCGTGGGGCCAGGGGGATGCTGCAACGGTCATAAGTGTGAAAAAAAAGGTCATAAGTCGCTTTTTTCAGTACTGTCGTAACTTCGGTCACTAAATGAACCATTGGAAGTCTAGTGAATGACCAGGGGAGACAGGTGAGCATCTTCTAGTATTTGAAGGGCTGCCACAGAGAGGAGGAGGGGCTCAAGCTATTTTGCAAGGTACCCAAAGGCGGACAAGGAATAATGGATGGAAACAGAGATTTTACCTGGAAATAAGGAGGAATTTCCTGCCAGTGAGAACCATCCACCCATGGAACAGAAGTTGCCTTCAGAAGGTGTGGGAGCTTCATCCCTGGAAGCTTTCAAGAAGAGGCTGGACTGTCATCTGTCAGAAATGGTGTAGGGTCTCCTACTTGGGTGGAGGGTTGGACTAGATGACCTTCAAGGTCCCTTCCCACTCTGATTATTTGTTCTCTGACTGTCTTTATTCCCTAAGTCATATTCCTAGAAAAGCACAGGGATTTTGACAGGCATGGAGAGACTCAGGAAAAAAAAAACAAGGACAAACAGGCTGAAAAACAGCTTCTATCCCAGGGCAGTAGCTCTGTTGAATTCTACTGTATGGTGCAGTGTTGGTGCAGTGTCAGGGTTTCTATTCAATGGGTGGAGTGTGAAGCATGTGTGCTTGTGTTTATTTTCATGGTCACGTTGTGCACTGAAGATGATGTTTGATTTCATTGTACGAAGTGCAATGACAATAAAGTAAACTAGACTAGACTAAAAGAGTTTTAAATGTCTTCTCCGACCTGCTGTCCATGCAACTTATCCTACCCAAGGTCCCTCCGTTTAAAAATAGTGTTCCGTAATTCTCTATTTTAAAAGACAATTCTATAATTCTGTCATGTGACTGGACTTCCAGGAGATGTACTAGATGTTGAGCTGACCCACATCTTTTAAAAACACGGAAAATTTAATGCAACCCCTGCTGCCAGAGACAAAATTCCTAAGTGGGGGGGTGGGTGGGAAACAGTTTGTCTAGCACTCCCTGCCTGGGCCTAATTCTTCTTTGTCTCTAGTGCGCGTTATTGTTAATTATCCCATTTAATTAACAGTAAACAGAGCAACTTTTCCTTCAGTGGAAAGGAAGCCTTGACTTTGCCCTTCCGTGCGGAGTTTTATTGGAGATTGCTGTTAATTTCCACTGATGAGCTGGAGGCTCCTTGGCAACCTTTCCAAAAAAAATTTTTTTAAAAAGGCAAAGAGATTCTTTGGGACTCCCACTGAGTTTTATTGCCAAGAGAGGTTTGCAGATCTCCGCTGGTTTTAATAAGCCCAGCAAACTTTTCATACGGAGGACGGTTGCAGGAACTGGGTGTGTCTAGTCTAGTGAGGAGAAGGACCAGGGGTGACAGGAGAGCTGACTTCCAATATTTGAGGGGCTGCCCCCCCCCCAAAAAAAGAGGGGAGGCATGTCAGCTTATTTTCCAAAGCACCAGGTGGAAGAACAGGAAGTCATGGATGGAAACTGATCAAGGAGAGAAGCAACCTAGAACTAAGGAGAAACTTCCTGACAGTGAGGACAGTTAACCAGTGGAACTGCATGCCACCAGATGTTGTAGGTGCTCCATCAGTGGAGGTTCTTAAGAAGAGACTGGACAACCATTTGCCTGAAATGGTGTAGGGTCTCCTGCCTGAGCAGGGGGTTGGACTAGAAGACCTCCAAGGTCCCTTCCAACTCTAATATCTTGCCTTCCTTCCTTCCTTCCTTCCTTCCTTCCTTCCTTCCTTCCTTCCTTCCTTCCTTCCTTCCTTCCTTCTTCCTCTATCTGGAGGTTTTCAAGAAGGGACTGGACAGCCACTTGTCCAGAATGGCACAGGGTCTCCTGCCTGAGCAGGGGGTTGGGCTAGAAGACCTCCAAGGTCCCTTCCATTCTAGGTTGTAGCTTCATGTTCTCCACTTTGTGAAGGCAAGATCTCAAGAGTTGGCAACCGGGGTGTTAATTTACTGTGCAAATGAGCAGAGCATCCCTTGAAGCTGGTGGAAGAAAGACTGAGATATTTCGGTTAACATGAGTCAAAGGTTTTCTTTTCATTTCTAAGGAGAACTGCCACCCTGCGTGTTTTTCTTGACTTGCATCAAATAAAATGTGCCCGTAGGTTATGTGATATAGGTCATCCTCGACTTACGACCACAGCTGAGCCCAAAGTTCCTGTTGCTAAGTGAGACATTTGTTGAGTTTTGCCCCGTTTTACCATCCTTCTTCCTCCCGTTGTTAAGTGGATCCCCGCAGTTGTTAAATGAGCAACACTATTGCCTTTACCCTGGGACATTGCGACCGTCATAAATATGAAGCAGCTCCCAAGCACCTGGATTTTGCTCACCTGATCGTGGGGATGTTGCAACAGCCATAAGTGTGAAAACTGTTCATAAGTTGTCATTTTTTTCAATGCCGTTATAACTTTGAACAGTCACTAAACGAAATGTTATAAGTCAAGAATGCCCTGTGCTTTTATTTTTAATGAGAACTGCTTTGGTGTGTGTTTCTCTTTGGCTTCCCCCAATTTGCACCAGATAAAAGACGTGTCGGTAACTTATGAGGCACCTATCCAGTTGTGGGCTCAACGTTCGTTTAATTCCCCACCTCCCTTGCTCCGAGTTACTTCCTGTTCTGACCCAGGCTTCGTAAATCGTAATGAATCACAAACTTGTTTTAAAAGCAAAACCTATTTTATTGCAACGCTGGGAATTGTTTTCATTCCCAGCCAGAACTCATCTGAAACAGTTCCCCGAAATAAGCACCCACCTTTCAGTGCTGTGAAGCGCTGCCAAAAACAGAAGTATCCAATTAACTAGAAAAGAAACCAACCAGAGTACACAGAGCTTCAAAGATGACTTGGAACCAATCGAACGACTTTGCTTCCTGCAAAGGTTTCATCATCTTGGCCTGACTTTTATCCCTTATGGGTGGGGCCATCACCTCCCAGCCTTACTCCTGAGTTGCCCCTTTTGTTTCAGCTGCTCTTGCCTTCTGGCAGCTCTGTGGACACACGCACTGTGAACACGCTCCCCTTGTTCCTCTGCCTCTCTGCGGCCAGACTCTGGAGGCAGCACCCCACTCCCTGATGGTCCTGGCCCCATCTCTGCATTGGACGCAGGACTCTTGCCCGACTCCCCTCCAGACTCCCAGACTGGTCCCCCTTCTTCCCCACTGTCCGATTCTGCTGCCGTCTGCTGGCGAACCACAACAGCTTCCTTATTTCTTTTATTTATTTTTAAAATTGCAGATTATCATCCAGAGGTTTACAAGATCCCCGATTACAGCAACGATGTGAACGGCAATGCCAAAGAAGCACAAACACTTTATTTAGGTATGTTGTCGCGGGGTTTAATTTCCAGGCATTACGTTGGGGTGGAGCGAACGACAGGTGTGTGTGTGTGTGTGTGCATGTGTGTATGTGTGTGACAATGTGGATCTGCACAACCAGAAACATTTGCTGCTCTTCGGTAGCCAGTCCTTTCCAAAGGCTTGGTATTATTATTATTCTTATCATTATTTTGGGGGCAGCTTGCCGGCATATCTTTTGTTAACATTTGCTTTAAAAAAAAATTGTTTGAATGTAAGATGCAAATGGTGCTAATTGTCACTCACCCAGAAAACCAACACTGAATGTGCATTTTGCAGCTCTTTGCTTAACTCGTATTTATTTTGCATATTTGCCGGCGTGCTTCACTTAGCAGAAGTCGGTGTAATTGAGGGCGTTACGTCTTTGACATCTGGAGAACAGGAATTCAATTTCCAAGAAGTCGCTCTTTGTTTGATTTTTTTTGCCACGGCCGTCGAAGGAATTTAATGTGTTGTCTCCATGCGATCTTTCTTCCCCTGCTGTTTATCTCTCGTGCAGCAGAGAAAAATTACATTTAGTCAGCCATCCGAAAGGGGCAAAGAAAAATATTAGAAATATTATATGGGCAAACATTCCTGTTGCTAAACAAGACAGTTGTTAAAGTGAGTTTTCTTCCATTCTACAACCTTTCTTGCCACCTTTGTTAAGTGAATCACTATTAAGTTAATAGGATAGGATAGGATAGGATAGGATAGGAATATCAAATAAAATAGAAGAGAAGAGAAATATGGAATAGAAGAGAAGAGAGAGAGTAGAATAGAATAGAATAGAATAGAATAGAATAGAATAGAATAGAATAGAACAGGTGGAATGAAATGGAATAGAATAGAAAACAGAATAGGATAGGATAGAGTAGAATAGAATAGAGTAGAATACGATAGAATAGAACAGAACAGAACATAGAATATAGAATAAGAATTAGAATAGAATAGAATAGAATAAAAAACATGGAATGAAATGGAATAGAAAACAGAATAGAACAGAACAGAATAGAATAAGAATAGAATAGGAATAGAATAAAATAGAATAACAGAGTTGGAAAGGACCTTTATTCACTTAGTGACATAAATTTTGGGCTCGATTGGGGCCATAAGTTGACAACTACCTGTAAATGCTATTTTGCAATGGTTTTTAACTTAGGATTCAGAGTCTTTTTTGTTTTTGAAAGTTCTCACGGGAAAATCATTAGGTGGTTCTGGTGTATAAATTGTGTGAGATCTGTGCAATTGACAGTGAAAAGGTTTAGGGTTTCGCAAAATACAATGCTAGGCAGTGAGCAGCCCTTAGTGGGCATTTTATTTCAAGAACTGCTGAAAAATGTACGGTTATTGTGGGTATAAAATGGGAGCCAGGTGTGCTGCAGCACAGGTGTGTTTTACAACATTTATGTCTTGATGCATTGGACTTTGCCAGGCCATAATTTCATTTTCTCCTGCAGGGAAGCTGTGTATAAAACAAACCAGGGCTGTACAAAACAGCTCTTGCTTAACAGATAACAGATGATCAGAGTTGGAAGGGACCTTATAGGTCATCTAGTCCAACCTGCTGCCCAAGCGGGAGACCCTACACCATTTCTGACAAATGGCAGTCCAATCTCTTCTTGAAAGCTTCCAGTGATGGTGCTCCCACAACTTCCGAAGGCAACTTCTGTTCCATGGGTTGGTTGTTCTCACTGTCAGAAAGTTTCTCCTTATTTCCAGATTAAATTGCTCCTTGTTCAGTTTCCATCCATTATTCCTTGTCTGACCTTCAGGTGCCTTGGAAAATAGCGTGACCCCCCTCCTCTCTGGGGCAGCCCCTCAAATATTGGAAGATGCTCTCCTGTCTCCCCTGATTCCTTCTCTTCACTAGACTAGCCAAGTCCAGTTCCTGCAATCGTTCATTGTATGCCTTAGTCTCCAGTCCCCTCATCATCCTGGTTGCTCTTCTCTGCCTTTTTCTAGAGTCTCAACATCTTTTTTCTGATGTGGTGACCAAAACTGGACACAGTACTCTAGGTGTGGTCTTACTAAGGCTTTATAGAGTGGTACTAGTATCTCCCTTGATCTTGATTGTATCCCTCTGTTAATGCAATTTAGGATTGCATTGGCTTTTTTGGCTGCCTCTCACACTGCCTCTCACACTGCTGGCTCCTATTTAGCTGGTTGTCCACTAAGACTCCAAGATCCCTCTCACAATTACTGCTATTGAGCCTGGTTTCACCCAGTCTAGATGTGTTCTTTTGGTTTTTCTTGCCTAAGTGTAGGACTTTACTTTTCTCTACATTGAATCTCATTTTGTTAGATAGGGTCCAGGGTTTGAGTCTGTCGAGTTCCATCTGGATCTTGAGCCAATTTCCTACATGTCAATTCAGAAACCGTTCCTGTTAAATCCGCCGGCATTTCGCTCGTAATGATGGCTAGGAGGAGGCAGCCTCAAAGTATATGGTGACATTGTTAGCCATCATCAGGAAAAGAAAAAGTTAGATATCTAGACTGTGCATACTGCGGTTGTCTACACAAAGACAGGTAGTTCTCGACTCATGAACAGCCATGTTTCAATCTTTGTCTGGAACAAACCAGCTTTATTTCACTGGATCCGATCTGGGATTGGAAGTTTTGTCTTTTGAGCTTTTGGACTCGTCCGGAGCCCATCCTCAGGGAGCTTCTCTCTAGCAGAGTGTGTGCGCTTTGGGCTATTCTAGGAGTAGTATTTATGTGGTACCTGGTTGTGTGTGGCTTTTTAGTTGTTGACTGCGTTGTGGATGGCTGGCTATTAAGTCGTTTGCTTGTGATGCCCAGCCCTCACCTCCTAAGCACTTGATAAGCTGGTAGTAAATCAGCCCTCCTGTTGACCGATGAGATGCCTGTTTCCCAGGCTTCAATTATTTCCCTGGCTGTTTTTGTCCCTGCTCAGCCAACAATCTTAGTAGCAGCAAAATTGAATGTGTGTCCCTGTTCATTGCCGTGGGAGGCTACCAATGAGTTCGGGCAGTGGTGGGATTCAAATTTTTTTACTACCGGTTCTGTGGGCGTAACTTGGTGGGCGTGGCTTGGTGGGTATGGCAGGGGAAGGTTGCTGCAAAATCCCCCTTCCCTCCCCACCCCACTAACCTGCTTTGCAGCTCCATTCTCCTGTGCAGGGCAACCAAAGGAGACCCAGCCAATATGCTGGAACTCGATGGGAGGCAGAGAAGAGATGGGGTTGGCGGGGCCAGTCAGAGGCGGGATCTGCTGGTTCTCCAAACTACTCAACATTTCTGCTACCGGTTCTCCAGAACTGGTCAGAACCGGCTGAATCCCACCTCTGTGTTCAGGTCTCCTCGTCTGACCACCCACTTGTGTCCTTGCAATCTGGTGTAGTCACAGGGGTAATCCTTATTGCTCAGGAAGCAAGATGTGTCATTGTAATTATGACCTAAGCTGTTGGAACATGGAACTAAGCTGGCTTGGAGAAGCGACCCATCTTCTAAATAGTTGGGAAGGCTTCCTGGCTGTTTACGTGGTTTTGAATCCTTCCCTGCTCTGTCAAGGAGATGAGAAGACAGTGGGGGAGGCTGGCTGGATGCTTGAAAATACCTTTGGCATTTTTTTTCTGAGCATGAGTCTTTGTTTCTTAAGAATCGGAGCTGACTCAACTTGCCCTCGGAAGTTGTGGGAGCTTCATCTCTTGAGACTTTCAAGAAGAGATTGGACTGCCATTTGTCAGAAATGGTGTAGGGTCTCCTGCTTGGGCGGGGGGTTGGACTAGATGACCTACAAGGTCCCTTCCAACTCTGATTATCTGTTATCTGACTCATAAAAGCTCTTTGGGCACTTCAGCTGGACTGGAGAACTGTTTGACCCTCCTCTTCACCTTTGGGAAAGTGGTTTCAAAACTACCTACAACAGTGAATCTGCAAAATTATTAATTCTGTTTCCACCTTGATTTTCTCCTGCCTCCTTTTTAATGCGATGCCTGTTTTTCTTTCTATTTTTTAAAAATAATTTTTATTAAAGTTTAACAAAATTAAAAAAACACACAAATCATGTTTATAATTTTTGCAATTTGTTGTGACATCGGTTTTCCCCATCTTCTCTTATTCATATCTACATATCTACATTATTTATATTTATCTTATATTTTATTTGTTATTCCTGCTGTCTATCCAAACATACAATTTCTCCCAGACCATATAATTTTTTTCCTTTCTCTTGTAACTCTATCGTAAGCATATTCATTTCCACACAATCCATAATTTTTTTAATCAACATAGTATCTGTGGGATTATCGTCCAATTTCCAATTTTGAGCGTAGGCTAATCTTGCTGCTGTCAGAATGTGTATTATAAGATATTCAATTTATTTTTTATATTCGCCTCTAATTATTCCTAATAAAAACATTTCTGGTTTGAGTTCTATTTTTTCATTTCTTATTTCTTTGTAGCCGGATTCTAATTTTATTCCAACATTTTTTACCATTGGAGCACAACCACCACATATGAAAGTTTTTCTTTCTAAAGTATGGTGACACTTTTTCACAACAGCCTAAGCAGGGGCCCAGGGTGACAGCTTGAGTCAGCCTTCCCTTTTCTCTTGGACTGCTGTGATTTCCACTCTTCGCTTCCTAATTCTTTGGAAACGGTTCTCAGACATTTAAACTTAACAAGGGATTCGGCCGTCCGTAAAAGTACCGTTTGCTTTTATAAACCCTTAATGGGATGTTCTATTTATTACATTTTTTTGTCCTGCCTTCATTGCAGGCAGTCCTTGACTTAAACAACAGTTCATTTAGTGACTGGTGGAAGTGACAACGGCACTGGGAAAAAAGGAACTTTATGACTTATTTTTCACACTTATGACCTTTGCAGCATCTCCACGGTCCCAAGAGCATGGCAACTGACTCATATTTATGACAGGGTTCATGCGGTTGCTTTTGCTTCCCGCTGACAAGCCAAGTCAATGAGAACTGAGGTTCCCTTAGCAACTGTGGCAAGAAACATGGTAAAACCCACAACAACCGTCTTGCTTAGCGATGGGAACTCAGTTGCGTTCGTACGTCGAGGGCTGCCGGCATAGTCCATGGCAATGCGCCGATGGGCCACTATTAATTCATGATTCCACTGGGGTTGATAAGACTATAAATATTTCAATAAATACATTCACAACTTCTGGAGGCAAGTAGTTCCACTGATTAACGGTTCCCACTGTCAGGAAGTGTCTCCTTAATCCTAGGTATCTTCTCTCCTTGATGAGTTTCCATCCTTAGTATCCACCAATTGCTTCTTGTCCTGCCTTCAGGGCTTTGGGGAAGAGGTTGACCCCTTCTTCTTTGGGGCAGCCCCTCAAATGTTGGAAGACTGCTATCACGTCACACCATCACCTGGACATCCAGTCAGGAAGCCACTGCGATACTCCCAGAGAAGTCACAATTTCTGTTGTCTGTGGGTAGATATTTACTTCTCTTCGGTCACGCTCTCACCATGCCTCACTCCTAGTCCTTCTGCTCAAGCACTCGAGTTATTTCTATGTGCCTGGTGGTGGCCGTTTTTGTCAGAGGGAAGAGGAACGCAGTCTAAGTGCAAAGGCAACATAAAACGAAAGAGGAAGTCGATACATCCTTCTCATGTTTCTCTACGCAGCTTAGCAATTCTGGTGAATTCTCCGTCTTCAGGCTGAGCAAGGCAAATATTTGCTTTTGTGCTGACACTAACGAGACTGATGGGTTCTTGGGTTTTTTTTTTTTTTCAGCACAGCTGAGCCTTTTGCGTTCGGGTTGTCTGATCCCGGAATGGCTTTTAATCCAGGGAGGAGTTTTGAGGGGCAAAACAAGAAAGACGGATTTTGGAATTTTCCAGCTGGACCCAACTGGAAGCTGTGCGAGAGGGGGGGAAAAAAAACCCAAGGGAAAAAAAACTCAAGGATGGGGCAGAATCCCCCTTTCTAAGGCCTTTCCTGGTCACAGAATAGAAGAGAATAACAGCGTTGGGAGGGACCTTGGAGATCTTCTAGTCAAACCCCCTGCCTAGACAGGAAACCCTACATCACTTCAGACAAATGGTTGTTCAACTTCTTCTTAAGAGATCCATCTCATCCTGGGAATCCTTTTTTTGAATTATTACCATCTGGCAGACGGTACAGGATAATAAAAACAAGGACAAATAGGCTGAAAAGCAGCTTCTATCCCAGGGCAGTAGCTCTGTTGAATTCTACTGTATAGTGCAATATTAATGCAATATCAGGGGTTTTCAATTCAATGTATAGAATGTGAAGGATGTGGTTTGTGTCTATTTTCATGGTCATGATGTGCACTGAAGATGGTGTTTGATTTCACTGTACGAGGGGCAATGACAATCAAGTATACTAACCTAAACTAAAATGTCCAGTGTTGGAGAATTCACAGCTTCAGGAGGCAAATGGTTCCACTGGTTAATGGTTCTCACTGTCGGGAAATTTCTCCTTAGTTCTCCTGGATGAGTTTCCACCCGTGGCTTCTTCTCCTGCCCACATGGCCCAGAGCAGAACTGCCTTAAGGGCTCAGCAAACAGCCCTACTCCAACCCAAGTGTCTTGTAAGCTTCCTGGCCCTATTTTGAGCAGGCAGCGCTTGACCTGCGACCGCCATGGAGGCCAACATGTCCCTTGCTAAGCGAGACATTTCCCAAGTGAGTGTGCCTCGTTTTACGACCTTCCTTGCCACAGTTGTTAAGTGGGTAACGAGGCCGTTAAATAAATCACGAGTCAGAAGGTGTCCAGAGGGGATCACGTGAACCCCGGGGGGGGGGGCATTGCAACCGTCCTAAAGGCAAGTCAGTTGCCAAACGTCTGAATTTGGATCACATGACCAACGCCGCAGCTGTCGTAAGTGTGAAAAACGGTCCAGGGTTGCTTTTTTCAGGGGTCTTGTAACTTAGGTCACTAAACAAACTGTGGTAAGTCGGGAAAGGCCTGTACTTGGATGGGTGTGAACTTGATGACTGTGTCACATGCCAATTACACACACACACACACACACACACACATCCTTCTCCCAAAAATACTCTTGCCATTCTGAATTTAAAAGCTCCTCTCCTGGTTAACACTGTCCACCATGAGATTGAGGTCAATATCTCTATATCTATCTATCTATCTATCTATCTATCTATCTATCTATCTATCTATCTATCTAATCTCTCTCTCTCTAATATATATGTGTGTGTGTGTGTGTATAATCTATTTAATCTCTATCATCTTTCTCTCTCTCTCTCTCTATATATATATATTCTCTCTCTCTCTCTATCTCTATCTCTAATATATATCTCTTTTTCTTTCTTTCTTTCTTTCTTTCTTTCTTTCTTTCTTTCTTTCTTCTCTCTCTTTCTCTCTCTCTCTCTCTCTCTCTCTATATATATATATATAAAATCTCTATCTATCTAGCTAATTTCTATATCTATCTCTATATATACTGGAGGCAAAATAATCAGGTCAGGAGGAAAAAAAATTGTTCCTGCCCTGATTTAAAAAAAGGGGGGGGATTTGTCTGGATAACAAGAGCCTTTTAAGTTTGCTGTCCTTGCTTGTATCTTCGCAAAATATTTAAGGACGTCCTCGACTTAATGACAGTTCATTCAGGGGCCACTCAAAGTTGCAACAGCACTGAAAAAAGTAACTGAGGGCCGATTTTCACACTTACAACTGTGGCAGGCATCCCCATGCTCACGGGATCCAAATTCAGACGTTGGGCAACTGACTCATATTTACGACGGTTCATAGTGTCCCTGGGGGGGGGTCACGTGAACCCTTTTTGTGACCTTCTGGCATGCAAAGTCAAAAGGGAAGCCTGATTCACTTAACGACCGGGTTACCAATTCAACAACGGCAGTGATTCACTTAACAAGTGTGGCAGGAAAAGAGGTTAAATGGGGCAAAACTCGCTTAGGGACACAAATGTTGGGCTCCCTTGTGGTCTGCCCTGTATTTGGGTCCAGACTAAAACAAAATGGTATTAAAACAGTCGATCGGATTGAGGAGGTGTCATTTGACGGATGATGCTTTTCACCCAGGAGAGATTTTGGCCGGGGAAATCCATCTTGTACGACGGCGGCTGGATTTCAATATCCCATTTCCGCTCATGCTTAAAATGCTTGATGGCTTCTTGCCGTGGCTTTGCTTCCTGCTAATGAAATGTATTTCCATGCCCCAGCAGGCAAAACAGCAACCCTCGGCTGCAAACATGCAGAGACGCAGAATGAAATAAGTATGATCATAAATAAAATTAATACTTAAATGAGGCCGGGGACGTAATTGTTTTTAAATGGGCCATTTCGTAGCTGGCTTTTTTTTTTTCCCCTCCTTTTCTTTTTGCATTGATGCATCAAAGGCCTTCGACGGCGTTCTGGACATTAAATAAAACGTGATTTTCTTTTAAATTTGCTTTACCTCCTCAACTGATGTAACACGCCTGCTACCTATCCAGTTACCGCTGAGGCTTCTGCCAAACAATACCCATATTTTCTTAATTTTTAATTAAAAATAACAAGCACAGAGAGATCTTTGTCAGTTCTTGCAACAAGAAGGGGTTTGTCTCTCTGAAGAAATGAAAGTGGTTTTCTTGACAGCTGGAAATACGGCAGTGAATAAATTGCACGGAAGGGTCTTCAGATTTGCATCCAGAGAGCCCTTGACTTAACAACCATCATTCAGCCCAGAATTACGATCGTAAATTGTGCTCATTGTTAAGCGGCTCATTACACGACTGATCCAGTTTTAAGACCGTCGTTAAGTGAAGCCCTTGTCTACAAGGGGTGCTGTTGTGGTTCGCCGGCAGCCAGTGCAGTGGAATCGGACAGTGGGGAAGAAAGGGGACCAGTCCGGGTGTCTGGGGAGGACTCGGACGAGGGTCCTGCGTCCGATGCAGAGATGGGGCCAGGACCATCTGGGAGTGGGGTGCTGCCTTTGGAGCCTCCGGAGTCTGGCAGCAGTGAGGCAGAGGACCCCAGGGAGCCTGTTCCCAGTGCGCGTGTGCGCAGAGCTGCTAGTAGGCGAGAGCAGCTGAGACAAAAGTGGTGACTTGGGAGTAAGGCTGGGAGGTGATTGCCCCTCCCATAAGGGATAAAAGTCAGGCCAAGATGACGAAACCTTTGCAGGAAGCAAAGTCGTTCGATCGGTTCAGAGTCATTGTTGAAGCTCTTTGTACTCTGGTTGGTTTTTTTCCTAGTTCATTGGACACTTCTGTTCTTGGCAGCACTTCACAGGGAAGAAAGGTGGGTGCTTATCTCGAGGGACTGTTTGAGATTCATTCCCAGCTGGGAATGAAAACAATTCCCAGTGTTGCAATAAAACAAGGCTTGTTTTTAAAATAAGCATGTGCGTAATTACAGTCTTGGTCAGAACAGGCACTTTTTGCCAGAAAGCAGGAATAAACACCCACCTTGGCATAAACGACTTGACCAATTGACCACTGGATGCTGCACACTGGTGTAAATGTGGACCAATGACTAGGGACGCAAAATGTGACTGTGGGGAATCGGCCATCAGAATTTCTAATCTGGGCCATAATAAGTAACTTTTGGGGGGTCTTTTGTAATTTCAAATGGTCACTAATGGGGACTGGTCATAAGTCAAGGACATTCTTACCAGTGTGTACAGTGATGTACAGGTAATCCTTGTGCTAACAACAGTTCATTTAATGACTGTTAGAAGTTACAATGGCACTGAAAAAATGACTTACGGCCATTTTTCACACTTACGACCTGTGTAGCAGCTGGCAGGTATTTATGATGGCTTTGTGTCCCGGGGGGGGGTCACGTGATCCACTTTTGCGACCATCTGATGAGCATAATCGACAGGGAAGATGGATTTACTTCACAGCCGTGTTGTTGCTAACTTACCAACTGCACGGTTTCATTTAGCAGTTGTGGCAAGCAAGGTCTTAAAATGGGGCAAAACTCTGCCCCATTTCAACAATTGTCTCGCTTAGTGACAAAGGGCGGGCTCAGTTGTGGTCGTAAGTTGAGGACCAGCTGAATAGGCAGGCTACCTGTGAAACATCTTTCGCTCTCTGGTTCAGGATGGCTTCTCAGCGCTCGTTCGCTTCTCCCAATGGTCCTCGGTTCCCCTTTTTTCCGGGCCATAGCAACTTCGGACAGTCACTAAGTGAACTCCTTTTTTTTTTTGCATAAATTTTTTCATTTGATAACATATACAAATTTCATTTTTGGTTAAACAGCGTGTTGTCTGGGTACAAATAGATTTAGTAAATAGTCATCAATATTCATTACATTGATATTCATTCTATCATCATCATCATCATACTTTTCATTGTTCCTTTTCTTATATCTCCATGTTTCTAACTTCTGTTTTTGTCAGCTAACCATTGATCAAATAAGTCCCAAGTCAAAACAGCAAACTGTTGTAAGTCAAGGACTGCCTGTAGAGCAGTGGTGGGATTCAAAACAAATTTTTACTACTGATTCTGTGGGCATGGCTTGGTGGGCCTGCTGGGTGTGGCAGGGGAAGGTTACTGCAAAATCCCCCTTCCCTCCCCACCCCACTAACCTGCTTTCCAGCTCCGTTCTCCTGTGCAGGGCAACCAAAGGAGACCCAGCCGATCAGCTGGGACTCAATGGGAGGCAGAGAAGAGATGGGGTTGGCGGGGCCAGTCAGAGGTGGGATTTACGCTGGTTCTCCAAACGACTCAAAATTTCCGCTACCGGTTCTCTAGAACTGGTCAGAACTGACTGAATCCCACCTCTACTGTACAACAATGTTATCATATTCCCCCCATTTACACTCGTGTTTTTTGTTCGATTCCAGGCGATGAAAGCCGGGAGATTAAAAAGCAGATTACGGGGATGAGGCGATTGCTAAACGACAGCGTGGGACGGATCTACCAGCGAGTTGGGAAAGAAGGGGAAAAGTTGAAGGAAGAAGTCCAGGATTTGGACCTGGCCTGGACTCCGCGGCTGAACCCTCCTGCGGACACCCCTGGACACCTCCAGCCATTGCAGAGCAGCTCCTGGAACGAATTGTCTCCCCAGACCGGACACTATTCAGGGCAGTACGGCACCCGCTCCAAAACCTCTTTCCAGAACCAGGCCAGAACCCTGGGCACAAACGGTACGAGATATAGATTTAAGTTTTCCTACCTGTATGTTCTGACCTGGGCTTCCTTAGCAAGCATAACACACAATCTTAGTCCCGGCAAAACCTCTTTTTATTTCCACGGCTGTGAATTATGTTCATTCACAGCCTGCAAGGCTTGGCAAACAGTCTTTCAGGGGAATGTTGATAAACACCCTCCTTATCACACTTGGAATGCGGCCAGAGAACTAATTGCCTGACGCAGGGCAAAGGCAAATTTGGCACAGAGTCAAACACAACTTTTCCGAACTTGAACCGACCAGGTGAACTAATTGCTTCCTGCAAAAGCTCACGTCCCATTCGCTCCTCTTTTATGTCCTATGGGAGGGGCCAATCATCTCCAAGGTGTGACCTTACTCCTGAGCCAACCCTGCTTTCTCAATTGTTCTCGTCTTCTGGTAGCCCTGCACATGCGCAGGCTGGGAACCGGCTCCAGAACCCCCCCCCCGCCTCACTGCTATCTGAGCCCGAAGGCAGCTGCTTGCTGACTGCCAGCCTGCCCTGGCCCCATCCCTGCCTCCGATGCAGAGCCCTTGTCTGAGCCCTCCTCAGCCTCCAAGACTGGCCCAGGTTCCTCCCCAGCCTCCTCACTACTGTCTGTCTCTGCTGCCAGCTCCGTCAGCTGCTGGCCGGCCACAACACTGTAAACCACAATTGATCGGAGTTTCGCTATGCCGAGTTCCTGGGTCACAAAGGGAGACGAAATGCTTTGGTCCAGGGTTGGTCATGTGAAAACCCCCAAGCTTCCTTTTTTCCTTACGTGACAGGTAGTCCTCAGCTTATGACCACAATGGAGCCCCAAATTCCTGTGGCTAAGCGAGGGGTTTGTCAAGCCACCCACCCCACCCCATTTTACAGCTTCACTCGCCACGGTTGTGAAGTGAATTGCTCCAGTTGATAAGTTAGTCGCCCAGTCGTTAAGTGAATCCAGCTTCCTCGTCGACTTTGCTCATCGGGAGGTCGCAAGAGGGGATCACGTGACCCTGGGATGCTGCAACGGTCATAAGTATGAGTCAGCTGCCCAGCAATCTAAATGTTGATCACGTGACCATGGGGATGCTGTGACGATCATGTGTGAAAAATGATTCTCAATTAATAAAAATCAACGTCTAAAAAAAATTAAAAGTTATGGTACCCACGTAGCTGACTTGTTGACTGGGAGTGGTGTGGTGGCCTAGAGGTGGCGCTCTCCCCTCACAATCAGGAGTCTGTGAGTTTGATCCCTACGTAGAGGCAGATATTCCTCTCTCTGGGCACACTGAGAATAGATCTGCTGAACAAGACTCCACACTGGCGACAGGGACGGCATCTGGCCAGTAAAAAGTGTGCTAGCTCCATTCAGTTGCCCAGATAGACTCCACCCCGCAAGGGATTATGGGGTCGTTAAAAGAAGATGGTGATAGCTGACTTGTTGACTGAAACAACCTATGAGGATCAAAGATAGAGATGGAATATTATGGGATGCTCCGGGAGGGGGGGTGTTGCATGAACCTCATCATGGTGCATTGAAAAGCTGGAGATGAGAGCTCTGAGGACACAAGTGGTCCTACACTGGATATTAAAAAGTTTTTCCAACTTAGCCAAGTCGCAGCTGCCACTTTGAACTTCACAATCTCCATTCTGGCAGGCACCACTGGAAGGGCGTAAGGGCAAGGCGGAGTCCAGTTTATATTGGCTTCTCTTTATTAGTTCTCTTTCTCTTCTTGAATTAAATATCTAATTGCATGTATCAGTGCCTTAAAAAAAAAATCAATATACAGGTGAGCCTCAATGTACGGCCACGATGGGACCAACGTTTATGTTGCTAAGTGAGTTTTGCCCCATTTTACGACTTTTCTGGCCAGAGTCATTTAATGAATCACTGCCGTTCAGTTCATAATATGGTCGTTAAGTGAATCATCGAAGTTGTTAAATTAGTCACCCGGTTGTTAAGTGAACCTGGCTTCCCCGTTGACTTTTGGGATCACGTGACCCCAGGGACGCTGCGACCGTATAACTACGAGTCAGTTCCCCACCGTCTGAATTTGGATCACGTGACCATGGGGGATGGCTGCAACGGTCGCAAGGGTGAAAAATTGTCCTTTTCTTTCAGTGCCACTGTAACTTCGAACGGTCACTAAACGAGCTATTGTTAAGTCAAAGACTGCCTGCATTCCTTTCATTGTCCTAAAATAAATGATAAACTGGATACCTCAACAACGCGAAGTGGACCTAAGGCAGCCTGCTCTAATCTTCTTCCAGAGAAAGATTGTTATTATTATTATTTTTTAAAGTTGATAAATATGGATGATGTTAACCGAGCCCTGCTTTTGATTTAAAATATCAGCAGTTTTCTTTCTTTATTCCCCCCCCCCCATTTATTGTACATAAAGGAGATTTGCATGAGTAATTTCTTACCGATGCTAATGGCGAAGATAATGTAATTCTCCTGTGCCCCACTGGGAAAAACTAGCATTTCATTTATTACTATTTTTTTCTCTCTTTGGGGGTGTTTGGATCTGCACACCCTCATTAGAAATGCATTATATTTGTCGCAGGGAAAAAAGATGACAAAAAGAATTAATTTCAGCATATTTGGCTTTGCGCAAACATGGCCACCGTCCCCATCAGAATATTAAGGAGCAGGAAGAATCAGTACGGATAATTTGGGGTTACTTACAGTCCTAAAGGAGGCCATGAATCGCCATTGGTCAGCTAAGGGGTACTAAAAAACGTTGTGTAACTGCACCCCGTAGCAGCAGCCGTTGTGAACATGGTTAAGCAGGAAAGGTGCAGTCCTTAGGGGAGGACCTCACAGCAAGAGCACTTAGTCTTATGCAGGGAGTCCTCCACATACGACCATGATGGAGCCCAGAATATCCGTTGCTAAGCAAGTTTTGTCCCGTGCTGTGAATTCTCTTGCCACGTTCCTTGAAGCGGGTCACTGCAGTGGATAAGCTAGTAAGACCGTTGTTAAGCAAATCAGGCTTCCTCCTCCTTAACTGATTATACATAATCAGAGTTGGAAGGGACCTTGTAGGTCATCTAGTCCAACCCCCCCGCCCTGACTTTTCAGAGGGTCGCAAAAGGGGATCACGTGGCCCCAGGATGCTGCAGCCATCATAAATATGAATTGGTTGCCAAGCGTCTCATTTGGATCGCAATGGTCATAAGTGTGAAGAACGGTCCGAAGTCCCTTTTTCCAGTGGCGTTGTGACTTTGAACGGTCGCTAAATGAACCCTGGTTAAGTCAAGGACCACCTGTATTGCGTAGTATTCTCAGAGGAGCCAGGGCTGCTTGCGTAAAGGAGGTGTGGCTGCGACTTCCGTTGGGCTCCCCACGAACTCTACTCCACAATGCGAAGGCAGCCTGCTTTGGCCAGAGTTGCCGTTTTTGTGGTGTCCTCTGCGTGTTTACACAATGCAAAGAGGAAGGCAATCAGCCCAGGCCTCTCACCAAGATTTGATGTCAGGGTTTTTGGCTTGCCGGCTGCAAGTAGCGACCGTTTCCCAGGAGGAAGCCCGGCGTGGAGGCGATGCTTAGGGGAAGGAGGGCTAATGGTGTGGATTTCTTTCATTTTTCCCAGGAGAAATCCCGGTGGCCAACGCCACCCCCTCCTCCTCTTCTGGATCGAACTGTTGCACTTGCAATTGTCAGCCAGCTCTGCAGGCCATTCTTCAGGAGCTGAAAACTATGAGGAAGATCATGCAGATCCAAGCTGGTAGGACAATCGGTCTTTCGAACCCACACACACAAACTGTGTGGGATACTCTCAGACTGTCTCTCTCTCTCTGTGTGTGTGTCTCTCTCTCATTTTATGGGGTTGGCCTCAAAGAAAACATCTATGGAGATTGTCCCAAAGTTGCTTTCCCCCCTCCCCCCCCCAAGAGGCAACTGGACTTTCTGGCTTCTTCTTTGAAGACGTTTCACTTCTTATCTGAGAAGCTTCTTCAGTTCTGAGTTGATCTGAACTGAATGGAGGAACCGAACAAGCTTCTGGGACGAGAAGCAAAACGTCTTAAAGGAAAAACCGAGAAAGTCCAGCCACTTTTTGGAAAGACATCTAAGGAGGTTCTCAGTCATTCAGGTCAGGGTTGTCCCATGGTTGGTTTCCCAAAAGTCAAGTGGACTTTCTTGATTTTCTTTGAAGATGTTTCTCGTCCAAGAACCATCCAGTCAGAGCTGAAGAAGCTTCCTGGATGGGAAGGGAAAGGTCTTCGGAGAAAAACAAGACAGTCCAGTTGCCTCTTGGAAAAAAAGCACCTTTGGATGATGGGGAATCTCCATAAACACATAACTTCATGACTTTGCTTAATAATTTTGACTTAGCTTAACAGTTATGGAGATTCTCCATCATCCTGTTGTCCCAAAGGTGCTTTTCCAAAAGTCAGCTGGACTTTCTTGGTTTTTTTTTCCTTGAAGAGGTTTTGCTTCTCATCCAAGAAACTTACTCACTTCTGATCTGAACTGAACTAAAGAACTGAGCAAACTTCTGGGACAAGAAGCAAAACTTCTTCAAGGAAAAACAAAGTCCAGCTGCCTTTTTTGGGGTGGGGGGAAGCACCTTTGGGGCCTCAACTTTTACTAAAGAAAAAGGTGGGTTTTTTTGTTTTTGCTTTTTATTGTCCAAGTATGTTTATCAGTGGCACTCCTCGAATTGCGACCATACATCCTGACTGTTCATCAGTTTTGCTTGCCTTTGGTTCCACAGAAGACATGTTGGTTCCCTTAGATGGCAACTTGGAAGGCGTGTTGAGTTCAACTCCCAGGATTCCCCAGCCAGGAGCTGAAGTCCACAGGTCTTAAAAGTTGCCAAGGTTGGACCAGGTTCATCCCAAGCATCAAGTCACAAAGCAGCTCAGCACAATTTGACTTGGTGCCCGACTTTGGCAACTTTAAGACCTGTGGACTTCAACTCCCAGAATTCCCCTGGCTGGGGAATTCTGGGAGTTGAAGTCCACCGATCTTAGAACTGGCAAGTATTGAAAAAACACCGCTTTAAATGATCTTTCGCCATCTTTACGCACGGAGATGCTTGCAGCCATCACGGCCTGTATCTCCCCATTCTTTTTTTCCTTCTGGGAATTCGTGGGAGTCCGTTGGGTGGAGGCGAATTTTAAGGGATTCATGGCGACGCAGAGATGGGGAGCAAAAATTTGTCATTTTATAAAGGAAACCTTGCAAGCTTTCTTTTCTTCTCTCAGCAGCTGCCCAAAACCGACCTCAGCCCCCGGTTCCTCCAGCTACCTTGCAGAAATCCACAGTCTCAAGGAAGAGGAATAAAAAGAAAAAAGTGACCCCAAAGACTGTCGGGCCCCTTGCTGTGAAACAGAAACCCGGCCCCGGCGAGAACGGCAGGAAGTTATCTGCGAATTCGGACCGGTTGAGCATGGAAGCAGCCGAGGCCTCCGTGAAAATGGAGCCGCTGGTTTCAGGATTCGGCATCGTGCTCGAATCCTCATCTTCGGATGTAAGTGGACGAGAGGCGGTCAGTTGCAGGCAGTCCTCAGCTTACGACAGTCCGTTGAGCGGGCGTTCAAAGTTACAATGGCATTGAAAAAAAAGGGACATGACGGCCGTTTTTCACACTTAACGACTGTAGGAGCATCCCCATGCTCTCGCGATCAAAGTCCAGGCGCTTGGCAATTGATTTGTATTTATGATGGTCACGTGATTTCCCCCCTTTGGCAACCTTCTGACAAGCAAATGTCAAGGGGGAAACCAGGTTTCACTTAACATCCGTGTTACTAATTTAATAACTGCAGGGATGCACTTAGCAATGGTGGCAAGAAAGGTCGTAAAGTGGGGTAAACTCACTTGACAAATGTTTCACTTAGGAAATTTGGCCTCAATTGCGGTTGTAAGCCAAGGACTACCTGTATTGAAAACCTTCCATTGTCGATATAATCATCATCATCATCTTCACAACAGTTCTGGCCCCATGTCCTACATTTTTCTAGCAGTTCTTAGAATAATGTTACTTTCCTAAGGGACATTTCATTAATCCATCAGACGGAACATCGAGGCTGATCAAATATCTGCTGTATATGTCTTGTATATATCTTATTTTTTCCCCCAGAAGAGATTAGTGTGCACTGGGTGACTTTGGGCCCATCACCAGGAGATGGGGAGTTCTAGTTCCGCCTTAGGCATGAGAGCCAGCTGGGTGACTTCGTAAGTGGAGGACTAGCCGTAGTTTGCAGGGGCACTGTGAGAGCTGGAAAAGCAGCATTTATATATATATATATATATATATATATATATATATATATATATAATTTTTTTTTGTAGATTTTCACGGGTAAAGGTATGTAGGTCTTGGTGTATTCAGGTCTTGTCCCGTGTAAGATTGAGAATACCTTGGCGACGTTTCGACAAAATCTCATCTGTCATCTTCAGGCTGGTGTCTTCAGCTTCGTTCTTCTGGGAGAAGTGTGTGATAGTGGCTGTTTTTCCCTTTTTTCCCTTTCCAATCAAGAAGTAACAACACAACCAACTCTGGAGTTTAAAAGGGAAAAACAGCCACTATCACACACTTCTCCCAGAAGAACGAAGCTGAAGACACTACCCTGAAGATGACGGATGAGATTTCGTCGAAATGTTTCCAAGGTATTCTCAATCTTACACGGGACAAGACCCGAATACACCTAGACCTATATATATATATATATATTTGTTTTCGTAGATTTTCACGGGTATGTATGGTGTAGGTCTTGTCCGTGTAAGGTTGAGAATACCTTGGCAACGTTTCGACGGATGAGATTTCGTAAACGCCCAAGACCTATATATATATATATATATATATATATATATATATATATATATATATATATTCCCCCTTTTGAATCGGATATTTGTTGAACAATTTGTCTGGCAAGATGAAAAACCGCTTTGGAGTTTTGTGGGAGACAAGGTTGGCAAAGAAGCCAAGCTTTCATTTCTTCAGTGGACTTCTTTTCATTTCAAGAAGACAGTTTCCAATTTCCTAAGTGCGCCCAGATCACAGAACCTAATTAAATTCGGTATCAGTGATCATAAAAGAAAGGAATTGTGTAGAGGATACGGTGCCTTTCTATGTAGAAGTGTAAACTAATAACACAAAAGAAGGAGCAGTCTGATAATTCACTTACGTGGAGGCCAGCTATGCCTGGTAATCAGATTAGTATCTCATACCCCTAAGATCCGTATCGCAGTCCGTAGTAAAGGACTTCATGCATTTATTTATTTTTTGTGCTACTGGTGCTGTAATTAAAATTAAAATGGACTGGAAACTTCTCCTTTAGTTTTATGGCTTAGTTTGAATTTTGTTTTCATTTTGGTCTTCGGTTTTATCAGAATTTGGGACACGCAGGCTCCATTTTTTTAAACCACATCGATGCAAGGAAAATTGAAGTCTGGTTGAAAATCTTGGCTTTCTATACCAAGACCTTGCTCTTGTGACTTTTTGGATTTTTTAAAAAATAACTTTTAATTGGGTATTTATTAAAGCACAGTGTTAAAAATATTGTTTGGACCACAAATGGATATTTCTCAGTGAAGATTTCAGAAGTGCTATGATGTTTGTTTGTGTTTAATCTCAAGAATGCAGCCTTATGGGAGTTTGAGTCCCAGAAACAGATACAAGGTGAATAATCCATTGAATTGGCAAAAAAAAAAATCTTTTAATCAGTTACAACATTTTATAAATGTTTAGGGATAATTCTAATTGGCAGTTTACTCATTTTAGCCCAACAAAGTTGAACCAATATTAGTGTTAATTATATACACAATTGCCTTGATTATTTTCTATTATCAAACTCTGTTTTAACTGTAAACCATACTTGGAGAATGACCGTGAGAAGCTCAATTGGGTACTGATTGCCGGCAGTTGGAAGATAAGTCCCCACTAAAGGAATCTGGAATAAATCAGCATTTTATTTTATGTGACTGGAATACGAACAGATTCATTTAGGAAACAGAACACAAAGAAAAGTGCAGATCACTTTAATTGGATCTCTAATTGATGCCTGATTTTCCCTGTGCAGAACCTCGATGAAGAAACTTATTTCAATCTTTTTTCTAAAATAAAATTTTTGATAGATTTATAGTCCTGTGTTTCCCCCCCCCCCCAGGATTATTGTTGGGGCCATGTGATGGTCTGTTTGCTGGAACTATGCACTCATTATAGAAGATAATGGGTGCTTATTATAGAAGATTATCCAATTTTATTCTGAATTCTGACACTGCCTTGGAATTCACTAATTATGCTGTTGCTTTATCCTGGTTTTGGTCTGCCAGGGTGGGAGCTGAAGTGACTCACTTAATCTCAGACCAAATCTGCAAAATTTACAACTGCCACTTGCCTCGGATAGTTAATTGGCTGATTATTAATAGATTGAGAAAGGGACAGTTCCCAATCCAGGGCTTAGTTGCAAGTGTCTCTCCAGTTAAGTGTGTGCAGTTGTGTCTCATGGGCAAATGGCACTTTTTCTGGACAGTTGTGACTTCCAAATCTGCCGGATGTTTGTTTACTGGATAACTGTTTTGCCCCCTGCAAAATGCATGGCGCTTCCAGCCATCACGAACCCTAGCATTTAAGTAGGGTTTGTAGTAACTGAAGGTCAACTAGTGCTGGTACAGGAAATCCTTGATTTACGACAACAATTGAGCCCAAAATTTCCATTGTTAAGCGAGACATTTGTTAAGTTTTGCCCATTATCAGTTGGCAAACATACAAATTTTGATCACATGACCATGGGGGGTGGGGATGCTGCAATGGTTGTAAGTGTGGAAAACGGTCACAAGTTGTATTTTTCAGGGCTCTTGTAATTTTGAAGGGTCTCTAAATGAATGGATGTAAGTTGAGGATTATCTGCTTGAATGATAAGATATAACAATACGGTATAAGATATGAGATACAAGATATAAGTTAACTTTTGTTGTCACTTTTTTCTGTGAACACCCTGGGACACATTAAAAAATGAAATTCTGGTGCCTGCTCTCAAAACACATACATGCACACACATATGGTATCTATCTATATTCTGTATCTATCCATCCACCCACCCACCCATCCATCTATAAAAATACATACACAAACACATACACACACACACATATATATATATATACATATATTAATTGCAGTCCATTTTGAATACATAGCAAAAAGAAAAAAAAACCGGAGTCTTGAGAGTTAAAAAGGTTTTCCCTGATTCTTAACGTTCATCACTGATAGTAATGTGTTGACCTGATAGCGAATGTATTATTTCCCACTCACATTTTAAATGGAGGGGTTAACATTGTCAATTCAGTAAATCAAAACTCTTCTGGCACCAGTTTAATATCTTTGTGTCAGTACATAATACAGCATGACACCTGTATACTTGTCTTTGTTCTGCCCGCAGAATGATGACGTTGCTAATCCTACCTTGCTATTCCCCTTTTTTCCCTTGTTTCTGATAGCCAGAAGTACAGCTTGCTGAAGGTTTTGATGTGTTTATGCCTAAATCACAACTGGACTCTATCTTAGCCAATTACACTCGCTCAGGAAGCCTCCTCTTTCGGAAACTGGTGTGCGCGTTTTTTGACGACAAGACGTTGGCCAACTCTCTGCCGAATGGCAAAAGGAAAAGGGGCCTCAATGACAACCGGAAAGGACTAGACCAAAATATTGTGGGTGCAATAAAAGGTATTTATTTTTCCCTACTTTTATATACCCCTCCTTTTCAAAAGTCTTCTCAACACAGGGTGGTTTTGCCTCTGGAGACAAGGCACAGGGAGTCCTGTCAGCGCAACTGAGCCCACCTCAAATTTTATTGCTAAGCGAGAAGATTGTTACACGAGTTTTGCTCCGTTTTATGGCTTTTCTTGCCAGCGTTGTTAAGCAAATCGCTGCGGTCGTTAAGTTAGTAGCATGGTTGTTAAGTGGATCTGGCTTCCCCATGGGCTTGGCTTGTCACAAGGTCCACAAAGGGGGAATCATGTGATCTCTGGGACGCTGGGAACCGTCATAAATACGAGCCTATTGGAATCATTTACGACCATTTGTTTAGTGATTGTTCAAAGTTACAATGCCATGAAAAAAGGTGATTGAGGGCTATTTTTGAGACATGGCCGTTGCAGGTCATGTGACAAAAATTTGGCCACTTGGCCAATGACTTGTATTTATGACAGTTGCAGTGTCCCCCCCACTCTCTCTTTGAAATATGTATCTGAATCACTTTTCAGTCCCAGCCAGCTGCCTGAAGTGGCACCAGTAGGCACCATTCTGCCAAGAAGACTCCTTTTATTGACTTGATGGTGCCACCCAAGTGATGGGACTTGAGGAAACCTCCTTGGCTTCAGCAGGGAGTCCCCTAGACGGGAAGCGATGCCCTTGTGAGACTCCGCTCTGCCTGGCTCCATTCACCCAAGTTGACTTTATCAAGCTGTTCTTCAAGACACTGTAGTCCCATTTATTTCTCCTGGGGGCTCCGTCGGCCTTCGGTCTCCTTAAGAATCAGAAGGGATTGTTGTCCTCTTGGCATTAAGAGAGGCCCTCCAGAAGATCTGGCCCCAACCTTTGCCCTGCTCTTTCCCTTGAGACCAGACTGAGCAGGTTGTGTCCAATAAATCAGTTAGAGGGGCAAAGACTTTTGGGTGATATGATTCGTTCCATTTCCAATTTCCCTGTGATGTTTCTGGAGAGGAGGCTGGTTTTACTACCGGGAGCTCATCAGCAAAGAGGGTGCTAATAAGGCCATTAAAAGCATTGTGGTTGAGTGGAGCTTTTGACGTCACACTGATTTTTTTCACATATTTTTATCCTCTGCTGTTTCTGTTAAGGCTTGTCTCTGCTTCTTGCCTCAAATGCATCCTTAAGTTGTATCTCAGCTTCAGAGATCCAGTCTAAAACTTACTTTCTAAGGTGTCCCCATAGCTCCCTCCAGATATAATTGTGAAAAAATATGGTTGCATCTCTTTCCACCTCATCCTTCCCCCCCAAAAAAACTAAAAATAAATCTCAGACCTGATTAAATCCACATGTGTGATGTGACTCCTGCCAAGCAACCTGAGTTGTGGTCCTCAAAGATAAAAACAGGCTCAATTCCTGCTCATTCCAGTTCTTCTTAAGCAACGATGTTAGATAGCTTGCTGTAACTCATGTTTTGCTCCGTTTCTGAAATGCTCCTTAATTAGAGAAATATATGGGCCTCTGACTTCCTGAAACGTTGAAACGTACTCGTCAACCAAAGGAAGGAATTGTTGGTCTGTTGGTTGATGACATCATTCATCATTCTCTCTCTCTTCATTTTTTTTCTGATGTCTTTTCCAAGTGGGGCCTTGGGGGCTCTCTGAACTTGGTGGCTTTCTGGCAGGCGTTTCGTGACCCAACTAGGTAACCTCATCAGCAAACCTCCTTCTTCTAGCATTGATGAAGTTACCTAGTTGGGTCATGAAACGTCTGCAAGAAATCCACCAAGGATGGAGAATCGTTCTCCGAGCTTGTGGGTTAATTTCTGAATGTTTCGTTACCAGGCTAGGTAACATCTTCAGGGGAATTTAGGGAATGTCAGCTTATAAGGGCTTTGTGTGGTCAGTGGGTCTTGTGATGGGTCTCACTTGATGCAACCCAAACCTGACCCCTCACAAGACCCTCACCTGATGTGACCCTCAGCTGACCCCTCACAAGATCCATACTCTCACCTGACGTGACCTTCCCATCACAAGTCCTGCTGACCACCCGAAGCCCGTATGAGCAGAACGCCAACGCTGACCTCCCCTCAACTCCGCTGAGGGCGTTACGTAGCCTGGTAATGAGACGTTTGGAAACCAACTTACAATCTTGGAGGTCGAACCTCCACTCTCGTCCTCCCCCCAAGCCTCAGATGTTGCCCCCATCGCAAAACCCACCCAAGTCGTCCGAGAGCACCCAGGACCCCACCGTTCAACCCTGAGCTACCGAGGGCCGAAGTCCACGCTTCTGAAAAGTTTCTTTTCTGCTCCAAGCGAAAGTTCAGAACTTCTGCTGCCTCTGAGGACTTCTTCTTCCTCCAGAGCTGCTTCTCGATTTGCATGTCTGTGAAACAGGATGTGGGAAGCAGTGGGGGGAGAGCAGAGTCCGGGCCATTATCTTGGAAGAGGTTTTTGTGGGTCTCTGCTTCATTGGAATCATTGGAAGTAGTCCTTTATGTTTTATATTTTAGGAAATTTATATTGCCGCCTATTCGCCCATGGCGTCTCAAGGTGGCTTACAAGAATATGAAAACCACATGTATAAAGCAATAAAATTGACTTATAACAGAATAGAGTAGAGTAGAGTAGAGTAGAGTAGAATAGAATAGAATAGAATAGAATAAGAATTCTTTATTGGCCAAGTGTGATTGGACACACAAGGAATTTGTCTTGGTGCAAATGCTCTCAATGCACATAAAGGAAAATAAAATACATTCATCAAGAATCCTAAGATGCAACACTTAGTGATAGTCATAGGTTACTAATAAGCAATCAAATCTACTAGGGAACCAATAAAACAATATAAATTGTAAAGATACAAGCAACACAATTGTAGTCATAAGTGGGAACAGGTAGGTACTAGGAAGGATGAGAAGAAGAATAGTCACACAGTCTTAGTAGTTAATTTGACAGTGTGGTGCGAATGAGTTGTTTAGCAGAGTGATCATTTAGTGACCGTTTGAAGTTACAACGGCACTGAAAAAAGGGACTTGTCATTGTTCTTCACACTTATGACCACTGCAGTATCTCCACTGGGCATGTGGATTATAGTTGTTATGCTTAACAACTTGACTTGCATCTATAATGGCTGCAGTGTTCTCAGGATCCCCCTTTGGTGACCTCCTGATCAGCAAAGGCCATGGGGAAGCCAGGTTCGCTTAGCAACCATGTGGCTAACTTAGCAACTGCACTGATTCGCTCAACAACTTCAGCAAGGAAAGTTAGGGGGGCCAAAGTCACTTAACAAACATCTCGCCCAGCAACAGTGATGTGGGGCTCCGTTGTGGTCGTAAGTCGAGGACTCCCTGCCTTGCTTTGCTTCATTGTCTCATTTTTGTTTGTTTCTTCGTTCCCCCTGCTGCAGTGTTCACAGAAAAATACTGTACTGTAAACCAGGTGGACAAACTTCCCGGCCCGAGGGACTGGGTCCAAATTCTGCAGGATCAAATCAAGCTGGCCAGAAGACGGTTGAAAAGAGGATCGGGTGAGTGAGGAGGGAGGGAGGGAAGGAAGGAAGGAAGGAAGGAAGGAAGGAAGGAAAGGAAGGAAGGAAGGAAGGAAAGGAAAGAAGGAAGGAGGAGGAGGAAGGAAGGAAGGAAGGAAAGGAAGGGAAGGAAGGAAGGAAGGAGGAAGGGAAGGAAGGAAAGGAAAGGGAAGGAAGGAAGGAAGGAAAAAATGAAAGGAAAGAAGGGAAGGAGGAAGGAAGAAAGGAAGAAGAAAGAAAAAGGGAAGGAGAGGAGGGAAGAAAGGAAGGAAGGAAAGGAAAGAAGGGAAGGAAGGAAGGGAAAGAAAGAAGGGAAGGAAGGAAGGGTAGGGAAGAAGGGAAGGAAGGAGAAAGGAAAGGGAGGGAGGGAGGAGGGAGGGAGTGAAGCAGGAAGGCAAGAAGACGCTGAGGACCTGTTGCGAAGTTTGAGGAAGGGGTGGGGCTGGGGGTGAGGTTCCTAAATATGGGGTTATGCCTGGGTCATTTCTGTCCCTCCCTGTCTTTATTTATTTACTTGACTAATTTATTTCGTCAAGCATGTTTTAGATAACAGGTGTAACTGGAAACTTGGTTAAGAGGACATGAAATGGGTGGGAATAGCAGGGGAGGTTCTTTCTCTCCTCCGTATTCTCCGTTTTGAGTAAAAGTGGGAATAACCTCGACGGTGTAGGATCTCCTGCTTGAGCAGGGGGTTGGACTAGAAGACCTCCAAGGTCCCTTCCAGCTCTGTTCTGATTGATGAGTTCCGAGGTTCCCCTTTGGGGGATAATGCAGAGATTTTCCGTGGGGTCTTATCTGTGGCTCCTTTCCATGGGTGTGAACCTCAATTATCTTAAGAGTTTGGGCTGAGAGAGCTGGACAGAGCTTCATGAACAGTCCCTCTTCCTTTTAAGTCCCCTTTTTCAAAACCTTGAATGGTCACTAAACGGACTGTTGTAAGCCGAGGACTGTGCAACAGTTCGAAGTTACAACATCACTGAAAGAAGTGACTAAGGGCCACTTTTCACGCATTAAGACCGTTCCTCATCGTCACGTGATTTACATCTGACTCACGTTTATGACAGTCGCAGTGCCCCCCCCGGGGGGGGAGGGGTCACCTGATCCCCTTTGGTGACCTTCTGATGAGCAAAGTCAATGGGGAAGCCAGATTCACTTAACGACCGGGTTACTAATTTAAGTACTGCAGTGATTCGCTTAAAAAAAACGTGGTGGGAAAAGTCATGAAATGGAGCAGAACTCATTTAACAAATTTCTCACTTAGCAACATAAATTTGGGGCTCCTAAGTCGAGGACTGCCCGTACTTTAAAAGTCTTGATACCCCATCATCCTGAACCAGTAGGGCCTTACGGGGGTTGCAATGCAAAACATGGCAGGCGACAGGCTGGGGCTAAGTTGGCCACTTTCCGCCTCATCTCCAAGTCCAAAATTCTAGCAGACAATAATGAGGCTAGGGAGCATTTAAGCGGTTTTTTTTTTTAATTTAAAAATGCCCTTTGAAGTTAATCCATCTCCAGGATTAAGGTTCCCCAGGTAACATTTCAAAGCAAAATAACTCCTCACAAGAGCATCATTCGCATTTTTTTTTAAAAAAGATATTTTTCTCCATTCTTATAAGAATAGGACATGAGTCCTATTAAGTAAGTAATCCCTGCTCCATTAACATTTCAAGCAGCAGCAGCAGCAGGAGGAAAGAGAATAAAAACGGTTTCTAAGCCCATCAAAAGACAGAATGACAGAGGTGGTGGGCACCTTGGAGGTCTTCTAGTCTAACCAAATCGGTGATGCTCTCTCCCTGATGTCTCGTTGCCTGGATGCGGTGCGGATCTGGATGGGGAGGAACAGGCTCCGACTCAACCCGGCCAAGGCTGAGTGGCTGTGCGTACCAGCACCTCAGATAATCCAAGAGGTTCCATCACTGGCCATGGGGGGAGAGGTGTTGCCCCCCCATGGATAGGGTTCACAATTTGGGTGTCCTCCTGGATTCACAGCTCAATTTGGAGGAGCTGAGGGGGGGGCTGTGACCAGGGGGGCATTTGCCCAGATTCGCCTGGTGCTGCCAATGCGCCCCTATTTGACTGAGATTCCCTACGGATGGTTGCTCATGCACTCGTGACTTCCCGAATCGACTGCTCTAATGCTCTTCACATGGGACTGCCCTTGCGGACCGTCCGGAGGCTTCAGCTGGTGCAGAATGCGGCTGCGCTGGTAGTGATGGGCGGTCCCGATACTCCCATGTTACACCCTCTCCGTGACCTGCAATGGCTGCCGGTTGCCCTCCGGGTGAGATTCAAGGTGTTAGTGATCATATATAAAGTCCTACATGGCTCGGGTCCGGGTACTTATGGAGCCTCCTGCCAGCCGACCTCCAGTCGCTCTGCCTGTACACTCCCACAGGCAGGGCCTGGGGTGTCGGCCAGACATTGTCGGTTGGCGGCACCCAGGGGTAGGGCCTCCTCTGTGGGAGCACCCACCCTGTGGAATCGGCTCCCCCTGGAGCTTTTAATATTTGTATTCTTGTTTTTATTGTAAGCTGCCCTGAGTCCCTCGGGAGAGAGGGCAGCCTATAAGTGCAATAAAAATAAAGAAATAAACAAATAAACAAATAAACAAACAAACAAACCCCTCTTCAGGCAAGAGACCCTCTATCCTTTTTACAAGTGGCTGTCCAGTCTCTTAAAAGCCTCCAGTGATGGAGAGGGAAGGGAAGGGAAGGGAAGGGAAGGGAAGGGAAGGGAAGGGAAGGGAAGGGAAGGGAGGGAAGGGAAGGGAAGGAAGGAAGGAAGGAAGGAAGGGAGGATAAGAGCAGTTGCAACTAAGAAGAGATGCACAGACTTCAAGGCCAGCATTCACAGGTTCTAGCTGTGGGAATGGGAACGACATCACAAAAGTTGCATTGCAAATTCCACCCCTTCTGGGTATACCGACAGTCCTCGACTTACAACAGCTCTTTTTGTGACCGTTCCAAGTCCCAGTGGCATTGGAAAAGGAGACTTGGGACCCTTTTTTCACACTTAACGACAGTTGCATCCATCCCCGTGGTCACGTGATCAAAATTCAGCCGCTTGGCAACCGACTCATATTTGTGACGGTCGCGGTGTGGTCACGCGAACCCCCTCTTGCGACCTTCTGACCAGCCAAGTCGAAGGGGGAAAACCAGAGTCCACTTAACAAACATGTCACCAGCTTATCAACTGCAGGGATTCACTTCACAGCTGTGGCAAGAAAAGCCATAAAGTGCAGCAAGACTCGCTTAATAAATTTCTCGCTTCACAGCAGCAGCAGCAGCAGAAGTTTTGGGCTCAATCGTGGTCGTAAGTCAAGGACTACCGGTAGGGAAGACAAAATGCCACAGGGGAAGGAGCGGTTGAGCTGAGATGCCAGCCGCTGGCATCTCCAGAGGCATTTTAAGAACGAGGAGACAGGCGGGGACACGTCTGGATCAAATCCTGAGAGGGAGAAGGGTTTTGCAGCCGGGGCTTTGCAGTGAAGGTTTTAAATGGAAAATTTAAATTTAAATTCAGTTAGGCTGAATCACTAGAAACCCAGTGAGGCCATTTAGCCTCGTCTCCATTTTAGACCTGCAAAGGCCAGGGCTGCAGGCAGAGCAAGAAGCAATGGGTGGAAACTAACCAAGGAGAGAAAGAACCTGGGACTAAATTTCCAAAGAGGGAGGACGATTAATCGCTGGGAACGCTTCCCTCCAGGACTTGTGGCTGCTCCGTCACTGGAGGATTTTGAGAGGAGACTGGACAGCCGTTTGTGGTACAGGATCTCCTGCTTGAGCAGGGGGTTAGACTGCAAGATCTCTAGGGTCCCTTCCAACTCTGATTGACTTTTCTGATGCCCCTACAAACACCCCTGCCCTGAGTTTGGCTTTTGGGAAAAAAAACCTTGACTTTTCAGGGTTTTGCATCGTTTTGTCAAGCGGCTGTTATGGTCTGCTTTGTTTTCAAAGTTTGGCCTTTTTCCTAGAATTCATTGCAGCAAAAAATAAAAAAAGTTTGGCTGAGAAAAAAATGCTATCAACAAAAGTGCACTGAAGTGGATTTTTGGAATGCTGCTTTAGGAATTTAAAGTCATATTTTCCACTTTGTTATCCTTAATGCAGTGGGGTGTTTTTTTTTTTTAAATGTAATTAAAGTGTTTTTATGTGGCTTGGCATTTTTTCCTGCTCAGTTCAGTTATTGATTTACATCCGAAAAGGATTTCACGTAGTAGTGTGTGTGCATTATGCACCAATGAAATCCTTTCCACTTTAAAAGTTGATTAGCCTTCAGTCAGGGACAAACTGAACTTTGGTTGAAGCAGCTCTGTGTCCCAAATCCCCTGAAGCAGAGGAGCAGTGTTAAAAAAAGAGGTCAAGTCGGCAACTGCACAACTGGAGCTCTGCCTTCTTCATACATGCCTGAGTCAGGCTTTTTAACTTCACTGGATGACAAATTTGAGGGGAAAAAATACACAAAACTAAACTAAAGAAAGTGCTAAAGTACTAAGCTCTTAAAACTGTAGGCAGCTGTGAAAAAGAAAAGGATTAATCATAACCAACAACCAACAAAACTCGAAACAATCTAAACTTATCACTTATATATCAAATGTTAAACAATATACAATATATTGATGAGGTTACCTAGTTGGGTCATGAGATGCCTCCTCCTCCTCTTCCTCCTCTCTACAAACCCCACCCTCTTCTAGCACTGATGCTGTTACCTACTTGGGTCATGAAACATCTCAAGCAAACTGCCAAGTGCAGAGAGCACTGAAGACCCCACAGTTACACCACCACCCCTGGGCTACAGAGGGTTGAAGTCAACTCCTCTTAAAGTTACTGAGGCTGAGAAACACTTTACAAGAACTTCCATAATTCCCTCACCAGCTTGGTGAAGATGGTATCAGGGCAGTCTCTGGAAAAAAGAAAAAAGAAAACTGGACAGCTTGTTTTTAAATAAATAGCCATGTTTCATTTCTTTTCTGCATTTGCTGTTTTTTAAACTCCCAAGTAAAATAACTGTAAAATAATTTTCTTTTCTTTGTTACCTGTCTTTAGCAGAAACGGCTGATGGTGATGAGAAAGTGGACATTTCTCTCCTAGAGGCAGGTAAATGGCTCCAAGGTTTGTTTCCTTGTTTAATTTTGTTTAATGAGATATACTGTACCACTAACTGCCGGAACTTCTTGGCAGCTGAGCAATAAAAACAAATTTAAAATCAAGAACACTTAAAATAAACAATGGAAAACAAGCGAGCCCCAAAGCCTGCTAGAAAATAAGTTATTCTGAGGAATTTTGTAAAAGGAAATAAAGAGTTCCTGGGACTTGGGCTGGCAACAACAACAACAACAAAAAACCCAAAGAAGGTTGCCCCCAGATGACCTTTCAACAATCCCTTGAGATCATGTCCAGGAACAGATCCAGGAGATCACCTGCAGCTGAGCCACGGAGGGGCTTCAGAGCTAATGACCAGGCCAAGAGACCAACTGGATCAGATGAGCTGGCCTCTGGGTTTTTCAAAGAGCAGACAAATTGCCAAGTTTTGTCCCACATGATTTTTGGATTAGAATATGCCTCATACCAATAAAGGAGAACATGTGTAGCTCGGGGTGGAAATGAGGGGTCTTTGGTGCTCTCTGAGCTTGGTTTTCTTGAGACATTTCATGACCCAAGTAGGTAACATCATCAGTGCTAGAAAGGAGTGGGTTATATTGTAAATAAACAGAGAGCAAACTCCACCCCCTTCTAGCCCTGATGATGCTACCTAGTTGGACTGTGAAACATCTGCAAGAAAACCACCGAGAGAGCACCAAGGAACTCTCAACAGGCGTCATAATTATAGTTCCTTAAAATGCTAATTTTCAGCTTTTACCTTTTTCAGGTACCCTCCTTGAAGCCACGCCTTCTGTGCCAGTGTTTCATTAGCATATTCAAACCTCGGTTTGAGATGATGCCAGCAACCTTTCTAGATTACTTCACTATCCGTGCTCTCCTGTTTCACCATCTCTGATCAATTTTTTTTTTCATGCTTTTCTAACGTGGATAATTATTAAGCAACAAATCACGTTTCCTTTGGATTTAATCAAAATAACTAGATTTGTTCGTAGAGAGGCTCTAGTGCAATTAGTCTGGCAACCAATGTGATAGGATGAATTTTGATTTTATGGTGGCATTTCCCCACATAGATACATGCGTCCTGGCTATTCTATTTCAATAGGGAGGAAAAGAGAAATAAAAGTCTCCTCTTAATCTTACAAAGAGCTCCTAACACCTCCATTTCATATAGAGCTTTTGGTGCAGAAATCATGGGGTCAAAAAAATCAAACTTCTAAGACATTGAATGAGTCTTAATTTAACGAGTTTCTGAGTTGAGCCTTTCCATCCCCACAAGGTAAATTTCTATTTGGATATAATTATTATTTTGTTTTCAGAAGCAGAATTGCTATCATTGCTAGTATTAATTAATCCTACTTGCAATGTCACATTTAATCCAGATCAAATACTCCTAAAGGTGAAAAGTTGTTTTCCATATTTTGCAGTCCCTTGTTTTTCTCTGGTATTTGATTCTCGTAATACTGCCTTGAAGTTCCAAATAAAGAGTATTTCAGGAATCATTCATAGAATCATTGGGTTGGGAGGGAACTCACAATTTTGAGAAGATCCTCGGCCCAAGGCAGGATTCTGACCAGCAGTTTTAAAAGTAGGATCTCAAGACAGTTGTGTAATTGTTCAAGACATGTCTTCCTCCTTACCCCATGCCTCAAGAGCCCTTCTGTATCAAAGGAGAACATGCATGTAGACGTGTATCTTAGTTTCTCTTTCTCACTCAGTTTTTGTCCAGCATTTCAATACAGGTAGTCCTTGTCTTACAACAGTTCTCTTAGTGACCAAAATTACGACTGCACTGAAAAAAGTGACTTATGACTGTTTTTCACCCTTATAACTGTTGCAGACTGTTGAGGTCCCTTCCAACTCTATTATTATTACCCTCTGTATAACATGCAGATTACCTGGATGCATAAAGGAGTGATAATGTATTTTATTCTCTCTTTGGTGAACTAAGAGCCATCAACTCTGGGCATTTAGGTTCCATTCTCCTTTGTTTTGCTAATTTATGGGGATTAGGAATTGGGAGAACCTTCTGGAGGATAGAATTTTGAGAAGATTCTTTCCATCTGCATACGTGTCCTCTCCTTATTCCATCCCTTAAGAGGTGATAGGATGTTTGGGGGGCTACATTAATATTTCTCTCTTCAAACAAAAGCCAGCGGGAGTATCGCTAGCAACTCTCCACTAATCTTCAATACACTCCAGTATCTCACAAACACCACCTGAATTTATTTGCATTTTTGTTGCTTTTGAAGACCCCAGTATGTCCTATGTTTGACATGAGATGGTCTGCTCCTACCTTAGATCAGGGGTGTCCCACCTTGGCCATGTTAAGACCTGTGGACTTTGGAGTCTGAAGTCCGCAGGTCTTAAAATGGCCAAGGTTGGACACCCCAGCTTTACATGAAGGGTTAATGCCACATACATGAAAAATTCACTGATACCCTCGTAGACATCTCTAGTAGAGTCTAATGGTGTGTTTAGGAACCCTCTTTTTCAGCTTGCTAAAAATAATCATTTCTGCAATTCAATAATGTTTTTTTTATAAATTTTTAAACTTCATGCAGTACAACCAACTTATCGCTGAAGGGCGGCTGTCTTTTCTTGAAGACTTGATAAACCTGGCTAGTGCTATAGTCTGATCCCACAGCCTCTTTTTGAGGCCAATGGAATTCTCCTCCACAAATGAAATTTCTTGGTCTTTTCCATAAATCTATACAAAGCGTACATATTGTAACCGTTAACCTACAATCAGCAGTCTTACGAATCTTTAAAAACAATTGTACTCGTGTTGACTTTAACTGTGACTACTATTAAAACTTTTTTCCAGGCGTCTTTTTTTATAGGTTTTATTAGGAAAAATCATCCCATATTTAGGTAAAAGTCTCAATCTTATGTATATATGTTTTATTAATATGTACATATTTAGCTATTTTTTAAATTACTATGTTCTTAATAAAACCAACAAGGGACTAGTTGTGAAATGGTGCATTAAGATTGTGTCGTGTTATCAATCTCTGGGAATCTTTGTCAAGTTCAGCAAAGTAATAATAATAATAATAATAATAATAAATTGCTCTAATTTAAAGAGTGTCTTTATGCTTTTTTTGACAGATTACTTTTTTAATTACTGTGCACGTTTCTAAACAACTATATCTCTGTCCGATTCCTTCATGTCAGTACCATATTATTAATGTAAAAGGGTGGTTAATCCATTGTTTTATCATCCAGGAAATTAGCAATAAGGCTAAACTAGCTGCCCCAAAGGCAGGATTAAGTTAGCAGGTGTGTTTTGCTTGTTTGTGGAAGGGATGGAATTTGCTCTTAATTTATAATATTGGAATGACTTGTCCATGTAACACAGGATGGGGCGGACAAGAACAATTGTGGTTTTGTTTATTTAAATAATGGCACACTGTGATTGTGTGACACGTAACAAAAGGCAAAATACAGGCAGTCCTTGACTTACAACAGTTCGTTTAGTAACCCCCTCAGAGAAAAAAAGTGACTTATGACCATTTTTCACACGAGCATTGCAGCATCCCAACGGTCACATGATCAAAATTCAAAGGCTTGGCAACTGACTCATATTCATGATGGTTGCTGTGTCCCGGGGTCATGCGATCCCCTTCTGCCGACTGCCTGCAGTTTGATCCTGACCGACTCATGGTCCACTCAACCTTCCGCCCTTCCAAGGTCGGTCAAATAAGGACCCAGGTTGTTGGGAGCCACATGCCGACTCTGTAAACTGCTTGGAGAGGGCTCTAAAGCATTGAGAAGTGCACCTGCACTGCAAATCGAGAGCGAAATCAGGAAGACTTGGGAGAAAAAGAACGCCTGCAGAGGAGGAAAACGTTTGACCGGGTTCCTCGGAAGCCAGCAAGCAGCCAGCAGCAGAGTTAATGGAGAGAGAATCGAGAGGATTAGAAACAGGTTTGGCAGGCAGTGCGCCCCAAGCATCGCAACGTGGCCATTACTGGACCAACCGGTTTGTAACGTCATCCAGTGATGCCAGCTACGACACCTCCTGTCTTAAAATTGTCTTAAAATTAGCCATTTTGCCAGACTGCCCTTACATTGGGCTTCCCCTGGGGAAGCTTCAAGAGAAAGCAACAGGAGCTATTTTCACCCAGAACGGGGAAGAGAAGAAGCGGCGTCTCATCTGAGAACATGAATAAGAATTCCACGTTCTGAAGTCTTGCCTTCCCACCTGTATCAATGCTGCAAAACTCTCTGAGCCTCCAAAAACCAGCTTCCTCCATAACTTTCCTTCCTCTTTTCGAGACTCCTGCAGCCAGGAGACCAAAACCTCTTTTGTGCTTTGCTTCCATCTGGGGACAATCGTGAATCCTGCAACCAGACCTGCTAAGACTTAAGCCAATATCCGTTTCCTTTGTCTTATTTGCTGCCAGCGTTTCCTTGTTTTTCTTTTGGCTTGCTGCTTTTGTGGATGCCTGGGAGACGTTAGGGGTTTGCCACAGAAGCAACAGTAGTGCAAAATAAGGTGAGACAGAAGGGCAGCATTAAAACTCACAGGGAAAACTCAACTCCCACATTGCGTTCAAAGGCAGGCGGGGTATTACCCAGCAAGCCCACTCCTCTCTTGCTCCAGGTGTCTGTTTCTTGTGCAGTTAGTAACTCAGGATCAATTACAGCGGTGGGCACACAATAGCTTTGTTCTATATAAATTAACCTCAGAAAATCAATTATGGAAAACTAGTCTCCCTGCTCCATCTGTAATCACAGCAAATGAGACAACCAAGAAGAGTTATTTGGAGAATACCAATGTAAAGGATTTAGAATATATATATTGGCAGGATCCACAGGGGAGGTTAACATAGCCAAATGGGGAGCCACAATTTATGAATTACAGGTTACTGGAAGACTACAAAGTGATCTAAGGAAAAGAGAAGCATTAATCACAGTGGCAGAATTTGAAGCACAGGTAATTCCTGATTTAACTACCGTTTGTTTAACAGTGGCTCAATAGCCACAGCAATAAGACTTATATATACTGCTTCTCAGTGCTTTACAGCCCTCTCTAAATGGTTTACAGAGTCAGCCTCTTGCCCTCAACAATTTGGGTCCTTAGTTTACCAACCTTGGAAGGACACAAGGCTGAGTCAACCTTGAGCCGCTCAGGATCGAACTGCTGGTAGTGGGCAGAGTCAGCCTGTAGTACTGCATTCTAACCATTGCACCACCACAGCTTAGAGGGAGGGAAAACAGGAAAGCGAAAAGGAAGGAAGGAAAGGAAAAAACAGAAAGAGAGAAAGGAAGGGAAATATTCTATTCTACTCTACTCTACTCTACATTCTTCGGGAGTTTAGCAGCGTCACTTAGAATTGGCACAAACACAAGCAGATATTTATTGGAGAGAAGGAGTTTCCCCTCCATTTTTTCTTCACCCAGTCTAAAAATAAATCTGATCCTAGGAAGTCCTTCCCTGTCTGCAAATGAAAGAGCAGCCAATTTTCTCTTCTCTAATGAAGCCTCTGCTGCAGCTCCTCCTGATGGCAAATGGCCCTTCAGCTAATGCCATCTTGTGGCACCTGACCTGTGATGCATTCATTTTACCTGTAATGGTCTCCTTTGGAACCCTCTGAGGCAATTCTGAAAGGAAATGGAAACGAATTAGAAATGCCTACAGCAGATCCATTAGCATAAATCCAATCAAGAAGGCTTTGTTTTAGTTGTTCAGGAGGGTTTGAACTTTGCAGCCTTGTGAAGGGCTGCAAAAAGGGGGTTTTGCTTGCATTGCTTAAGGTTGGAAACAAAAATGCTTTTAGGGTTATGTAATTCTCCCACGGAAATAATAACAATGCTGAAAATAGGTAAACGGTGTAAAAAACACTGGAAAAATCATACCATAACAGAACAACATACAGATAATCCTCCACTTAAAAGGATCTTTGTTGTTAAGTGAGACATTTGTTAAGTGGGTTTTGCCTAATTTAAAACCCTTTGTTGTTAACTGAATCGCTGTGGATGTTAAGTTAGGCACACGGTTGTTAACTGAATCTGGCTTCCCCATTGACTTTTGCTTGTCAGAAGGGGATTACTCCAGGATGTGCAACCGTCACAAATACGAGTCAGTTGCCAAGCGTCTAAATTTTGATCACGTAACTATGGGAATGATGCAATGGTCATAAGTGTGAAGATGGAAGTGTGAGATGTACCAGGGACTGTAGTGCTCATTTTGTCACTATAAATAATACACAGTAAAAACCAAGCACAAGAGAGGGAAACAAGTATTTTTTTAAATTGGATTATTTTTCTCACATATACCTTTCTGTCTCCTTAGCTGGAGACCTTGTCATCTTTTCAATTTAAAGAGTAACTTTTAAGAAATCATTTCCTAACTCTGCCATCCCATGGACGGATCATCCAAAACAATGTTCAACTTGACCCAAAACCTGCTTGACAACAGAATGGTCCTCACTGGAGCTAGAGCTGACAAAACACAGAAAATTGGCTCAAGAATTTCATATCTCACTCAAGTAATTACTAAGGACTGTTCCATGAACCAAATATGGAGGGGTCCCAAATCCTAATATTTGTGGTGGCTGATCTGATGGTTTTTTTTAAATATTATTTGAAAAGGCCAAGTTAAAGATTAAACACCCCGCCTTAAGCCTCGGTGACTCTAAATTTTTGTCCTGTCTGGAATTTCAGATGGCAAAAGGTGAAGTCAACAGTCTGAGGCTGAGAACAAGCATCAGCACTTATGGCAAATTCAGTAGGAAAGATTGAATTAAAGTCCAGTCCAGAAGTCAACAAAAAATGTTCTGATATTTAAATAAAAGTTCAAAGATTCAGAGGATAAGGCTGTAAATCAAGGACTATCTATATCTGGGTGTTACGAGCTGACACTGATTTGATGATCCATCAACTCAAAATGTTACCAACAGCTAGCTCCATAAACCTCTGACTTAAAAGTTTATATGCAGTCTAGAAGTTGGCTCCCGTCAAGTCTGAATTAGCTACAATCCAGCCCCTTAGTAAATATTTTAATATGAAACCTGAGGCACGCTAGTCAGGAAAAAATAGTCCCTGGATTCCTTGAAACTGGGTTCACAATATTGCATTAAGCATAACTGTATAATGGTTAGCTGAGGTTCCTACAGTACACAAAGTCAAATCCACTCTATGTCAGAATAGCTAGAACCTTTGAATTCAACCATCTGGCCACATGCAGGATCCCATCATAATTTCTTCCATGTCTTGGCCAGGGTGCAAACTTTCTGAACAGTGGCCAAAATAGAAAGACAAGGGAAGAAAAATGAGAATGTACACGCAGTGCTACTTAATTTGGTATTATTTTTAAAATAAACGCAGGCCATCTTTTGGAATCTGGGAAATCAATGAGTAAGCTCTGAGGACCTTTTAAAAAAAAGCAACTTGTCAAACATTTAGAGTCACATATTTAAAAGGAAGAAAATTATCCTGGCATATTTTTCTTCACTGCATCAGTTCCGGTTTTGTTAAGATTACTCAGGATGTACTTACTAGTTTGAGGGATAGATTTATAACTCATCTATTAGACCTGTAGCAGATTACTTTGGGATTGCCCCCTTTGCAAACAGGAATCCTGCCAGGAATGAAAGTGAGTGGCCCAAAACCACCCAATTACAAGTGGTCCTCAACTTATAACGGTTCAATTAGTGACCGTTCAAAGTTACAGCACTGAAAAAAGAGACGTATGGCCATTTTTCACAGTTACGACTGCTGCAGTATTCCCATGATCACGTGATCAAAATTCAGATGCTTGGCAACAGACTCGTATTTATGACCGATGCTGTCTGCCCAGGTCATGTGATCATTTGCGACCTTCTGACAAACAAAGTCGAAGGGGAATACAGATTCCCTTAACAACCAGGTTACTAAGTTGTCAACTTACAGTGATCCACTTAACAACTGTGGCAAGAAAGGTCGTAAAAGGGGATCAAACTCCCTTAACGAATGCCTCGCTTAGCAATGAAATTTGTGAGGTTGTCATTTGCATGTTATCCAGACTAGCTGCAAACATTGCACTAAATGTGATTTGCTGAATGTCAGTTTGGCTGGGCCCTTGCAATTTGGCAAGGCTAAAAAAATTCTGCATTTGAGACTCCCGGAACTGCATTGTGCAAATTACAAGGAGTATTTTTTGCTTTGATTTCCTTTTCCCCTTCTTCTTTGCCTACTCTGAGAGAGGAAGCAAGCTCTGCCAACAGGCCAAGATTCTTGGCAAACCACCTACATATTAAAGGGTGAGCGTTCTGGATCAAAGGATTCAGCCTGAACTGCCAGCAAATAAGGTCAGCCACCTTATCTCTTTCAGGCTGGAAGTGCGTTACACATGGGTGCCCCGAGAGCCAGTCATTCTGGGTTTGCCATGCAGAAGCCCTCTGCACATGCTTAGAAGAATTCTGCCTGAGGAAGCCAAGGGGGAAAAAAAGGGCGAGAAGGCTGGTTTGCCTGACCTCAAGCGGCTTCTTTGAGAATAGAAATCTGCAGACAGGTAGGTGAGGTTTAGTGACGTTTGAGATCCCTTTCAAATCCAGCTGGACTCTAACGTCTCCTGCCTGGGCATATCATGCTAATGCTTCCTCTTTTTCTCTTTCTTTCCCTTCTTTCCCTTCTTTTTCTTTCACCTATACCTCTCATCTTCATAACTACTATTATCTTCCTTCCTTCCTTCCTTCCTTCCTCTATCCATCTATCATCCCTCTCATCTACATACCTTCCTTCCTTCTTTCTATCCATCATCTTTCTCTCATCTCTCTTTTTCCTTCTCTATCTATATCTATCATGTCATCACATACCTATCCATATCTTTTTTTCCTTCCTTTTTCTTTATATCTATCCATCATCCATCTACATCTTCTTTCCTTCCTTCCTTTCTATCTATCCATCATCTCTCATCACTCTCATCTCCATACCTATCTTTTCCTTCCTTCTATCAATCTATCATCCCTCTCATCTATCATCTCCATACCTACCTTCCTTCATTTCTTTATCTATCTATCCATCATCTCTCATCTCCATACCTCTCATCTTCCTTCCTTCCTTCCCCATTTCCTTCTTTCCCATCTCTTTCCTTCTTCCTTTCCTTTCCTTAGTCTCCACTTCCAACAGTTTACTTAGTGACCAAAGTTACAACAGCCTCGGAGGGGAGGGAGGATGCCGAAAAAGTGGCCTATGACCATTTTTCACACTTAGGACAGTTGCAGCACTTCCCTCCCATTGATCCCTATTTATGACCGGTCATGTGATTTCCCCCCTCTCTTGCAACCTTCTGACAAGCAGAGCCAACAGGGAAGCCAGGTTCACGCGTCACTAACTTAACACCCCCCACCAACAATTCACTTAACTGCTGCAAGGAAAGTTGTAAAACGGTGCAAAAAAAGAAATGAGTCTCGCTTAGTGACATAAATTGGGGGTTCTCAATCATGGTGGGAAGCCTGTATTATTATCTTTATTATTATTGTGATCATTTCCCCTTAGTTGCAATTAGAAACCTGGGATCACCTGGTGGCCTCCCATCCCCGCAGAAAGCGGGCGGGGCTTGTGTGCGTGCGTATGTGAAGAGAACGTCTCCCCTGAAGCGACCGCCTTTGCCTCGCCCCGCCCTTCCCAAGCTCGAGCCGTCTCAGCGTTTCCCGCCTTTTTCCTGCACAGGCGCCCTCGGGAGTTGGGGGGGGTTCCTCCCCCGCGCGCGGCGTGCGTGCGCGTGCGCAGGGAGGGGGCGGCTCCCTCCCACCCGCCCGAGGCGGCACTTGAGCGCAGCCGTTAGTCTCTGCTTCCCCCCCCTCTCGGCCGTTTGAGGGAGGGGAAGGAGGCGGGGAAAATTAACCCCCTCATGCCCGACCCGTCGCTCATCTCTTCTCTCTCTCTCTCTCTCTCCCTCCTCCTCCTCCTGCAACTGAGGCGGCGCTGAGGGGAGAGGGCGAGCGCGAGCCGGGGCCGGCCAGGCGCCCCGGTGCATTGTGGGACGGAGTGGGGCAAGCCGGAGCGGCGCGGGGAGTCCCGTCGGCGGGCGGGAGAGCAGCTGAGACGCGGTAAGGAGAAGGCCGCGAAGGTGGGGGGTGAAAGAGAGAGAGGAGGGAGGGGCGCTTAAAGGGGAACGCACCCCCCAGGGTATGTGTGTGTGGGGGCGGAAAGCGCGCGGGAAGAAGCCGGGGGCGTATGTGAGGAAAGCCCGGAGGGGCCCCTTAAAGAAGACGCTCCTTTAAAAAAAAAAATCTTGCCCGCCTCCGGAGGGGAAGAGGTTAATCTTTCCGCCCGCCGACATCTTTCCTTTTTTTTTTCCCCCTCACTCCCCCCTCCGAGCGGGGAGGGGTGGGGGTGGGTGGGCGGGAGGCTTCGCGCGTGCGCGATGCGCCTGGAACGCCCGGAGCGCGAGCCTTAACCTGGCTCGCACCGCTCTTTCTCTGCCGCGGCCACGCCCCTCGAGGGGGAGGAGGAGCGAGGGTCGAAGCCCCGCCCCTTCCCGCGCCCGGGTTGGGAAGAAATGGGGCGATCCGGCTCGCTGGCGGCGCGGAGAAGGCGGCGGATGGAGGGGCGGGCGAGGATGGAAGGGGCTTCTGCCGCCCTCGGCTGGGGTCCTGTCGGCCGGGGCTGCTGGGCTTCCCGCTTCCCCCAAAGGCAGGGCAAGGACTTCGCGCCTGGCTCTTGCTTCGGAGCGACTCCGGATTAAGCGGGTCGTGGGAACACCAGAAGAACCAGGACCAAAATCAGTGATCAGAAGAACCCGGCTTTACCTGGTCTATAGAGGGTCTCGGACATCCATGTCCTGGTAGTCTCAAAGGTCTCCTGCTTGCGCCAGGGGGGGTTGGACTAGATGACCCCCAGGTCCCTTCCAACTCTGCTATTCTATTTCTATTCTATTCCATTCTTCTTATTTCTATTTTGCATTCAATTCTATTCCTATTCTATTGTGCTTTTCTTCCAATAGGCAAATGGACTTTTTTGCCAGGTTCTTCTACTTCTTCTTCTCCTCCTCCTCCTCCTCCTCCTCCTCCTCCTCCTCCTCCTCCTCCTCCCTTGAAAAGGTTTTGTTTCTCAGCCAAGAAGGGAACTTCTTCCGTTCAATTCAATCAGTTGGGATGCCTATGGAGAGCCTCAATCGTCAAAAGTCATGGTTGTCCCAAAGGTGCTTTTCCCCAAAAGGCAACTGGACTTCCTTGTGAATGAAGGCAAATGGAGGTAGTCCTCAATTTACAGCAGTTCGTTTAGTGACCATTCAAAGATACAAGGGCACTGAAAGAATGGACTCAGGATCGTTTTTCATAGAACCATTGCAGCATCCCCATAGTCATGTGATAGAAACTCAACCACTTGGCAACTGACGCATATTTATGATGGTTGCCATGTCCACGAGTCATCGATCTCCCTTTGCGACCTTCTGGCAAGCAATGGGGAAGCCAGATTCACTTAATAATCGTGTGACTCGCTTAAGAACTGCAGCGATTTCCCTTAAGAGTGACAAGAAAGGGGGTAACATGGGGCAAAATTCAGTTAACAAATGTCTCACTTAGCAGCAGAAATTTTGGGCTCAGTTGAGGACTGTCTGTATTGGACGTTTTTTGGTTCTTTTTTCCCTGGAAAATGCTTTACTTTAGAAGGTTCTTTAGTTCTAAACTTCTGTTTTCAAAGAAAGAAAAGCAAAGTCCAGTTGCCTTTTGGAAAAAAGCACCTTTGGCACAATCATGACTTGGATGATTGAGAGTCTCCATGGGCTTCCCAGTTCACTGAACTGAAGAAGCTTCTTGGCTGAAAAGCAAAACATTTTCAAGGAAAAAGAAACATGAAAATCCTGTTGCCTTTTGGGGGAATAAGGCACCTTTGGGGCCTGGTTTGCTGGGTTCTCTCGATCGCTTGGGTCCCTCTAATGTACATTTTAGCCAAAAGTATTATATAAGCTCTGTGTTGGTGTCTCCACCCTTCAATTGAGAGCCAGGATGACACGCTTGGAATTCTGTAGCCATCTCTCCAAAATTGTGTTACATTCCTGAAGTGTTTGTATGTAATATTGCCCGTGTAGGATGCCTAGAAGCTCCATTGCTCTCATATGCCTACAGGGTAGGGCCTCTGGTCATGAAGAGCTTCCTTATCTGGAGTGTTTTGTAAAGGAATGGTGGTGCCTCATTTGGGAAAGAGAAGAAAATTGCAAAAATATTGCTCCTGTTTATTAGTCTGAGATATTTAAAACTTCAGCTGTACTGTGGCATGATCCAGCTGAATGTAAACTTTTGTGTAATTGTCTCTTTGATATTTAACTGGCCTCTTAAAATGTATTAAGCTCTGACTTTGTTTTAAATTCATATTGAATGTAGTGAATCTGTTCAGAAATATATTAAAATTGCAGCATTGTTCAGTTAGGCCGGGCATTCAGCCCTTCCACCCATCAATCTCCTGTTGCAGAATATATCAAATATACACTTCAGTAATAATGTATAACTATTTAGTTATTTAATAACATCATAAGAGAATGGTAACTTTTAGGTAATAATGGAGATAGGATATTCTTTTGGAGGAAAATACAAGCTTAAATAATACAGCAGTTCCAAATATAGTTTTAATTACAAGTATCACTTCCTTCATTGAAGTATTTCGATTGTATTCCCTTTACCAATTTACCTGGTGCAGCTCAGTAACATTTTTCCTAAACATTTCTGTGATTGGGATTTCAAGTATTTTACAACTCTGACATTTATTGAAAGGGGTTTTAATTGAATTTAATTAAAGTATGTGATTACAAAATTCACAAGTATTGGGAGATTATTTTGATGTTCAACTAATAACTTATTTATACAAATACTTATCTATGTGAGCTACTTTAGCAAACCAGAAAGTAACAATCTTGTGTTTTCTGTAAACTATGAAAATGTTTTCCTCCTCTTGATTGTGGAATGAAACAAATTGTTTCACTTAAACAGTTATTAACACAAAATAGTAACTTATCGATTGCCATAACTAATCTGCAGTGTAATGTTCATTCAGACTTTTAATTGGCAATAATAGATAGAGTTACATGTATTTAGATGCTTGACAGGTACCCATAACTGAGTAGTGTTTCCAGAATTTGTGGTGCTCTGGAACAGTTTTATCTAGGGGAGTCATCAATACCAATCTTGATATAGGCTCCAGTTAGATATTACTTGTGGCCCTGTCTGAAGCAGTCAGACCTGGCAGTTCATGTTCATTGTTTTCCCTGGGTAGTCTCTGTTCCTCTGGTTCTCTAAATTCACATACAAAGGATCTTTTCACAACCATAATCCTAATAGCAAAATACATGCATTGGGGATTCAATGTTTGGGTGATAGTGGTTTCTAAAGGATGAATAGGGATTAATTATTTCAAATATTTTACTGCAACTCTACAACAGTAAAGGGAATTGTTAACTTAAGCATTCAGACTTAACAATGATCCAAAAGCAGCAGTATCTAAAAGCAGCAGTACTCACTTATTTTATCCACACACTGGCAGAGTTCACAACATAGAATATCAAAATTAGGGAGAGGCAGAATCTGCAGCGTTGTGTGGTCTCCAATCTACCTCTAAAATAAGCGGAATCAAAGTATTTGCATGTTTTGGTGTTTGGTGTGAATTAAGGGATGAAATTGATCCTTTCACCCCTTTAAAATCACCAAACCTGTTCGTTTTTCCATTTTAACTGCATCCTTTAACCATAAGAAAGTTGTCCATCCCAGGCTTAATGAATTGTGTGAATGTAGCCTATTGTAGCTTATTTGCTAGCCACTTTACTGTTTATGTTTAGTAAATTGGGTTCACCCACAAACCATGGAGAAGCAGTCATTTGCATAGAAAATAGAAAATGGATTGGTCAGTATTTTGGGTATGTGTGGATTAAATAAAATATGCTATCTAGACAAAAGATGGGGGGGAGAAGAAAGCAAACAAACCATGAACCCTGGTCACAGACAATCAGCCACTATTTTCAAATATCTATGAAATTCCACGGTTATCCAGTGTCAGAAAAAGGAAGGAACTAAAGACTGACCCAATTAAATGGCCTTTTTGAATGATGTGTCAACCATGTTGGTAGCTGATAGCTCACTTTCCCCACCTTTTTTTTTAACAATTTAGGAAAAGAAGGAGAAGCCACCATTTCCCCTTCTGAATAACAGAATTGGCTAGCCAGCAAGGCAGATAAAATGATGATCTAACAAATATAATCAAACTGAAGAGGCAGTTAGCACATAACACTATCACCAAGAATGTGGCAAGAAAAGGTATTTGCTGCCCTCATTTGATGTACAGGTTGATCGATAGTTTTCCAAATAGTTTATTGCTGGCCCATTGGGCCAACATTCCAGTTTTGAAAGCATGTTTGGCCTTTACCGTTACAGAATGTTTTACAAAAGGGTTCACATCCAATACCCTAGTTTCAAGTAATAAGATATGGGTGCAACCACTATATTGTTTGATATCAAGGTCTAGAATCTTGTAGCTGTCATTTTTCAGACAGTCTTGAAGAAGACTGATTTTCCAGGATTCAATCCAAATTGGATCCATTCCAGCTTGTCTTCTTGTCTGAGTTAAGGATAACAAATGACTGAGTCCTATTCATAGATGATATAGATTCCAAATTGACATGATTGTCATCCTTCAGGGCATTCTTTTATTTCACTTAAACTGCTGGAAGAAATAATCCAAAAGCTTGGACTAAAATGCCATCATTGTACAAATTATTTCTAATTCCAAGTATGCAATGAAAAACTGAAACAAGACGGTGAAAAGATGACTGAAATTCTGGATATATATGTAAGGCAAACAAATTGAAGCTTACTTTAGGCAAGATCCAAATGTTACTGATGGGGCATTCTCGGTATGAATGGAGAAGAGGATATGATAGATGTGGTCCTTAACATGGAGACAGAATGTTACCAGGAATGTTTTAAAGAAACAACCAAAAACAATGTATGTCTGGTTCCTCAACTGCTGGTGTGAATTAAATGCAAGATTTACAAGTTTTGAACCTTTGACTGTTTTATCTTCTTTAAAGCTGTTTTTGTTTCTATGTTTTAACAAAACTTCTTCATAAGGTTTCTGAATTTTTCTGATGTGATCATCAATAATTCATTTGTCTCTGACTTCATTGCTCTTCTTGTCAACCCTTGATAATTCCACATTCATGCACTAAGTTGAATTGGTGTCTTGGTCTGTATTTGGAGTGTTCTCAACAATTTGTCTCAATCATCACAGTTTGGCATGGATTAACATCTACAAAAGGCGTACAGGCTAACTGAAAAGAAAAATGCCTACTGCTTGAATAGGCAATGCATTTTGGTGTTCATAAGGAGTTTCAAAGAGTTAATATGGCCTTTTATTTCTAAATTATATGTAGTGTACTACAAATGCAAAGATTAAGAACAAAAAACAGTTTGTAATTACATATAGTAAGATCACAGTTATTTCACTGGGATTTAACTCCACTGGATTGTCACTGTACAATTTAGCAGCCAAAATGAAATCTAATAGGCCGTTTCACAAGAATTTTGATGTATTTTCCATACAAAAACAGTTGGGAAATCACATTTTCATGTAGAGTATGCGACTGTCATGAAAGACAACTTTTATGCTATATGTTTGTACTTTTTTTAAAACCTAGGATAACAGCCCAACCTATTTCATAAGGAAGAAGAAAATCTGCCGTTACGTGTGAGAATCATGTCTGTGCGAGAGTCCTTTAATCCAGAAAGTTATGAACTTGACAAAAGTTTTCGGTTGACCCGTTTTACGGAACTTAAAGGCACCGGCTGTAAAGTGCCTCAGGACATTTTGCAGAAATTGCTCGAGTCTTTACAAGAAAATCATTTCCAAGAAGATGAACAGTTTTTGGGGGCTGTTATGCCAAGATTGGGTAAGAATACCTTTTACTGTTTATAATGATTTCTTAGGTCTCTGATGTGATCCCCTTTTGCTGCCCCTTCAGTGGGAAAACCAGATTCACTTAGTAACTGTGTTACCAATTGAACGACTGCAGTGATTCTCTTAACAAATGTGGCAAGAAAGGTCATAAAACAGAGCAAAACTCAATAAGTATCTCACTCAGCAACATAAATTTTGGGCTCGATGGTGGTTGTAAGTCAAGGACTACCTGTGTAATCATTATGTAGCCTAATGTACGTTAGACTTTTTCTGTGAAGAGTCCTTGGGAAGACAGCGCTGAAGAATGCGGCAGCATCGATGAGAAAAGGAACACCGAACTACCATTCAGTGTTTTCAGAGTCTCACTAGGGTAGGATATGCACAGTTTGGGTTACCTTGTCTGCTCGGAATATGTAGAAGTAGGCAATTAGAAGAACAGCCCAACATCCTGAAAAATAAAGCGAGTTATTTTTATTACAGGAATTGGCATGGATACTTGCGTTATTCCTCTGAGACACGGAGGTCTGTCTTTGGTCCAGACAACAGACTACATTTACCCCATTGTGGACGACCCCTATATGATGGTATGATGTCTTAAAACATTGGTTACTTTTTGTCAAATAAGAACTTTGGAGGAATGGGGATGGATGTCAGACTATCGATTTCACCTGGCTTCGGTTTAGTCTTTCTCAGTTTTGTCTGGGACTACCAGGCCTTTGAAGAAATCCCCCCTCCCAGGTGGGGAGTGATCTTGGTTTCAGCATTTATATTATTTCTACTCTAAGTAAATGAATGGTGGCCTTATACAGTGCTACCTTAGTACTCAGTGCATTTTGATGTGAAAAATTTGTCCCAGTACTCGTTTGTTTAGTAATCAACACAGGATCTAGAGGTTGTAGCTGTCACCTGCCTTATGAATCCCACTTCATTATTCCTTATGGGAAAAATTGTTTGGTACTCACTGTTTTTGGTACTCATCCAGGAACAAGTTAACAATGAGCACCGAGGTACGGCTGTATAAGGAATTCAGTAATATTCTACTGCGTTCATCTAAACTCAGAGAGAAAGGATTTAACAATTTTTAAAAAATCAGAATGTACTAGTTTATCCAGTGGAAGATAATATACAAAAAAATTCTGTTTGGTGCATTGCTTAGTCTGCTCAGTATACAACAGAGCTAAATGCAATAGTAATAGCAATTCTGTTATTTTCTTTCATTTATTACATTTGCTTTTTCCATCTGCCCCCCTCAAATTTTGGTTGGTAGATTTCTTGGCCTCACCCAATCTCTTTTTAAGATTAGCTTGGGAAGCAAGTTAAGCCTTAAAACAGCAGCTCAATGAGAATTGTGTGTGTTGATTTTTCCAGGGACGCATCGCATGTGCCAATGTCCTTAGTGATCTTTATGCCATGGGAGTCACCGAATGTGACAATATGTTGATGCTTCTGGGTATTAGTAATAAAATGACAGACAGGGTAAGTTCCTTCAATTGTGATGATCAGAAATTTGAATATGTTATTCTGTGTACCTATAAATTAACATTAATCTGAACAATACCAATCTATTGCATCTATAATCCAAGCATCTATAATCCTAAATCTGCCAATTGTCCACCTCTGCTGTTTCGATTATTAGTTGCTCTTGCTTATATTACTGTCCTTGAAAATTCTAAAAATGACTAAAAATATAGATTCTGGTGTGATCATTATATTCAAACCGTTCAAAATCATGAAAGGCAAAACAGACCCTTATAATTTTAACAATTCACTACATATTTTTCAGAACTGATAATCAAATACCTTGTAAGGGTGTTTACTCTAATGCCTGTTATTTCATTAAAGTTCTAGATCTGAATTAAACCAAAAGATACTTTCATGATTTCTCATCGAATTTGGGGGGGAAGTCGCACAAGAAAGTTTGAAATAGTTGAGTCAACAATCATCTCATCTTTTGCTAACATTTCTAGTAACTTATGCTAGAAAGTGGCCATGGGAGTTGGGATCAGACGCTTCAGTAAACCACTGTGCATTTTACCAAGTTTGTTGCACAAGCTCTCTAAGGATAACTCATCATTAAAGCTCTACTCTGGTTAGCTCTCCTAAGCCATAATATGGTTGCTTATTCATAAGAATTTTTTTCAGTTGGAGAACTAGCTTCAGTCCAGCTGAAATAAAACAACTAAAAGGGTTGTTGCACATTTTTGCCAGATTCCCTTGCAATTTCCAAATAAAATGTTTCTCCAAACTCTGTTGAACGGTTTGGAAACCCTGTGAGGTACTTTACTAAAGGGGCACCCAACCCCAGACCACGCACCGGCACCACAGCGCACAAGTGAGTGAAGCCCCATCCACACATGTGCAGGATCCAGGCAGCGTGTAAAACCACACACATGGTCCGTGGAAAAACCACCCTCCACCAAACCGGTCCCTGGAGCCCAAAAAACTGGGGGAGGTTGCTTGCTATAAGGAAGAATTTACCAAACTTGGCTGTTCTTACGTAGTTTGTGAGAACTGGGCCTCATCCAACATTTTCAGTGGAACTTATTGATATCCAGCTCTTTTAACTTTACAGGGGTTCAAGGAAGTAATAAGTTTCTGTTAGTAGACTATTTCTACATGTTTATACACAGCTGTGAGGGGATGATTCAACTTTAACAGTTGTTGAAATATGAATTTGTTTGGGATGGCTTGTAAGCTGTGAATATATTCAGTAGATGCTTGACTAGGCAATTGATTTTTCCTACTTTCGTTTTGTTTCGTTTCTTTCTCTGAAGGAAAGAGATAAAATCATGCCTCTAATTATCCAAGGATTTAAAGATGCTGCAGAAGAGGCAGGAACATCAGTGACTGGTGGTCAAACAGTATTAAACCCTTGGATTGTTTTAGGAGGAGTGGCCACAACTGTCTGTCAGCCTAATGAGTTTATAATGTAAGTTGGAGCATTTTATGCCAAGGAAAAGGTGCTGAAAGTGTTAAAAGAGGTAGCTACTTCTAAAATTCTGAATTGTTTCTTTTATGTGTTGTTCGATTTAAGGAAATGAAATGCTTGCCTTTGGCTCTGGACTGGGGACGTTAATAACAATGCATGTTTTCCTGGTGAAGCTTTGCAAATTTATTAAGATTCACCTTGCAAAGCCATAATTGGTTTAATCGTGACTTATTTAAAAAGTTACACTTGGTCAGGCTCACACATGATGCCAAATAATCAACTATGATTTGCAGCATTCAGTGTTTGGATTAAAATAATGCTGTAAATAAAACAAAAAATCACATTGCAGCTTCAGTGATAACTTTAGAACTCATTGTGGTAGCAGTTCTACAATATATGGGGTTATATTGAGTTTTTATGTGTTCAGTGATGATGTAGGAAACTGATCTATTTCATCCAAGTTGGAAAACCAGTGTGACTGTAAATCATTTCATGATTCCAGCTGTTAAAACCCGAGCTCTGAAAATCTGTCTTATTTTCAGTGTCTAAAATAAAGGCAACAAAATCTTATCCAGAAGTCTTTTTTTTTTATAGAAGTAACAGACACTGAAAGTAGTAACAATTTCCTTTTAGGGCAAAATTGCTATATTAGCATTAAATGTGGCTCATAAAAATCTACCAATAATCTTCATTATATATATATTTGCAAGCTTTGACGATTATCTGTGGATACATAAAAAAACGTACTCATTTAAGATATGGTAACTAAATGAGTGCCTTTTTTGGTTGTATTCGCTCTATTTTAAATACGATCTCTGGATAATATTAAAATAAACTTTGTGGAATAATTACTGAAAAATAATGATGGGATATGTGCTTTTTAATAACATATGTTCATTACTTCTAGGCCAGATAATGCAGTCCCGGGAGATGTGCTGGTGTTAACCAAGCCATTGGGAACACAAGTAGCTGTAGCTGTCCATCAGTGGTTAGACATCGTAAGTAAATCACTTTAAATATAAATCCAGCAAAAGGGGCAAGCCCCTATCTGTGACTAAGCTATGCCAAACTTTGAACAAAGTAGGCTAAATGTAATTCACTTAATACCAGCCTGTTCTGTTGGTTTATATTCTTTTCATATACATTAAATATCTGGAAATAAAGGTGTCGCTGTAAAAACAAATTTCTGGACGTACATTAACTGTAGAAATCTGTTTCAGAAAAACACTTTTAGTGTACGTGAAGCAAAATTTATTGAAGAAGAGGAAGCGTAGAAGAGCAGTAAGATAACCCTGTTTTGCTAGTTTGCAATTAAAAATTCATCGTGGAAATAAAATAACATTCTGAAACTCTGTCTCAGATGCTGCTGGTTAACTGGAAGGGACTTTATAGGTCTTCTAGTCCAACCCAGCCAAGCAGGGGACCCTACCCTCTTTAGTCCTCGCCCAGCAAACCGAAAAAGCAGTTAAGGGGAATCCATTTATAAACAAAAGGGATGTTCTGATTGTGGCTGTTCCGATAGTGAAAAACAAAATGCGACATGAAGTCCTTGAAAGGGGTTTCTTCGAAGTTGGGAGAATCGGCACTTAATGCTGTTCAAATATTAACTGCACGTGTAGATTGATGGGCTTGAATTGGTGTGCAACCAAGAAATAAATCTTGAGTGTTCAGTAAGAAGACCATGCTAGCATACTCCTAGTGAGTGCCAAATCCCATCCTAAGATTATCAGGAAAGGATAAGAAGTAACTGACTGTCACTTGTGTGTATGTGTGTACGTACATACACACAGGTAGGTAGGTAGGTAGGTAGATAGATAGATAGATAGAGAAAATAAAATACCCTAAAATAGCCGTATGTAGCCTTTCTCTTTCCTTCTGTGCCTTAGCCAGAAAAATGGAATAAAATCAAGTTGGTCGTGACACAAGAAGACGTGGAACTTGCCTATCAAGAAGCAATGATGAACATGGCAAGACTCAACAGGACAGGTAAGGAACGGGTGGCCAGGGGGGGAAAACAGGGTCTGCAGGGCACAGATCTATTTAGAATGCTAGGAAGCCAGACGGTTAAGGTGGCTCTCTGGAATGGTGTACAGATAGTCCTTGACTTACAACAGTTCACTTAGTGACCGTTCAAAGTTAAAACGGCACTGGGGGAAAAAAGATGACTTAAGGGCCGTTTTTCACACTTAACGACCATTTCAGCATCTAGATCACGTGATCCAAATTCAGGCGCTCGGCAACGGGTTCATATTTATGACCATTGCTATGTTCCAAGATCACGTGATCCCCTTTTGTGCCCTCCTGATAAGCCAAGCCAGATTCACTTTACCAACCGTGTGGAGAACTTAACAACGGCACTGATTCACGTCACGACTGTGGCCAGGAAAGTCGTAAAACAGAGCAAAACTCACTTAACAAATATCTCACTTAGCAACAGAAATGTTGCGGTCATAAGTCCAGGACTACCTGTACTATGTTTCCAGCTATAGAAGAAAGACGCATTGATGCAGCGGTAAAGGCCTCAGGACCAAGAAACCTGGAGGGTCTGAGTTCTAGTCCTGCCTTCGTGCTGCCGGATGTCTTAAGGCCAGCCACTTACTTTCAACTGAGGAAGAAGCCGTGCAAGCCACTTATAAAAACCTTGCCCAGAAAAATGTGTGGGCTTGTTCAAGCAGTCACTGCTGGGAGACAGTCAGTCTCTTTCTTTCCCTCTGTCTCCACACCCCTGCCCCTCCTCTCTCTCTCTCTCTCTCTCACACACACACACACACACACACACTTTTCTCATCTGTTACTATAGAAGCAAACCATTTATATATCAAGCATGGTCGTAATTTTTTCCGAAGAAGAAAACGCAACTATTCAGGTTGCAACTGGAAATGAATGTTTGGCAAGGAAAAAGAAAAAAAAAATATCTACGATGCATTATCAGAAAATTCAGGGATATCCCACTCTTTAACTGCAATTGGAATTTTTTAAAAAAACTATAAATCTTCTGAGACGGGACAATATTTTCAAACGGTTTTGCCAAAAGGAGATCAGGAATGGATCGTCCATATGCAGGAATGTGTGTTGTTTTTTTCCCCCTCCTGAAGAAGTTTTATTCTGGTTAACTTTAACAGACAGATTAACAGAGTTGGGAGGGACCTTGTAGGTCATCTAGTCCAACCCCCCACTGCCCAAGCAGGAGGCTCTACGCCATTTCTTCCGCTTTATCTGAAGGGAGCTGGCAATGTAAACTCTGATTTAATTCTGAGGGATGGGCTGAGTTCAGGAGTCGCGTAACCCTTTCCCTCTCTCTCTCTCCTCTCAAGCGGCAGGGCTTATGCATACGTTCAATGCTCACGCAGCCACGGACATCACAGGGTTCGGCATCCTGGGACACGCACAGAATCTAGCAAAGCAGCAGCGCAATGAAGTCTCCTTCGTTATCCACAACCTCCCCGTTCTTGCCAAAATGGCTGCAGTTAGCAAAGCTTGTGGGAATATGTTTGGTCTTATGCACGGGACCTGTCCAGAAACTTCAGGTAAAGATATATATATATAAATAAATATATTTGTTTTGGTAGATTTTCACAGGTACAGGTAGGCAGGTCTTGGTGTGTTCAGGTCTTTTCCCGTGTAAGATTGAGGGTATCTTGGCGACGTCGTTGGGGATCTCATCAAAACGTCACCAAGATACTCTCAATCTTACACAGGATAAGGCCCGAACACACCAAGACCTGCATGTGTGTGTGTGTGTGTGTGTGTGTGTATTTGTATTTTCTTAAGTTTTCGCGGGTATTTAAATGTATGGTATTCAGCTTTGTTCGGGTATTTTCCCACGTCTTAATAGTTGTGTTTTTAAAGTTATAGCGACATTTCAGCAGCATCTCATCTGCCATCATCCGGCTTGTGTATTGGGTTTTTTTCTAATCGTGTGTGTCAGGCTTTGGGAGCCGTTTCTGTTTGAATTTGGTGCTGGCTTCGTGCTTTATGTGAATGGTTTTTCCTTCATCCTGATTGGCAGGGAGTCTAGGTCTGTGTTTATTGGTCTTCGAGTTGCTGTGTTCAAATAAAGCACAAAGCCAGCACCAAATTCAAACAGAAACGGCTGCCAAAGCCTGACACACACGATTAGAAAAAAATATATAAACTGAAACAGCTGCGAAAGCCGACACAGACAAACCCAATGCACCAGCCTGTTGATGGCAGATGAGATTCTGCTGAAACGTCGCTACAACTTTAAAAGCACAACTATAATGATGTGGGAAAATACCTGAACAAAGCTGAATACCATACATATATATGTATTATGCATGTATGTGTGTATATAAGTATATATATATATATATATACATACATATACATTCATACATACATACACACACACACACGTCTGCAACACTGGCCCTTAATCTCTCTCCAATAGGAACCCACTCCTCCCTGGAATATGAGGGGTATAAATCGGCTGTCCCATCTTCCACATTAGGAAATTTGATCGATCTACTCATTAGATGCAGACCCTGGGGAGATCACCCCTCTCTGAAAACATGCCTGCCTGGAACAGGAAGCCCCCGCGGCCGTTCCATTCACAGTGTAATCCAGCCATCATGCCAGCTGCTCCACGATTCGGTCTTCAGAACACAGGGCCATGCCAGTCCTCCTAACAGAGCTTTGTAGCTTCCTAAATAGGGTCAAAGATGAAAGGGGCAAAGTGCCCAGGCAGCTAACGAAGAAAAAGGCACTCCTCGTTCTGTTACCATGTAGGTTTCATTCCCTTGGCATTTCGGTTCAATAGTGAGAGTCAGGAGGCAGAGGCCTCACTCTATCTTTGCAACTAAAATAGATAAATAATACAATAAAATAAATAAATAAAGGAATACTGCTCGTCAAAGAAATTGAACACGACTCCTCGGCCATCTGTTTGATGAAAAAAGATTTTAAAATATCCAGGTTTTCTTTGCAAAAGCTTCTCAGGAACAGGCCCAATTGATAGTGTGGATGACATAAAAAATAAATACATAAAAATCCAGAATGCCAGTGAAATGCCAGAGCTTCCAATGCCTTTTGTGTGTGTAGTTCAGTCTGTGATTCTTACCAGCCGGAATAATATCGGTGCTTCCTCATCAAAGTCCTGGCAATTCTGTTCCTGGCCATTCTGGTTGATTCCAGTGCTAGAATTTAATTGATTGATGGATTGAAAATTTATATAGTGAAAAGCCGATTTCTTGTTCTCCAAAATATTTGCGTAAAAAATAATAATCACCTTTCAGATCAACTGAATTTTCATAACGGCAGATACTGTCTTTGAGCCCCTTTGTGCTGTTACAAATGGAAGACATGTGAAAGAAAACGTGTGTAACACATTATCCCAGGATGTCCGTGCCACACAGTTGTCATTTTGCTGCTACCAAAAATAATAATAAATTGGTTCCTTAGAGATTCTTCTAAATGGTCAGAGGGTGGCGCTGTTTCTTCCGATAAGCCCAAACAACTAGACCATATTGGAAACCTGTGCTGAAAAATAATCTGCATTTAACAGATGTGCACTTGGCTATATACACAAAAGAAGTAATGTTGTGCAAGTCAGAAATTCTGCCCAGCAAAACAAATTCCTAATTGTTGCCTTTTCTGACTCTGGGTGTTGACATCGCTTTGCATTTAAAGCTGTAATAGTAGATTGTCCACACTTCAGAATGATCAATGCTGATAGTTTATATTCCTTTGAATTGGGTGCTTACTGGATGAATAGGCATTGCCATTAAATGTTTAAATTATAAGTTTTCATTGTATCAAATTATATGAATTAGGAATTAGCATTAAACTATACGGTAGGCATTGTTCCTACGTATCTTCCTGATGGGGTTTGGATTCCATACCACTCAACTTAGTGGCTTTCTCAAGATTTTCTCCCCGTTTGTCACTGTCCACAGAATCCAACTTGGTATTGCAAACAGGGTTTGATCAGGGAGAAGCAGAACGGAACAATTACACTGTGAGTGATTTGGGCTTCACGTATTAATCCATCCCAAGACAGCATTTGCCTTTTTACCAGCTACTTTGGCCTAGTGGCTCACTTCACGGCTTTCCCTGTCCACTTCCACCCTGTTCTGTTTCATCCCGCTGCTAAAGGCCTGCCTAGATTACTTGTTTGTAATCTCCTCCCAAATGTCAGCCATTTCTCCCAGTCATCTGCAGACCTGATCCAAGTCCCGGATAGAACAAGTTTGGGAATCGCACTAAGCCCTGCGGCATTCTGTTCAGAATTTGTCTCCATCTGGCTGCCTCATTCTGTGGACCCCATCTGAAAGCAGCATTCAACGCCAAGAGCTTGTTGCTTTAGTAAGGAGAATATTGTGCAGAAGGCTGCGATGAGGTCCCAGGTATAAAGAGGGGTGGAAACTGATCAAGGAGAGAAACAGGCTAGAACTAAGGAGAAATTTCCTGACAGAACAATTAATCAGTGGAGCAACTTGCCTTCAGAAGTTGTGGGCGCTCCATCACGGGAGGTCTTCAAGAAGAGATTGGCCTGACGTGGTGTAGGGTTTCCTGCCTACGCAGGGGGTTGGACTAGAAGACCTCCAAGGTCCCTTCCAACCCTGTTATTCTAAGCTGCCTTGGAAACAATCGTTTGGATTAAGGCAGGAAGAAAAGGACCACCACAAATTCTGTGCGAGGGCCAAAAAAGTTCAACTTTCATCCTCCCTTCTCCTTCTGCAGGATTAGAGATCAAGTCTCCAAAATACGGCGAAGGTCACCAGGCATGGATTATTGGGATTGTAGAAAAGGGGAACCGCACGCCAGGATTATAGACAAGCCCCGAATCATCGAGGTGGCGCCCCAAGTGGCCACTCAGAACGTAAACCCGACACCCGGGGCAGCTTCTTAATCCTAGGCGAAATAGTTAATTTTTTTTTTTTCGTTTGTTTCGTTTTTTTAAAAAAAAACAAAACAAAAACAAAAAATAGATCTATTTCCTTTATCATCTTACAGCCTAAAGAACTGTGTAAAAAAAAACAGAGACAGGAAGAGAGAGAAGAAACACATTGTGTCTGCAAATCTGGTGGCCTTAGGTCGGTTGGAGCGAGTGGATTTAACCCTCTTGCCTTCCCCATTTTTCCCCCCCTTTTCTTTTTCCTGTTACATGAACTGAAGATGCTCCGACCTCGAGGCAGCTTCTGAGTTGAGAATGATATTGTTATCCAATACTGTTGATTCATTTTGAATCTTTAGACATTGATCTCTCGCCGCACGGGCTCTTTTCTTAAAAGGTGCTTTCACGTAGCGCAGGCATTGCCCACCGTGGTAATCAAATGCAGTTTGTGTCCTTTTTATAAAAAAAAAATAAATAAATGTGTTTTTTTTTTTAATTTTTCGGGAGGGGCTACATGTATATTTACCAATAGCTCTAATTTCGGATGCCTTGAATGAAATTCCAAAAGGCAATAAAACGTTCGATGCACAAGGAGCTGAACCCGGAAGCCAAGGGGGGGTTGCATGCCTACCTTCGTCCCGACTTTTCATTTGTACGATTTTTACTCGTCCTCTCCGTGAGAACCTACGGCCTGGGACATAACGTGGTAGTACCAGAAACACACAAAGTGCTGCGTTCTCACGGAGAGCACTTGGCGGAGTGCGAAGGACGGAGTAAGTGTGCCCTTTGTAGCTCAGACAATGTTTACTTTTGTATTACCGATAATCGCTTCCTTTTTCTCGACGGTATAAACGGTATAAACCAGTTTTCAGCGGGGACGGGCTGTGCGGAGAAGCAGCAGAATATTGCCAAGGGTATTCGATCATCATTTACAACTCACTATATAATCACACAAACGATTTTAAAACTATAACCAATTTAAAAAACAAAACAAAACAACCCTGTTCTGTGGATGGTAGTGTTTAATACATTTTATATTTTGTATAGTGATTATATTTTTTTGCTTTTCTTAAAAACCGGCTGTCTAGTACGATGTTTAGTTATTTTTGTTCGGCCTACATTCTTGTGCACGCTTTTTTGTGGATGTGTTTAAAAGCTACGTTGCCAACTTTGCAGCCTGAACTTAAGCTTATTATTTGAATAAATATTTAATTTTTTTATTGCTCTTGTGCAAGTGGATGACTTTTTAACTTTTGTGCCTGAGCCTACTGGGCAGTGAGAACAAAGTGTTTAAATCAGGTTGCTACCTTTAAATTAACTTCCACTTAAGTTTTTTTTTAAAAGGATTTGTTTTTTGTCTAAAGCAATAATAGTGTTTAATTCCCAGTATCATAATGTAAAATGTGACTATTCAAACTTCATGATAACAGGTCATATGAATACCTCTTCCTGCTAATAGTTGCACATATACAGTAAATGTTTCTGATTCTAAAGCCTTTACTGAAGACCTGTATTCTAATCTGGTTGGCTTTTATGTATAAAGTTGTCTTTAAAAGAGGTTGTAACAGGCATCTCTGCAATAAGAACCTTTTCTTGTGCTTATAGTTTTGAAAAAAATGAATGAATCTGAAATTTGGAGAAGTTTTTCTAGAAGATCCCATACATGCAACAGGCCTTTTTGAATGAAGATATAGCTACTTGTGTTCTTTGGCGGTTGGATTTTAAGCCTTTTTATTTTTTTAAATTTTTTTGTTATGCAATAATTTGGTGTTACGCTCTTCCACGTTGTGAACTTGTCCTTAAATTGTGATTATATGATTCTAAAACGAACGTTTCACATGTGAGGGCGCGTGCCATATTTAGAGAAACAGCAGCAATATTTATATACATGAAAGTTCCTGTGTATTCCAGTTCCTATGCCATATTTCTCCACTTGAGAATACACAGTTATTGAAACTTGTACAATTTCTACATGTAGGGAATTAATACAAGCAGAAGTGAATATTTGTAGCTCAGGGTCGAACTGGCAGTGGGGAGGGGGCACCTTGGTGCTGTCTAAGCTTCAGCTGTTTTCTTGCAGGCGTTTCATTACGCAACTAGGTAACATCATCAGAGCTAGAACAGAGTGGGGTTTGCTCTCTTTTTATATATATATATCTTACATCTTTATATGCCCCATCCGTGTTGGCAGGAGTGTTGTTTCTTGGTAATTCCTTCATGGAGCTGTTGCGTATTGCAACAACCCTCAACATCAGGAAAATGCAGGGGGTTGGACTAGAAGACCTCCAAGGTCCCTTCCAACTCTTATTCTAAGCTGTCTTGAAACATCTCCCACAAACTGGATGCCCACGCAACTTGTATCAAAGAGTCCCTCGCCCCATTGCCAGTGCAGGACCTAACAGTGGCTTGTTTACTGACCGTTACAACGGAAGTTACAACGGCACTGGAAAAAGGGACTTGTGGCCATTTCCCACACTTGTGACCATTGCAAAACCCCATGGGGGTCACGTGATTTACATTCACATTTATGACGGTCGCAGTGAGTCCCTGAACAAATGTGGAGAGAGAAGTCATCACGGGCGAAACTCAAAGCAGATTCCTCACTTAGCAACTTAAATGGTGGGCTGAATTGGGGTCGTCAGCCAAGGGTGCTCCCTGTCCAAGCAACACAAGCTATGGGAAGGACAACGCTGTGATGTATTTCAGAAACCCCCTGATTGTAACGGCCGCGCGGAGTATCACCGTAGCACACCAACTACATCAGCAGCTGCAAGGAAGCGGCCAAGCTCAAGAGCACCAAGGACCCCTCAACCAATGCAGAATGACTCCGAATGTAGTTTATGTCGCTTGCTAAACTCTTTTCATCAACTTCCTCTGTGCTTTACCCATCCTGGCAAAAGGCATTATTACTCTGAAGAAATCCTTTGGTTTACAATTAGTGGCTTTTGAGTAATTTCTGGGTGGCAAATGAGTTTTAGCAAATCTCACGTGCTGTTTGGTGGCAGAGATTTAATTTAATTCTTCTTCTGTGTCCAGTGGGCAGTTAGAAATACAGAGCAGATTTTGCCAAGATTACTTGGCACCCAAATCTTCAAGTTGCCTTAATTTTTTTTTTCACTATCCTCCCCTCCCCCCTTTTTTTAATGTTCAGAAAGAGCCTTTTCAAACGAGCAATTTTTTTTTTAAAGTGTAGTGTTTGACTTGTGTGTTTTGCAGAAAATGCGGTGGAATAAATTACCAATTCAGTGATAACGGAATCTGACTTCTGTAGTGGAATGATTTGTTTGTTGATTTGAGAAAAATGTCATTTATTCTCCAGAAGAGCTGCTCAAACTCAAAATATAATCAAGGGATTTTCTCCCAAACGTAATTCTTTGTTTTTTTTATTCTGCTAGGGATGTAGCAGAGCCAGCAAAATACAACACCTTGTTACATGTAGTTATTTTCTCTACCAGAATTATATACAGCCCGCTCCCATGATGTGTCTGGGCATCTTTTAAAAATACCCCTAAAAACAATAATACTTTGTGTGGGAGCATGTATACAGAGGTGCTTAAATTAGTTCAATGTTTCTGCATAAATATGACCTAAAGTGTGATCTGTTTTTTCACACAACACCTAAAACTCAACAGAGGGACCCAATTAAACAAAGCAGTCATAAACATGATACTTGTTCATTTATTTATGGAGGAAAATGATCGAAAGCTACATCATTAAAATAAATATTTAATTCTGTTTCTCAAATGTTTAAAACTTTACCAGGTAAGGACAAATTCTGAATCGACGTTCAATATTTGGATCTCAGATGTAAGGGCCAAAACCCCTTTTGAAATCAGTGAATCCATTTTCAACGTCTAAATATTTTCATTTAGATATTATTGACATTTAGAAGACAAATTTGGTAGAATTGCAACCTATCTTAATGTAAACATAGAGCTAAATTAGTTTCCCTAGTTTACACATGTTAAATTTCAGCTTCCACTGAATTCTTAGCAAGGTCCAAAGGGGATAGTTAGTAGTTTGAAAATGTTAAAAAGTTCTGTGAATTTCCTTGATTAATAATGTCTTACTTTCTTTGTGGCTTTTATATTGCAATGTTACAAGCAGGAAACAGCATCTTAAAGTCCAGCTCACAAAATCTGTTGTATAATACATGGATAATATGGGAAAGGAATTAATAAGGAATAATGAAAGGGTGATTAAAAAACAGGATTAACAGGATAGCGATTTATTAAATCTGTTTAGGTGCAGTGTGTGCATTTTTATACTGATTAACATGTGACACAGTAAACATTCTGGATTTTTTTTTTTAATCTGTAAGAAATGGTGTTAAATTTTCTAATAAATTCTTTGCTTAGAATCTTCTGTCAACTTTAATGGCACACCATGAGAAATGGATTTTGGAACAAAACAGAACATCAAGGTTATTTGGATATGGCATTAATAAGTCTTTTTTAAATGAAAAAGACAGTTGTGAATCTAGATAACACGACGTTTTTCTTTCCAGATTGAAGGGTTTCTATTAAGATGATAAATTTCACTCCAACCCATTTCTTAGTGAGAACTGAAAGTGCGTTTAAAAAAGAACAGCTTACTAAATCAATTTTCTTTTACTTTTGTAATGACCATTTTTATTGTAACATCTTTTCTCAGAAGTACAATTTATCTTTTTATGCAAAAAAGAATAAGAAAAATAGAAATACGAAGGAAAATGGGACATGGTATGCTTTTAAAAGTATACAATTCAATCGAATCAGAGTAGAGGTTGAAGGGGGAGGTTGGAGGCTTTCTAGTCCAGCCTCCTGCTCAAGCAGAAAACCCTATACTATTCCAGGTAGATGGTTGTCCAATCTCTCCTTCAAAACCTCCAGTGATGAAGCACCCACAACTTTTGAAGGCAACTTCTGTTCCACTGGTTAATTGTCCTCACTGTGAGGAAGTTTCTCCTTAGTTCTAGGTTGCTTGATTAGTTTCCATCTGTTGCTTCTCGTCCTGCCCTCAGGTGCTTTGGAGAATAGCTTGACCCCCTCTTCTTTGGGGAGCCCCTCAAATACTGGCACATTGCTATCATGTCACCCCTCATCCTATTTTTCTCTAGACTGGCCAAGTCCAAAACCTGCAACTGTTCTTCGTATGTTTTAGCCTCCAGGCCTTTGATCATCTCAGTTGCTCTTCTCAGCACTTTTTCCAAACTTTCAACATCCTTTTTTTGTAACGTGGTGACCAAAACTGGATGCAATATTCCAGGTGTGGCCTTACAGAGGTGTTGTAAAGCAGTGCTATTACTTCATGTGCTTTTGATTCTGTGCCTCGGTTTATACAACCAAGGATTACATTAGCCTTTTTGGCTGTTGCCACACATTGATGACTCATGTTTAACTAATTGTCCACTAGGAAGCCAAGATCTCTCCCACAGTTCCTGTTTTTGAGGCAGGTTTTGCCTAATCTGTACTTGCACCTTTTGCTTTTCCTGCCCAGGTATGAGAACTTTCCCAAATTTAACCAGTGTTTAACTAATGAAAATTCCGTTTTTTTTGGCAATTATTGTGGAAACATTAAGCAACTTAATGCAAGGTTCCAGTACTACCTGCAGCCTAACGTATGCTTAGCAACAGTGTCTTCCAGACATAGCAAGCAACACTAACAGGCAAACCTGCAAACCTGCATTTTGCTCTCACGTCTCCAGAATCGGCAACGCCTTCTATTGTGCCAATTTGTGTAGCAAGCAACAAAAACAGGCGACCCTGCGTTTTGCTCTCACGTCTTCAGACTCAGCAACAATGCCTTCTATTATGCCAATTTGTGCAGCAAGCAACACTAACAGGCGACCCTGCGTTTTGCTGTCACGTCTTCAGACTCAGCGACAATGCCTCCTATAGTGCCCACTTGTGTTGCAAGCATGCACCGCACCCTAAAAGCAGCCATGTTGTGCAGCGCCACCTACGTGCTCAAGTACTAAATCTAGCAGACTCTCCTACTTTCTGCTACCTGCGCACCACGCCCCTAGCGAAATAAAGGAAACCTACTAAATTTTCCAAAATTCACCTTTGCCAATTTGAAGCATGGCAACTTCTTCAGCCATGACAGATGTCCCTGAAGTACCAGAGGACTCAAACCCTCCACCCACCCTAGATGTAAACGTGGAGCCCGGCTCCCAAAACCCAGAGGCAGTTGGACCTCACGAAGCCTACGACCTCGGAAGGAATAGGAAGCTGACAGAACCCATGGAGGCACATATACCGTCCACAGACCCTACGCCCACTGCAAGGGGAAAACCCTTCATGGTTGTCCATAAAACCGAGATCGACTCCTCAACCATAAAGAGGTCGGCCGCTAACTCGACGGCCTCAACCCGATCTAGATCTCCAACTAGAAAGAGTCGAGCTTTGTCCTTTGCACAACACTCGACACCCACTGAACAGGTGCCAGGGGTTTGCAGCGAAATCCCTGACCCAAAGGAAAGATTTGTGATGGGAGTTCAGAGTCTGCTACAAGTGTTGCGAATCTTCTAAACATGCGCCCAAAGACTGCACAGCCAAGGTGCAATGCCATCTATGCAACAGCAACGAGCACCCAACTGCTCGGCATCCGGACTCTGAATCACCACAGCAGACAACTCCTAACCCTCCTTTGAACAAGGGACTCAGCGCACCACGAAAGCACAATCGGAGCCAGTGGTAAGTGTCAATTGCACGTCAGTGTGCGATAACACACCAGCCCCTCGCTCGAGTCATCAGATCTGCTTAGCCAAAGTCTACCCTGATGGACGCCCACAAGAAGCAGTGAAGATGTACGTAATCCTGGATCCTCAGAGCAATCGCTCACTAGCCAGGTCTGCATTCTTCGACCGCTTTGATGTTCAGAAGGAAGAAGTGCACGTCATGATTTTAATTTTCTAAATGTTTTAATGTATTCGGCTTGTTCTATTTAATTGTTTTTTATTGTAAATTTGCTCTGTTTTAATGTTCGCCGCCCTGAGTCCTTAGGGAGTAGGGCGGCATACAAGTCGAATAAATAATAATAATAATATAATAATAATGATGATGATGATATCAACGTGCACTGCATCAAGACGTAAGGGGGGAGGAGAGCCACTGGACTCTGTATAGAGTCATTAGATAGAAGTTCCCAGTTCCTACTGCCGCCCGTAGGTACAAGACAGAACACCTGGAGACTAAAACATTTGAAAGAATGGTTGCAGGAATTGGGCATGGCCAATCTAGAAAAAAGAAGGACTTGGGGGTGACATGATAGCACTATTCCAATATTTGAGGGGCTGCCCCAAAGAAGAGGGAGTCAAGCTATTCTCCAAAGCCCCTGAAGGCAGGACAAGAAGCAACAGATGGAAACTCATCAAGAGAGAGAAGCAATCTGGAACTAAGGGGAAACTTCCTAACAGTGAAGACAATCAACCAGTGAAGGTACTTGCCTCCAGAAATTGTGGGCTCCATCACTGGAGCGTTTAAGAAAAGACTGGACAGCCATCAGTCTGAAGTCATACAGGGTCTCCTATTGAGCAGCGGGTTGGAATAGAAGACCTTCAACATCCCTTCCAACTCTATGTTGATTGAAAGTTTATTATGAACCAAAGGGCTGAGAAGAGGTAATTAGGACTGACCTCTTTTCCATTACAAAGATCATACTAGGATGTTCTCAAATGGGCTTGCAAACAAGATTGCGCAGCAGAAATTAAGATCACACATAATCTCCTGTACAATTTCTAAATCCTTTGGCCTTATCTGAGATCAAAATTCCTTTTCGAACTCTTGAGATCTCATTTGGTTCTCCACAATTTTGCCAAGTACAGCCCCATTTTTTTTATAATCACAAGTTGGTTTCCTAATGCAGCTTTATGGTACAGAAGCCTCTTCGTGTGTTGTGCAATTAAAGAGCCTTTGGACTGCTGGTTGGTATTCATAGATGAGCTAGATGAGTCTTCTGCTGGCTGGGGGCTTCTGGGAGTTGAAGTCCACACATGTTAAATTTGCCAAGGTTGAGAAAGATGATTATAGAGATAAAATACATCTAAGGCTGTCCAGCACTGCCATCAAATGGAACATCTACAATCTCAGCTTTTGAACAGAATAGAATAGAAAATAGAATAGACTAGAATAGAATATATGGAATGGAATAGAGAATAGAATGGAATGGAATGGAATGGAATAGGGAATAGAATAGAATAGATTAAGGAATAGAAAAATATAGAATGGAATGGAATAGAATATAGAATGGAATGGAATAGAATAGAAAATAGAATAGAAAATAGAATGGAATAGAATAGAATAAAATAGAATAGAATATGGAATAGAATAGAATACAGAATGGAATGGAATGGAATAGAATAGAATATGGAATAGAAAATAGAATGGAATGGAATAGAATAGAATAGAATACAGATTGGAATGGAATGGAATAGAATAGAAAATAGAATGGAATAGAAAATAGAGTGGAATAGAATACAGAATGGAATGGAATAGAATAGAATAGAAAATAGAATGGAATAGAAAATAGAGTGGAATAGAATACAGAATGGAATGGAATAGAATAGAATATAGGAATGGAACAGAAGAGAATAGGGAATCGAATAGGGAATAGAAAGAGTAAGGAATAGAAAGAATATAGAATGGAATGGACTTGAATGGAATAGAATAGAATATGGAAAGAGGGAGGGAGCGGAAGAGAGGAGAGGAGAAGAGAAGATGTGGAATGGGAAGAGAAGAATATTTAGTGGCCAAGTGTGATCCCACACCCCACCCCAAGGCATTTGTCTCAGGTGCAGAAGCTCTAAGCGCATCAACGTGCCAACCGTCCCTGTCCTATTGTTTCTTTTATTTTTCTTATATGTATTCATTTCATGCATTCGCAACTATGTTTATCCTTATACTTATTATCTTGTAAGCGATTGACAAAATAAATAAATAAATAAAAGCGATCAATCCTGATCCTCAAATGCAACCCTCGCCAATCCTGAGATACAACCAGCCTCCTCTCCACGTGCCTCCTACAACGCGCGTTCTCCGCCCAGGGAAACGGGGCCCCTTCGGCAAAGCCAAGCGTGGCCCTGGTGCCCGAGCCTCCTAGCCCCTCCGACCCGACCTTTGATCCGAATTCACTTCGCTTCGGGTCCTTGCCAGCCGGGGGAGCGCGCTGGGGAAGGGAGCGGCGACAGCGCGTCACAGGGCCGCCTCGGACACCAGCTGACACCGCCTCCCGAGCAGCTGGGCGGGCCAGCTTGCCTTCTCCGCCCCTTGCTGGTTACATCCGAGCCCGACCAGCGGCCTCCGAGAACCGAAGCGGCGGGGCTGAGCGGCAGAAGCGCCCGGCTGGCTGGTCAAGGACGCGCGCCATGGAGCACCTCGGGAAGAAGCAGCCCAGCGCGCCCCTCCGGCTGGGCATCACACTCCGGCACCTGGTCCCCCACGCCGGATTGGTATCCTTCTCCTGCTCACCGGGGCCTCTGGCTCGCCTGCCCAGGTACTGTCCAGGCCCCGGGACTGACCCAGCCCGCGAATTGGAGCTGGCAGCATCAGATAACAGATAATCAGAGCTGGAAGAGGCCTTGTAGGTCCAAGCCCCCACCCAAGCGGGAGACCCTACACCAGTTTAGAATAGAATAGAATACTTGATTATTGGCCAAGTGTGATTGGACACACAAGGAATTTGCCTTGGTGCAAATACTCTTAGTTTACATAAAAGAAAAGATAAGAGTCAAGAGTCAACAATCATCAGGTACAACACTTAATAATAGTCATGGGTACAAGAAGCAATCAAATCATACTAGGAAACAGTCAATAAAAATTGTTAGGATACAAGCAACAAGGTTACAGTCATACAGTCACAAGTGGGAGGGGAGGGGTGATAAGGAGTGATGACAAGATTAACAGTAATAGCAGTGTAGACTTAGTAAATAGTTGGACAGTGTGGAGGGAATTATTTGTTTAGTAGAGTGATGGTGTTTGGGGAAAAACTGTCCTTGTGCCTAGTTGTTCTGGTGTGCAGGGCTCTATAGCATCATTTTGAGGGTAGGATTGAAAAGTTTATGTCCGGGATTTGAGGGGTCTGTAGATATTTTCCCAGCCCTCTTTTTGACTCAGGGTGCAGTATGCAGGTCCTCCATGGAAGGCAGGTTGGTAGCCATTGTTTTTTCTGCAGTCCTAATTCCTCTCTGAAGTCTGAGTCTGTCCTGTTGGGTTGCAGAACCAAACCAAGCAGTGATAGAGGTGCAGATGATAGACTTTCTGACAAATGGCAGTCCAGTCTCTTCTTGAAGGTCTCAAGTGATGAAGCTCCCACAACTTCCGAAGGCAATTTCTGTTCCATGAGTTGATGGGTGTCACTGTCAGAAAGTTTCTCCTTTATTTCCAGGTTGAATCTCTCCTTGTTCCATTATTCCTTGTCTGGTCTACAGGCACTTTAGAAAATAGCTTGACCCCCTCCTCCTCTCTGGGGCAGCACCTCAAATATTGGAAGACTGCTCTCCTGTCTCCCCTGGTCCTTCTCTTCACTAGACTAGCCAGGCCCAGTTCTTGCAACCGTTCTTTGTATGTTTTAGTCTCCAGTCCCCTAATCATCCTGGTTGCTCTTCTCTGCATTCTTTCTGGAGTCTCAACATCTGTTTTATAATGTGGTGACCAAAACTGGATGCAGTACTCTAGGTGTGGTCTTACTAAGGCTTTATAGAGTGGTACTAGTATCTCTCTTGATCTCAATTGTATCCCTCTGTTAATACAATTTAGGATTGCATTGGCTTTTTGGCTGCCTCTCACACTGCTGGCTCATATTTAGCTGGTTGTCCACTAAGACTCCAAGATCCCCTTCCCAGTTCCTGCTATTGAGCCTGGTTTCACCCAGTCTATATGTGTACTTTTGGTTTTTCTTGCCTAAGTGTAGGACTTTACTTTATATTGAATTTCATTTTGTTAGATACGGCGCAGTGTTCTAGTCTGTCAAGATCCATCTGGATCTTGAGCCTATCTTCTTGGGTGTTAGCTATTCCTGCCAGCTTAGTATCATCTGCAAATTTGGTAAGTTCCCCTTCTATTCCCTCATCTAAGTCGTTAATGAAGATATTGAAGAGTCCTGGGCCTAAGACGGAACTTTGTGTCACCCCACTGCTTACTTCCCTCCATGTAGACTTAGACCCATTAAGGACTACTCCTTGAGTACGGTTTGTCAGCCAGTTGCAAGTCCATCTAGTGGTGGTGCTATGTATTCCACTTTTTTCTAGCTTAGTAAGAAGTAGATTGTGGTCTACGTTGTCGAATGCCTTGCTGAAATCTAAATATATTATGTCCACAGTATTTTGCTGGTCTACTAATTTAGTCACTGTGTTGAAGAATGAAATAAGATTGGTTTGGCTTGATCTGTTCTTAACAAACCCGTGCTGACTGCTAGTTATTACTTTACTTGTTTCTAGATGTTGGCAGATCTGTTTTTTTATTATCTTTTCCAGTATCTTCCCAGGTATTGATGTTAGGCTGATTGGTCTATAGTTTCCTGGGTCTGTTTTTTCCCCTTTTTGGAAGATGGGAACCACATCTGCTCTTTTCCAGTCCTCTGGTAGTTCCCCGGTGCTCCAGGATTTTTGAAAGATGTGGTGCATTGGTTCTGAGATGACCTCTGCCAGCTCCTTTAAAACTCTGGGATGTAATCCATCAGGCCTCGGTGATTTGTGTTCATCAAGATCAAGGATCAAGGAGTGTTGTGCTCTCTGAACTTGGTTGTTTTCCTGGAGGCCTTTCATGACCCAACTAGGTCGCATCATCAGTGCTAGAAGGGACAGTTGGGTTTGCAGAGAGGAGGAGGAGGAAAAAGAGGAGGAGGAGGAAGAGGAGGATTGTGGGGTCCCTGGTGCTCTGTGAGCTTGGCTGCTTTCTTGCAGACGTTTCATGACCCGAACTAGGTAACTTCATCAGTGTTAGGAGGGGGGGAGTGTTTTCCTTTCTAGCACTGATAATATGACCTGGTTTGGTAATGAAACGTCTGCAAGAAACCCACCAAGCTCAGAGAACACCAAGGACCCAACCCTGAGCTACAATATTTTCTTTTATTGGAGGAATTGCGGTTTATTTTTAGCTCCTTCCTGGCAGGGGACTCCAAAGCCCATCAATCTGGGCTCCTTTTGTGGTTAAGCGGTGAAAGAAGGTTTGACATCATCCCAGCACAGAGCTGACCTTGGTAGATTGTTGTCTCTGGCAGTTGGATCTCAGCCTGGAGAGGCATCAAGTCAACTTCTTCTGGGTGAAGGTTGGGCTCCATACCTGGGTCCCCAGCTCTGAAGTTTAGCCTGGGGAGAGAGGAGCTTCCAAGTCAAGGAGCTCAGGACCATCTCCTGCCAACTCTTTCAAGTAAATAGTTCATTAAAACTAAGCTCCCCAACTAACTCAAGTTAATGTGCAATAAATGTCCTCGGTTGTTTGTTTTGTTCTCTGATGTTTCTATTTTATATTTCCTGATGTAGGAAAAAAAATTCCACTTGAGCCAAAATAAATTAAGTGAGTCAATCGTGCCTACCCTCCCTGCCCTGATGTCCCCATTTATTCGTACCTATTTCTTGTATTCTTACTCATGTTTACACTTACACCTATTATGTTATTATATTATATTATCTTGTAAGTGATTGACAAATCAAATAAATAAATAAATAAACATTGTCAGCTCCATTATCCATCAAGCTCTGAAATTTCAAACTGGTCCCAGCTATAAGATAACTTGGGAGGGTGGGATAATTTAATTGGGAAGACACTATATTATATCTAATTTGTTTCTCCTTTATGAGAGCAACTCCTGTGATTATAAATGTGTTCTGGGTGTGTTTCCCACGGGGCCTTCCATCAAAGCAACCTTTTTTATATGTTCTTAATTTGATGTCCAGACACCTTTCCCAACTTCAGCCCAAGTTGCTCCTGTGACAAGCCCAACACAGTTCCGGTAAGTAGAACTTTACTCTGATTTTTCTCCGATGAAAACACAAGTTTCAAAGTTTGCTTCCTTCTGCTTCTTTCGTGTGTTTAGCATCAGGTTTTATGTGTGGTTCAGTAGTTTTTGATTTTGGTTTGTGAAGTGAATTACTTATCTTAAACTGGTCTTTCCGTTGGTAGGTAGTTTAGAGTTGAACCAGGGTGGGTTTTGGGTTTTTTTATGAATACGTCTCATTTGCAGAGAATAACACGCCACTTCGTGCCCCGGTAACATGTCGAAGGCATCCAGAAGGTGGTTTTTTCAGGAGGCAACTGGACTTCCTGGTTTTTTTCTTTTGAAGATGTGCTTCTCATCCCAGAACCTTCTTCAGCTCTGACAGGATAGTGGGAAATGTCAGAAGCTTCTGGGATGAGAAGCGAAACGTCTTCAAAAGAAGAAGAAGAAAATCCAGTTGCTTCCTGGAAAAAGCACTTTTAGGACAACGAGGACCTGGAGGTCGGAGAATCTCCACAGTTCTTTAGGTATACAATCTGGGATGGACACCCTTTGAAGGGTGTGGGAATAAGGAATGGATTTCCAGAGAGGAAAAAATTGCAGACTACAGGAACCAGGAGCAACACTCAGGTGACCCTGAGGACACAGACAAACCTCCAAGTGGCCTCAATGGCCCTCTAAAAGGATGCAAATGTTCAGCTGTCTGCAAGGAGCATAAATCCTTCCAGTTCCCCACCATCCAGTCAGAGCTGAAGAAACTTCTGGGATGAGAAGCGAAACGTCTTCCCAGGAAAACAAAGTCCAGTTGCCTCTTAAATTCTGGGCTCGATTGTGGTCGTAAGTTGAGGACTGGCCTGATCTTGGACCTCCCTCTATAATTTCCCTTTTCCTCTTAAGGGCCTCAGTGTTATGTTTCAGCATTTTTGACCTGAAGAGCATCTTGTTTTAGGATTTAATGCATCTTGTTTTCAAGACTTTTTGGAAGGACTTGTATTTAATTGCATGGTTCTGTAAAGTATCCCGAGGCTGCAAGTTTTAATTCCACATCAGTTTTAAAAAACCCAATATTTCATATTCCCGCAGTTACACCTTGGATAATGACTTCCTAACTCTAGAGCAAAGACAATTCTATGAGGACAATGGATATCTTCTCATCAAAAATCTGGTGGCTGATGAAGATATTGAGCGCTTCAGGTAAAACAAAGACTGGTATCCTTGACTGGAAATCATTCAAACCAGCACCTTGGATTGCCCCAAGACAAGGGTCTCAAACTGACACACCTGAAGACTTGTGGACTTCAGCTTCCAGAATTCCTCAGCTGGCCATGTTGTCTAGGGAATTCTGAGAGTTGAAGCTCATAAGTCCAAGAATTCTGGGAGTTAAAGCCCACAAGTCCAGGAATTCTGGGAGTTGAAGCCCACAAGTCCAAGAATTCTGGGAGTTGAAGGTCATAAGTCCAAGAATTCTGGGAATTGAAGCCCACAAGTCCAAGAATTCTGGGAGTTGAAGCCCACAAGTCCAAGAATTCTGGGAATTGAACCCCACAAGTCCAAGAATTCTGGGTGTTGAAGCCCACACGTCCAAGAATTCTGGGAGTTGAGGCCCATAAGTCCAAAAATTCTGGTTGTTGAAGCCCACAAGTCTATGAATTCTGAGTGTTGAAGTCCACGAGTCCAAGAATTCTGGGTGTTGAAATCCACAAGTCCCCAGAATTCTGGGAATTGAAGCCCACAAGTCCAAGAATTCATCTATCATGTCACCCTTAGTCCTTCTGTTTGGCAGCTAAGCATACGTAGCTCCCTCGACTGTTCATCACATGATTTAGCCTCCAATACTCTGGAGTAATTCCTTTTTGATTCCCAATGTAAAGTCTTAATGCGGAACAAATGCAAAAGTACATGCCTTTAGGGGAGTTCTGGATGCCAATTTAAAATGCTTTCCCCTCTTCTTCTTTTTTAACCCCGTTTTCAGAGAGGAGTTTGTAAAGATATGCAGAAATGAAGTGAAAGTGCCTGCAATAACCATCATGAAAGACATCACTATTGCCAAGTCTACAGCCGACGAGAATACCGTTACAAAATTGCAGGATTTCATGTTCAGCGAAGAGCTCTTCAGATACTGCACCTTACCTCAGGTGAAAACAGGACTATCCCAAAATCCTAAACCAGGAGTCTCCAACCTTAGCAACTTTAAGGCTTGTGGGCTTCAACTCCCAGCATTCCTCCCAGCATTCCTAGTAATAAGAATATGTAATAATAATCTGATGTAATAATAATATGTAATAATAGATGTAATAATAATCTTTCATCATACATATCCCTAATCTTTTATCTTCTAATTTCTCCCTCTTTTATCCAACTGCTGATCAAACAAGTCCCACGTTTAAAAAAATATTCTGTTTCTTCCTCATCTTTTATTTTTAATGTCAATCCATCCACCTCTGCACAGTCTAATATTTCTCTAATTATATTTTCATCTGGTGGGTATTCTCATTTTTCCAATATTGTGCAAACACAATTCTCGCTGCTGTCAGCCTGTATAATATCAAATCTCTTTATTATAGTTTCCTGGCATTATGTTAAACCTTATATAAACAAAACAAAAATGTTTTGTTACACCTAACAGAAATAGTTCTGGTTTTTGATCTATGTGCTGCTGGGTCATATTTTTTTCCTAGCCACGTAGGTATCCTCCCTCTTCACACTTTCATGTCAGGCTGCCATCAAAGCGAAGCAGTGCTGAAGCGCCTGGATGGCAGATCTGACAATATTGCTGGCTGTTTAGCTATCGCTTCCCCTTTTTTAATCATACCATCCTCAGGGTTTGTGGCGGCTTTAAATATCTCTTTCTTTTCTGAGCTGGTTTTCTCTCCTTTAGATCGTAAAATACGTCGAATGCTTCACAGGGCCTGACATCATGGCTATGCACACCATGTTGATCAATAAACCCCCCGATACAGGTGAGACCCCTACGAACTAAATTGGGACTTAAAAAGAGCTTCTTCTGTTCACGTATATGAACTGCAGCTGGGGGAGGAAAAAATATGCATTTTTCTTTTCTGATGTGAACAGCTGGAAAAAGGGCTGATTGCAAAGTGGATAAACCACCAATCAGAATAGAAGCTGGAAGGGACCTCAGAGGTCTTCTAGTCCAACCCACACAGTCCTCCTCCTCCTCCTCTCTGCCCCTTTATTCCTCGTGTCAATCCCTCTTTCTGAGACCGAGGGAATTCTGCTTCTTTCCAGGCAAGAAAACCTCTCGCCATCCTTTGCATCAGGATCTCCATTACTTCCCCTTCCGGCCTGCCGATCGAATCGTTTGCGCCTGGACCGCAATGCAAAACGTGGACCGGACAAACGGATGCCTGGTTGTGTTGCCAGGGTCTCACAAGGGCTACCTGAAGGAGCACAAGTACCCGGAGTGGGAGGTAAACGACGGAGAGGCCTGCATGTGTCGAAGGAAGGAAGGAAGGAAGGAATTAGGAAAGAAGGAAGGAAGGAATGAATTAGGAAAGAAGGAAGGAATGAAGGAAGGAAGGAAGGAAGGAAGGAAGGAAGGAAGGAAGGAAGGAAGGAACTTCTTTATTGGCCCAGTGTGATTCCACACAAGGAATTTGTCTTGGTGCAAATGCTCTCAGTGTACATAAAAGGAAAGATACATTAATCAACAGTTAAGAATCATCAGGTGCAACACTTAATGATAGTCATGTCCTGACCCAGGCTTCGTCAAACGTACTTAAACACAACTTATTTTAAAAGTAAAACCTATTTTATTGCAACGCTGGGAATTACTTGCATTCCCAGCTAGAACCATTTATTTATTTATTTATTTATTTATTTATTTATTTATTTATTTGGTCTTATATGCCGCCCTATCTCCCGAAGGACTCAGGGCGGCTCACATAAAAACACCCAATACAAAAGTTAAAAGGAATTAAAAGATCATTAAACCCAATTCGACCAAATAAATATTTAAAACCCAATCACATGACGCTTAAAACTAAGAACCGCCCCTCAGTCCAGGCCGGTTTGTTCGAATAACCAAGTCTTTAGGCCACGGTGAAAGGAGCAGAGGTCGGGGGCCAATCATAGCTCCAGGGGAAGCTGGTTCCACAAAGTGGGTGCCCCCACAGAGAAGGCCCTCCCCCTAGGGACTGCCAGCTGACATTGTTTGGCCGATGGTACCCCAAGGAGGCCCTGTCTGTGGCAGCCCGGCGGTGTTTGATGCTGGCAGGAGACGTTCCCGCAAGTACCCCGGCCCTAAGCCATGTAGGGCTTTATAGATAAGTACAAGCACAGTTAAATTAAAGACAGTTCCCCAAGATAAGCCCACGCATGTCAGTGCTGGGGAATGCTGCCAAAAACAGAAGTCTTCAAAGTAATTATAACAGAGCCCCCTCCCCGAAGTATCAGAAGAAACCGACCAGAGTATGCAGAGGCACCCGGACTGGTCCCCTTTCTTCCCCACTGTCTGATTCCGCTGCCATCTGCAGTGGCTGCAGGCGAAGCATAACAAGTCATAGGGTACAATAAGCCATCAAATCATACCAGGAAACAGTCAGTATAAATTGTAAGGATACAAGCGACAAAGTCACAGTCCTACAGTCACAAGTGGGAGGGGAGGGGTGATAAGGAGTGATGAGAAGATTAATAGGAATAGAATAGAATAGAATAGAATAGAATAGAATAGAATAGAATTTGAATGAAGAATAGAGTAGAAGTAGAATAGAGAATAGAATAGAGCAGAGTAGAATATAAAATATAGAATATAGAATATAGAATATATAGAATAGAACAGAATGTAGGAATAGAACAGAATATAGGAATGGAATAGAATGGAATGGAATGGAATGGAATGGAATAGAATAGAATAGAATAGAATAGAATAGAATAGAATAGAATAGAATAGAATAGAATATGGAATGGAATGGAATAGAATAGAATAGAAAATATGAAATGGAATGGAATGGAATAGAAAATATGGAATGGAATAGAATAGAATAGTATAGAATAGAATAGAATAGAATAGAATAGACTTCTTTATTGGCCAAGTGTGATTGGACACACAAGGAATTTGTCTTGGTGCAAATGCTCTCAATGCACATAAAAGAAAAGACACATTCATCAAGAGTCAAGAATCATCAGGTAATGACAGTCATAGGGTACTATCACTTAATCATTTAATGATAGTCACAGAGTACAATCAGCCATCAAATCATACTAGGAAACAGTCAATATGAACCGTAAGGATACAAGCGACAAAGTTACAGTCCTACAGTCACAAGTGGGAGGGGAGGGGTGATAAGGAGTGATGAGAAGATTAACAGTAATAGTAGTGCAGACTTAGTAAATAGTTGGACAGTGTTGAGGGAATTATTTGTTTAGCAGAGTGATGGTGTTCAGGAGAAAACTCCCCTTGTGCTTAGTTGTTCTGGTGTGCAGGGCTCTATAGCGTCGTTTTGAGGGTGGGAGTTGAAACAGTTTATGTCCAGGATGTGAGGGGTCTGTAGATATTTTCACAACCCTCTTTTGGACTCAGGGTGCAGGATGCAGGCCCCCCATGGACGGCAGGTTGGTAGCCATTGTTTTTTCTGCAGCCCTAATTCCTCTCTGGAGTCTGAGTCTGTCCTGTTGGGTTGCAGAACTGAACCAGACAGTCATAGAGGTCCAACGGAGAGAAATGATTGGCGTCAAAAAGTTAGGGTACAGGTAGTCCTTAACTTATGACCAATCAAATCACTTAGCAACCAAGCTGAAAATTCCAGGAACTTGCAACCTGGATTTGAAGTTATGACGGTCACCCTGCCCGCTGCAGTTACGTGACTGCGCTCCGGATGTTTGGCGCCACGGATGCATTTACAGTCTCACGACCCTGTTTTATGAGAGTTTTGCCAGAAAGCAGATTCCAGGTTTGGGCAAAAGTGCGTTCAGAGGGAAGGGTCGCTTCCCACTTACAACCAGGGGTTTTGTTTAACAACCGCTGCAAAAAATGTCGTGTGAATGACCCGTCTTAGGACCATCACAGGCAAGCTTCCTCACAGTTGTATCTCAAGGACTGTCTCAAAGACTAATATGGGCATCCTCGATGTACAACCACCAATGAGCCCAACACTTCTGCTGTTAAGCGAGACATTCGTTAAGTGAGTTTTGCTCCGTTTTACGATCTTTCTTGCCCCAGTTGTTAAGCGAATCCCTGCCGTTGTTAAGTGAGTAACACGGTTGTTCAGTGAAACTGGCTTTGCTTGTCAGGAGGTCGCAAAGGGGGATCATGGGAGCCCTGGGACACTGCAACCGTTGTAAGTAGGAGTCAGTTGGCAAGCGCCTGAATTTGGATCACGCCACCGTGGGGCTTGCACAGGTCGTAAGTGTGAGAAACGGCCATGGGTCCCTTTTTTTGTTGCCGTTGTAACTTCCAAACGGTCACTAAATGAACTCTTGTAAGACGGGGTCTAAGTGCACCATATATTTTCAGAGTTTCTCAACTTGGCAATTATTGTAAAATGTGGGTGTGGACTTTAACTCCCAGAATTCATGCCGGCTGGGAGTCTTCTGGGAGTTGAATTCTGGGAGGTGGTAGACCTTCCTTCTCCAAAACACAACCTCCTCCTCCTCCTCCTCCTCCTCCCCCTTCCAGCACTGATGACATTTCCTAGTTGGGTCATGAAACGTCTGCAAGGAAACCACCCAGCTCAGGGAGCACCAAGGACCCCCACAGATCAACCCTGAGCCCCAAATATTCTCCTTAATTTGGCCTGTGGGTGTCTCTCAGGAAGGCCAGAAGGTAACTTCTACATTGGGTTTTTTTTACCTCCCCCCAGGGTGGTGTAAACAAGATGTACCACGGGATCTATGACTTTGACAAGAGTCTTCCCAGGGTCCACGTCCCCATGGAGAAAGGAGACACCCTCTTCTTCCACCCTCTGATCATTCACGGTTCTGGAAGGAACAGGACAGAAGGGTTTCGGAAGGTAATCCAGGCCACAGCCTGGGAGGCTGAAGGTCTTTCCTGTTTGGTCCAAATCCAGGACTCTCTGTGTGCTACCTGAACATTTGGCCCTCCTCTCTCTCGATGGGTTTGGTCCAGAAGGCTTGGAGTTTAGGATTTAGGATTTCATAGTTGAAATAAAGAACGGCCTAACTTGGCTGTCCCTCCCTCCTCCCACTCCTTCCTCTCTCCCTCTCTTTTCTTCTCCCTCTCTCTCTCTTCCTCCCTCTTCCTCTCTCCCTCCCGCCATCTCTCCCTCCCTCTCCTCCCCTTTCTCTCCCTCCCTCCATCTCCCCCCTCTCTCCCTCTTTCTTTCTCTCTCTCCCTCCCTATCTCTCCTTCTCTCTTCCTCCCTCCCTCTCCTCTTTCTCTCCCTCCCTCCATCTCCCCCCTCTCTCCCTCTTTCTCTCTCTCCCTCCCTATCTCTCCCTCTCTCTTCCTCCCTCCCCTCTCCTCTTTCTCTCTCTCCCTCTCTTTTTTAATGCAGGCTATTTCCTGCCATTATGCCAGTAGCGACTGCCAGTATATTGATGTCAAAGGGAGCACCCAGGAGTATTTAGAGAAGGAAGTGGAAGAGATTGTCAGGGAGAGGTATAACATGTCCGTTTCTGCATTGGATTTCAAAGTAAGTATGTTGTTTCCCCCCCCCTTTTTTTTCTTCTTCTTCTTAAAAAGCCGCCATGTTCAAAAGCGTTGGGGCCCCGTTGCTTCTCTGATAAGGCACTAAAAACCAATCATTCCAGGCCACATCAGTGATGCCCTCTCCGTGATATCCCGTTGTCTGGATGCGGTACCAGTCTGGATGGACAGGAACATGCTTCGGCTCAATCCGGCCAAGACAGCGTGGTTGTGCATACCGACATCTCGGTCCAGTCAAGAGAGTCCACCTTTGGTCATGCGGGGAGGGGTTTTGCCCTCCGTGGACAGGGCACGGAACCTGGGGGGGTCCTCCTGGATTCACGGCTCAGGTTGGAGGAGCAGGTGGGAGCCGTGACCAGGGGGGCCTTTGCTCAGGTCCAGCTGGTTCGCCAGCTACGCCCATATCTGGACCGACATGCCCTGCACACGGTCACTCAGGCACTTGTCACCTCTCGACTCGACTACTGCAACGCTCTCTATTTAGGACTGCCCTTGCATACCATCCGGAGGCTTCAGCTGGTGCAGAATGCGGCCGCGCGGGTTGTGATGGGAACCTCCCAGTACTCCCATGTTACGCCCTTCCTGTGCGGCCTGCATTGGCTACCAGTTGCCCTCCAAGTGAGATTCAAGGTCTTGGTATTAACACTCAAAGTCCTGCAAGGCATGAGCGTGGGATATTTACGGGAACGTCTCCTGCTGGCATCGAGTGCCAACCGCCCTCTACGAGTGCACAGACAGGGGCTCCTCGGGGTGCCGTCTGCAACCCAGTGTCATTTGGCGGTGTCCCGGGGGAGGGCCTATTCTGTGGCGGCTCCCACTTTGTGGAATCAATTACCCTGGAGCTCCGTTTGGCCGCTGACCTTCGCACCTTCCGCCATGACTTGAAAACCTGGTTATTTGGACAGATCGGGCTGTGCTGACCTCTTGGGCGGTGGGGGGGGGCTTCACTTTTAAATTCTAGGGTTTTTTTAGATGAATTTGGCTTGGTTACCTAATACTGTTTGAGTTAGTTAATTTATTGTGGTGTTTGTAGTTGTGAGCTGCCCCGAGTCCTTTTGGAGAGGGGGCGGCATACAAGTCAAATAAATAAATAATAAATTCTCCATAACTCCGAGACGTATGCAAGCAGTGGCCATTTCAGCAGAAGTAGAAGCTGTTTATATCAGAAGCCTGTTGGATGCTCACCTTGTCTGCTTGTCGGTGTTGCTTCTCTGAGATCTGGACAGGAGGGGATTCTCTGCGGGCAGCCCTCTCCAGCAGACAGGACTGTAAAACTGGAATAAATCATGCAGTACATTTCCTATAACTGTACCTTCATTTCGAGGCTAGTAGTAGAGCCAGTCCTCAACTTATGACCACAGCTGGGACTAGCATTTCCATTGCTAAACAAGGAAGTGGTTGAACGTCCCTGTATCAGGGAATTTTTCATGGAATTGTTAGCACCTACAGCAGCCCCCCCCCCCGAAACCTGGTGGTCCAGGGTGAGACCCATTATGAAATAAAGAAAATTCCTCGATTCTAGATTACACCGAGGACAATTACAATGTTTGCTGCTATGGAAAGGCTACTTCAGATTCGGGATAATGTCAGCGTTCCAGGAAACCTCCACTCCAGCCAATAACTCGAGACAGACATCCTTTCAAAAGTTCCTTTTATTTGGACAGTAACTGGCACGTCTGGGGAATCCCGAATCTGAAAATTCCAGGCTTACTTGCACTAAGTAAAAACTACAAAATCCACCCCCCTGCACCCATCACCACATCACATTCCCCAATCACCACCCATCCCAAAGTAAGACTTCCTTTGTTTTTTAATTTAGTGAATTTTAGTTTTCAAAATTTAAAAACATAAAACTTTATACATCATTATATCAACGCCAAGACATCTTTTGCATTTCCTTATCATTTTTCTAGATACACATTTCTTTCATTATACAATTTCAACTTAATATATAGACAAATATAGATAAATATGAACATAGATATATAGGTATATATGGGAGCATCAGATCTCAGTCCTGACTTGATGACCTTTCTGCCCACAGGCTGATATAAGCAAATCACTTTCCGTTGTTAAGTGAATCTGGCTTCCCCTGGGGACACACTGATCATCATAAACACGAGTCAGTTGCCGAGCGCCTGAATGTTGATCATGTGACCCCGGGGAGGCTTATGACAGTCGTTAAGTGTGTAAAAAATGATGCCAAGTTGCTTTTTTCAGCGCCGTCAATTCCAACTGTCACTAAACGAACAGTTGTTAAGTGGACCTGCACCGTGTTCCTGGACGTGGAAAAATCTTGAAGTTCCTTCCAGGCATTAACTAAACTCCGCCTGTTCATACCTTCACCGGTGAATCCAGATTAAAATCTCATGATTTCTGCTTTGTTTCCCAGCACGTTTGGATGATACGGTGTCGACTTGTTAAAGGGGAGAAGAAAAATCTTTAAAACACTATTGGGATCCATTCTCCAGTCAGCAAAGAAACCTCAGAGAAATCAGCATTTATTTTTTTCTTACTTTTTGGTGGAGGAAGTACTGTCATCTTAGACCACTGGGAAGGCTGTTTGCATCTGGAAAGCAATTCAAGGCTGCAATTCTAAGCACATAACTGGTTAGTTACAGTGAATTACAGTGAACTTTATTTCTGAGTAGAAAAAGAAAAAGAAAGAATGGTTAGAATTTAAGCCGCAATTCTACGCAAGCTTTTACTTAGATTGTGCCTTTGTCGAGTAGATTCGAAGAATTTAAGCTGCTGCCCTAGTCTTGTTTAATGATAAGAAACCTTTAGCTGAGCTCCGATGGACTTTGAACTATATGTGCATAGAATTATATTTTCAATTTAACAACTGTAACTGATGTATTTAAGTAATTTTAAGTAAATTGAATTTTGCAGTATTTGGAAAAACCTCAAGACCTCTGTAAACAGTGCCTCATTTCTTGGAGCTACAGCGACTTTAGATTTTTCTTTGCAAGAAGATCTTCTTTATTTTAATGGCATTATCATAGTTTTTCACCAGAGTGCAGAGTTTTAGACAGTTAAGAGTTGGAATGAGCTGTTTTATTTGAGAAGAATACCATGGACTGCAAAAGGTAGAAGAAGAATCAAGCAATGATTGAAAGATCTCCAGTTTCTCTGGGTGAGGTTTTTCTTATATTAGAAGAAAGACAGCTAGAAGATGACATGAAAAATGGATTCGTTTTTTCCTCTCGTTTTGTCTAGTTCCTCTTCAGAAAACGTTTCTGGAATATTTCTTCCAAGGGAGACTTTTAAGAGGAGTAGCAAGGAAAATCTTGCTCTAACCAATGAAGAGATATAATTGTGATGCCAAAATAAAAACAATAAAGAGCAAACATGGCTTCCCTGTTTTCAATAATCTTACTTTGCTTACCATAAATCAGCAAAAGGTGTCATTGAATCAACCTAGTTGATAGCCGCAGGATTTTGAACATCTTTGGAAGTCAAGCTAAGCAGGGTGAGGGCTAGATTTTGTTAGTTGCCATCTTGTGACCAACTAGAATAGAAAATTGGTGAAATGGAGATCAGCCATTCATCCCAATCCCCCTTGAGAGAGAAATCAATCTCACAAGGGATAAACAAAAGCCAGCTAATACAGCATTTTCCTAGCTGCAATAGCCTGTACACTATGGACCACAAGGTGGCAGTGGTGTGCTAAAAGTTGAAAAGCTTTCTGCCCAAACTATTACTGATCCCTCTGAAAGAATTCCAACTATTACGGGTTACATGACAGAATCTAAAAAAGAAAAGTACATCAGGTGCCCATAATATTGTACAGTTTATTGAGAATGAAAGAAAATGAGACTTTGTACCACGTAGGGGGAAAAAGTAATAATTAAAACACAGCTGAAATCCCTGACTCTTTGCAGTTTAAAGAAATCCAAAGTATCCTGAAGCAATTTCCTGACATCTTTTTGACTTCTTCAAGAGTTTCATCATTAATTCCAGGTGCTTGGATGATGGAAGCCCCTTTATTTATCCAGCTTCTCCCTGTGTTCAAATTACCAAGCCAGTTTTATATGCAGCAGGGATCATCTGAACCTGTGCGAGACAAGGAGCTGTTTCTTACTCGTAGGAGGTGTGCATTGCAAGTCTGAGCCTTTGTGCGTATAATTCAGAAGAATTATTCACGAGGTGTCTTGTTTCTTTTGCTGGAAGAAAACACAGGAAGAGAACCAGGTGAGTTTATGCAGGCAAAAATATCAGGGCTCAGACAGCGTTTTTCTGCAACCTATAAATGATATCAGGCCACATGTTGGCTGCACTAAAATGCCTAACAGCCAGAGCACTTAGACTTATGTACTGCTTTATGGTGCTTTTCAGCCCTCTCTAAGCGGTTTACAGAGTCAGCCTCTTGACCACAACAATCTGGGTCCTCTTTTTACCAACCTCGGAAGGACGGAAGGCCAGGGGTGGGATTCTACCAGTTCACACCTATTCGCTAGAACCGGTTGTTAACATTCTAAGCAGTTCGGAGAACCGGTTGTTAGAAGAAATTACTGGCCTAATCCTGTAAGGAAGGCAGGAAGGAAACATTCTGGTGTTGCTTACAGAAACTGCCTCTCCATTAACCCTTATTACATTCTTGGCAGGACTAGACTTCCTGTCTCTGGAACGTCTCTGGAGTTTTTTTCCCCTCCTTTGCTGGTACTTTGCTCATGTGGAGTGACCATTCAAAGTTACAGTGGCACTGAAAAAAGTGACTTATGACCATTTTTCACACTTACGACTGTTGCAGCATCCACACAGTCACGAGAGGCCAGGCGAGGAGATGCGTGCCTTGATGTGAGTGATATTGAGTTGGCCACACCCAGCCAATAACCATGACCACCAAGCCACGTCCACCCAGTCACATGACCACCAAGCCATGCCCACCAACTAAGCCACACCGACAGAACCGGTTGTTAAAAAATTTGAATCCCACCCCTGCGGAAGGCTGAGTCAACCTCGAGCTGGCCAGAATTGAACTTCTGGCTGCAGGCAGAGTTACCTTGCAATACTGCATTCTCACCACTGTGCCACGTGAATAAGGTCTGGAAAAGCAGGGATATTGATATAAAGGCACAAAGCAGGCTAGGAAGGAGCAATGCTAGCAACCAGCTTTTGTGAGCTCCAATGTCGAAAGAAAAGGACTTCCAGGTGACTTCAAGTCACTTTCAGTGAGTGCAGAACATCCAGTGTTCCCCCCCAAACACCCCCCCCCAAGACACAGCAGGGACATTTTGTCAGAGCAGCACAAAAAGAACAAAGCCACAAACTCACCTTTCACCGGCTCTAACCATTCCTCAGTCAGGAGCACAGTGGCTGCTTGTTTTCCCTGCTATCTCAAAATTCCATCACCTGCCAGCTGGGGACCAGGGAGTGTTGAACCGTCACAGTAATGTTAACTCACCTGTACAGCAGCACCTGAGCCGAAAAAATTCTCTTTTTCTAACCTGGTTTCTTCTTGGGACACATCCCCCTTGCTTTGGGGGGGCCCTCCCAGAATGGGGAGGGGGACAGTTATCCTCAACCAACCAGCACAAGTGAACCCCAAATTTTGTGTTCTTCGGCGAGAGGTCGGCTAAGTGAGTTTCGACCCCCGTTTTTCTTACCAACTTTCTTGCCACGGCTGTTAAGTGAATGCCCGCAGATGTTAAGACGGGCACGCGGTCCTTAAGTGAATCTGGTTTCCCCTTTCTGACTTTTGCACATCAAATGATCACCAAAGGGGATTGATGGTCATAAATAGGGACCAGGTACCAAACATCTGATTAAAAAAAACTTATTTATACATTTTCTCTTTATATACATAAGTGTTTTGTGAACAGCGTATTATCTGGATCGATTTGCTTACGTAATAGAACTTTTCCAGTTCCTAATTTCTACCTCTATTATCCGACCATTGGTAAAATTAGTCCCATGTTTGGAAACATTCTGCATCTTCTTTTTCTTTTATCTACTCTACGAAAGCTGTCTCCTTTGAATAGAACAGAGTAGAGTAGAATAGGATAGAATAGAATAGAATAGAGTAGAATATTAATAGAACAGAATAGAAAATGGAAGGGAATGGAATAGAATTGAATAGAATCAATCTGTCCATTTATGCACAATCTAATTTTTTTTTAATTACATCCAGCTGAATAGCTTGGAAGACATGATGGATTTTAGGACTGTAATTGGATTCAGTTGATCTCAAAGGGCCTGGCTAGGAGACCCAAGTTTAATTTCTTTTATCCATTGTTTTTCTCACCATTAAAAAAAAATACACCAAGGAAGAAAAGTTTGGGAAAAATAAGCTGTTTTATGAATCTATGCACTGTACGTGGGAAAGAAAGCTAGTTCTTCTGTCTAGTTTTTGACCGTGAGACGTAGAACATACTCCATAACTGGAGGCATTCAAGAAGAGATTGGACAGCCAGGACAGGGTCTCCTGCTTGAACAAGGGGTTGGACTAGAAGACCTCCAAGGTCCCTTCCAACTCTGTTATTCTGTTGATTCTGTTACCTGGCTTAACCCTTGTCTTCTTGGAACTTGTAGGCCTAGCGGTTTTCCAAAGTTGCTTCTGCATTTCCCACTGGAAATGCATTCAGGAAATCTACCAATCTCCTTACTTTTTGGCTTGGATACACAGCTGGAGGGGAAATTTGGAAGAGGTGATGAAAACACAGCTGGGGTTCCAAGGCTGGGTAAGCGAGCGGCTGCCCCAAACAAGAAAAACAATCCTGCATTCACTAATAATAAGCTCTTCGATGCAGAGAGAAAGTCCTGGGATGGTTTACTTGCCGTTCTTTGACTGAAGAGTGCCTTTCCCTGAAGAAATATTGTTCTCTTGGACAATCCATCTTGGCGCCATCCATCTAAGGAGGCTTCAGCAGGTTTTGTGCAGAAGCCCGTGTCCTCTTCATCACGGCCGTTGCAAACTCAACTCTCGGACTCTCTGGGGCTGTGACCCCCTTCCAATTCTTCTTTGAGCTTCGACAGCTTGCACTGCACAACCCAGAATATTTACACAACACATGGAGTCTGTTGACACTTCGTGCCTTCTTGGTCCTGCCCAGCGTGCTCAGGAGTTGCCAACTTTTTTTTCCAGCCGCCTGTTTTAAAGGGGAGATCTCCCATTTCTGTGCTCAGTCTCACTTTCCCCGAAGAAGTCGCGGTGACCTTCTTTATTGTGAGGCTCAGAAAACGGGGTGGGGGGAAAAACATGAACTGGAGGCACACATTGTTTCTCTCTGGCTTCACGGCTTTTTTGCTTCTGATTGGTACGTAGGACTGGCAATGCGACTGAAGAGAAAGATCTTTGAGATATTTAGTCAAGCTTAGGTGACTGCCTGACTTATTGCAAAAAGCTTATAGAATTTGGATTACATCAGATTGCATATATGTGTGTGTGTGTGTGTAAAATCATAGATGATAGAGATAGATAGCATAGATAGATGGATATATTAGATGATAGATGATAGATAGATAGAAATAGATAGATACGATAGTTACAATAGATACAATAGATGATAGATGATAGATAGATAGATACTGTAGATAAATAGATATATAGCGTAGATAGATGGATACATAGATGATAGATAGATAGATAGATAGAGATAAAAAGATAGATAGATAGATAAAAATAGATAAGATATAGAGATAAGATAATAAATAGATAGGTGATACATAGATGCATAGATGATAGATAGATAGATAGATAGATAGGGATAGAAAGATAGGTAGATAGGTAGCTAGACAGATACCATAGTTGGACAGATAGAGATGGATAGATGGATAGATACTGTAGATAGATAGAAGATAGGTATATATGAGAGGGAGAGAGAGAAGGATGTATAGATAGGTAGATAGGTAGATAGATAGATAGATAGATAGATAGATAGATAGATAGATAGATATTCTCTCTCCTCTACACACACACACACACACACACACAGAGTCGCCAGTTGCCTAACCTCCTTCTTTTCACCATGACAAACCACTGTTTACACTCCATTCTTTTTATGTACCCAGTTCTAGATGGCAGGCGTAACATCGTGAAGGCTACCACGGGAGGCTCCAGCGAAGAAAGTAAGCGAAGAGAGACACCCAGGTCAATTCTTTGGGGAAGGGAGGAAAAGAAAAAAAAGGGAAAAAATAGGGAGGGAGGGAGGGAGGAGGGAGAGAGAGAGAGGGAGGATGTAACGTTCTTTAGCATTAGGTCCAGTTCTACTTTCTTACGAGTGGTCAGATTCACATGTTCCTCTAGTTCCAGATCTGAAGAAGAAGCTCTTTGTGCAGAGATCGCATGCTTCAAACTTTTTAAAGAAGCAAGAGAAGATCTATAGTGAGAATCTGACGGTGAGAGATGATTTAATAGGGAATAAATGATAGATATAGATTGATGATAAATAGATGATAGATAGATAGATAATAGATAGATAATAAATAGATAGATGATAGATATAGATTGATGATAGATAGATAGATCTCCAATGCATTGTTAACTTGTACGATCAATTCTGAAAAATGGCTCTAAGTGACGTTGGGGTTTCCAGAATTAAATCAGCTCCTCTTTTGACTAGGTTGGATATTAGGGAACCCTTGGACACAGGGATGGTAGTTACGGCACTCATTTCGTTGCGTAAGCTGAGCTCCGGGTACACCTCAACGTTTCGAGATACAGCAGCCCTGAAAAAAGCGAATTAGGAACCTATTTTTTACACGAACCATTGCGGCCTCCTCGTGGTCACATGTTCAGAACTGAGACTCTTGGCAACCGATTCATATTTGTGACGTCGCTGTGTCCGAGGTTCGTGTGATCCCCTTTTGCGACCTTCTGATGTGCAAAGTCAATGGGGAAGCCGGATCCGCTTAACAACCGTGTGACTCACTTAACAACTGCAGGGATTCGCTTAACAACGGTGCCAAGGAATAGTGGTGGGCAGTGAGCCTCTGACCTTCTCTGATCCTCCTCACCCTCCTTCACGCCAAGCTCTGGAGTCCCAAATGCTTCGGTTTCTGTTTTGGGGCAGCAGCTCCAAGTCCTTAAAACAGGGTTTTTCTCCACCTTTGAACCCAAAGTTCACAGGCTCATTTATTTTTGCTTCCTAAATTAGCTGAAGTTCCCTGGACACAAAATGAGGCCATTCACTCATCAGCCTGACCTTTGGAGGGTTGGAAGATGGAAAGATGAAAGAAGTTACTGCAGATCAAATAATTCTACATAGTTCCTTCCTTCCTTCCTCCCTAATTCCCTTCCTCATTTTCTTCCTCCGTTCCTTCATTCCTTCCTAATTCCCTCCCTCAATTCCTTCCTTCCTTCCTTCCTAATTCCCTTCCTCATTTTCTTCCTCCGTTCCTTCATTCCTTCCTAATTCCCTCCCTCAATTCCTTCCTTCCTTCCTTCCTTCCTTCCTTCCTTCCTTCCTTCCTAATTACCTTCCTCATTTTCTTCCTCCGTTCCTTCATTCCTACCTTCCTATTCTTCCTCATTCCTTCCTACCTTCCTAATTCCCTCATTTTCTTCCTTCCTTCCTTCCCTCCCTCCGTCCTTCCTTCCTTCTTTCCTTCCTCCCTCATTCCCTTCCTTCTTCCTTCCTTCCTACATTCCTTCCTCTCTCCCTAATTCCCTCCCTCATTTCCTCCCTCCTTCCCTCCCTCCATTCCTCCCTCCCTCATTTCCTTCCTTCTCTCCTTCCTTCCAACTTCCCTTCTCTTCTCTTCTCTTCTCTTCTCTTCTCTTCCCTCTTCTCTTTTCCCTTCCCTTCCTTTCCCTTGACACTGAAAGTTCCTTGCCCTGAGGTATTCCTTCTACCAGTTTTTTCCCGGGGAGAATCTAGGTATCTGGGTCGCATCAGCTAAGAATGTACAATTTTCAGACCTGAATTCCTTTCGCTCCAGCTTCCATTCTCGGTTCAGGGGAAAAGAGGGAGGCAGCCATGCATGGCGATGAAATGTTGGAGGAAGCAATGAGAGGCGTCTCTTGACTCCCAGCCCCTAACCTTAAGCCCCTTTCCCAACAGACCGGACCCGCTCCAGGAAATCGGGATCCAAATACGAGAACATCAACGAGGAAGACCACAAAGGTAAGGATGGATGCAAAACGAGGCACAAGGCCCGCCCATCTGGAGAGGTTTCCCATCCCGCAAGATTTTGAGAAGCACCATTCAATGATGGGTGCCCCTTGACTCACCGACCGTTCGGATAAAGCTACCAGAAGTTGTGAAGGTGCTGGGGGGAAAAAAGGGACTTATGAGCGGTCCTCGTTTTATGACGGTCACAGCGTCCCTATGATCATGTTTGAACCCAATTTGGACACGCGTGTCCTTGTGATGGTTGCAGCATAACCCCCGAGACACGTGTTCGTCACTTCTGACCTTCCCAGGAGGTTTCCAACTAGCGAAGTCAAGGGGAAGCAGGATTCACTTAATGACTGCCTGATTCGCTTTACAACCGTGGCAAAAAAATCATAATCCTACAATGGAGTGCAACTCATTTAACAACCAGATCTTTTAGCAACAGACGTTCGGGTGCCAAATTTGGTTGTAAGTCAAGGCCTATTCAAAAATCCCAGCAGCAGGTTCGCTGCCTGGTTGCTGGGTGGGCGTGGCCATGGTGGGCGTGGCCTACTGGAACTTCTGGGAGGGCTGTTTTTTGCCTTCCCTCAGGCCTCTGGGAGGGCGAAAATGCCCCCCCGGGCTCCGGAGGTCCTCTGGAAGCCGGAAACAGGCCCATTTCCAGACTTCCGGTACTTCCGGAAGGCCCATTTTCCCCCCTCCCAGAGCCTCCGCATGGACCCTGTACTTACCTGCATCTAAAATGGGCCACATGGAGACTCCTGGGAGGGGAGGGGCTGGGTGGGCGAGGCCAGCCGGTCGGTTCAAATCCTGGTTCGGCAAACCAGATGCAAATTTAACAACCAATTCGCTTGAACCAGTCCGAACCAGTAGAATTTCACTCCTGCCTATCTGTAAAGGAGATCCATTACATTTCTTTCATTTTCTAATCCATTTTCTGGGGTTTCCACATACGTTAGACTACAGTTTTCAGGTACTGCCTTGGCTGGGGATGATGGGAGTGTATCCGGTGATGAGAAATTTGACCTAAATGTCTCCCAAACGCAGGCAGTCCCTGACTTACGGCCACAAATGGAGTCCAACCTTTCTGTTGCTAAGTGTGGCATTTATTCAGTGAATTTTGGCCCATTGTCATACCTTTCTTGCCACGGTCATTAAATGAATCACTGCAGCTAAGTTCATAATACGGTTGTTAAGTGAATCTGGCTCCCCCCTGCACTCTGTGAAGTGAATTTTGCCCCATTTAATGAACTTTCTTGCCACGGTTGTTAAGTGAATCCCTGCAGTTGTTAGGTGAGTCACATGGTCATTAAGTGAATCTGGATTCCCCAATGTCTTTGCTTGTCAGAAGGTGGCAAAAGGGGGATCACCTGACCCCGGAGACACTGTGACTGTCACAAATCAGTGGCCAAGCGGCCGCATTCTGATCACGTGACCATGGAGATACTGCAACGGTCGTAAGTGCGAAAAATGGTCGTAAGTCTCTTTTTTTCAGGGACGCCGTAACTTTGAACGATCACAAAACAAATAATTGTAAATCAAGGACTGTTGAAATCTAAAGTCTAAAGTCTAAAGTCTAATCTGGTGACTGGAGGATGAGAAAGAAAGACTTTTGGGCAATTGAAGGGATGGCCAGAAAGGAATCTTTCTTTCTTTTTTTCTTTCTTTCTTTCTCTCTCTCTCTTCTTCCTTCCTTCCTTCCTTCTTTCTTTTTTGGCTAGAAATTTGAAAAGTCTCCATTTCAGGTGAGAGTTTTCTATTTCCTAATTTCTGAACTGTCCTTAAAACATGATCCTGATACAAGAGACACAACAAATGCCTTCTTGTCTCAGGTTGACAATTGTCTGCCTGTGAAAAGAACACAACTCAGCCTTGGATCCTGTTGCAAAACTTGGAAAGGATTCCGACTTATACAGTTTTTCCCACATGCCATCCCTCTGCTAAACTACTCATTCCCACGACACTGTGCAACTATTTACTAAGACTGTATTACTATTATTCTTCTCATCCTTCCTATTACCCATCTCCACCCACTTATGACTATAACCTTTTTGCTTGTATCTTTACGATTTATATTGTTTTATTTAGTTTCCTAGCATGACTGATTGCTTATTTAGTATCCTATGACTATCACTAAATGTTGTATCTTATGATTCTTGATGAATGTATTTTTTTATGCACACTGAGAGCTTATGCACCAAAGACAAATCCCTTGGGTGTTTAATCACAGTTGGCCAATAAAAAATTCTTCTTCTTCTTCTTCTTCTTCTTCTTCTTCTTCTTCTTCTTCTTCTTCTTCTTCTTCTTCTTCTTCTTCTTCTTCTTCTTCTTCTTCTTCTTCTTCTTCTTCTTCCTCTTCCTCTTCTTCTTCCTCCTCCTCCTCAACGGAGCTGGGTGTTCGTACTGATATTCACCACTGAACGTTTATTTTTATTTTCCATTCTACAGAATGGGACAGGAGAGAATGGCGTAGGGACGAGTACGAATACTCTGATTATTATGAGTAGCACGTGGAAGAGTTGCCGGCAGAGAGGAACACACACCTGTTGAATCGACCAACTTATCTGCAAGCCTAGAATTATTTGCCGCTCTCTAATGCGCCTGTGTCAATTCATCTTTTCGTATTATTCGTGATTTTGCTTATCATCACCTCTTGCTTTCTAACACAAATGTGTGCAAAACCCTGAACATTGATCAAGTCTTACCTTCAGGCAGGGCCAACTCTTTAAGAGAGAGCTGTGTGTTTGCGTGCATGTGTGTACCTCCCTCCCTCCCTGCCAGCCTGCAGATTAGGGCTGTGCGATACTACAGATTCAGTTGCCAAAAAATGCTTTCCCCTGGAAGGAGCACAAATGCACCATCTATCAACAGCTCTTGAAAGCAGCTGCATCTTTGCCCAGGGTGCAGAACTGCCTTTTGTCCTTACTGGATAAAAAAGTGGCTGCTTTAAAGAGTTACAAAGTGCATCATGCTCCCACGTGGTTCGAAGTACCTTTCCCAAATCGTTTCTGAAGCTCTTCAGGTTGCCGATGTGCATGTTTCCATCGACCGAACATCCGTGACGCACGAGGCCAAAATAAACATTAGCGCTTTGATAGGGATGCTCGAAAAGCAATCATTTTCTGACCTCTCTCCAATCGTCTTACAACATAGCCAAAAGATGCTGCTTATTAGCCTGCAATGATTTCACATTTTATGAAATGTATTTTAGCTTCTGGAATTCACTTTCTCTTTCTAACAGTTGGTTAATATTGAAAAATATCAACGTTTTGAAAAAGCCCAATGCTTGTGTAGTTTTGCAGCTGACATGGTGTGGCCAAAATTAGAGGAATGCTTTGAAAATTAAAATGGTAGTTTAAAACGTCTCTCGATTCAAGTTGTTTTGCTTTATGTAATGAAAAGAAAATGAGCCTGTGAGCTCCAAAACCTTCCCTTCCTCCTTTCCTTTCCCTCCATTCCTGTCTTTCTCCCTTCCTTTCCCTTCCTTAATTCCTTTCCTTTCCTTTCCCTCCCTTCCTTTCATTCCTTCATAGATAGGACTCACAACACGCCTTTGCTGCTGGATCTTCTGGGATGAGCAGATGTGATTTGGGTGTGGCAGCTCCTCGATATCTTGTCCCCCATGCCTTGAAGGACCAAGATCCTCCTTGTCACAACTACCCCTTCTTCCTTGAGCAGGACTCATGAGTCTTGAAGGTCCCCAGGTTGCACACTGGGTCCGGGGCAGCACCACACCCAATTCAAAACTCATGATGGTAAATTCCCAGATCCTGGTGGCTCCAACACCCAAAGTTCCTCACCTTTGTCAGAAATGAGTCCTGGCTTCCTGCCTGAAGCCCCACTGGCTCCAAGAAATGGGACAGGATGTCAAAGCATCCATCCCTTCACTACAGGAGAGATACAAAGCTGGGAATCTTCAGCATCCTGGCGACACCATCTCTTGGCTGTAGACCAACCTATGGTCTTACCCAACAGTTTCATCTAGGTGTTACAGGGAACGGGGAAAGCACCAAACCCGTGGCACCCCCAGGGTTGGGCTGATGTTTTGGCCCCTGGAACTGTGAAGAAACAGCACTAACACAACACCAGCCGGTCTAGAAGAAGACCATGATTGATGGTACCAAAGCCCACCATGAGATCAAGTTGAGCAAATCTGTTTAATGGTTTTCCTTTGTGGAAATCAGGAACTGTCCTTAAAACAACTCTGGAAGTCCCAAAATATATTTCTAAAGATCGATAGCTACAAGAAACAAACTGGGCAAAATATGGGTTGTATGGATAAACGATCCAGCCTTTCAAACTTTTATGCATTTATAGTTATGTCGCAACCATACAGTTTCTAAGATTACATTAAAAACGTAATCACTGCAACTCATTTCAACATTCCAGTAGACATTCGCTAAGCTCAACTGATCGAGGCCAATTTTATTTATCGGAAATGAAGGGAACGAATTAATCGGTGAAACACAGATGGGGAAAAAAGGACACACAACCAACACAGTATTCAATGTAAATTATGCCACAGTGGAGTTAATCTCAATATATACAAAGCACTAGCAAAGTTGCAGCACCAGTTCCTACACATCAACCCTTCTTAGTTTGGAAGAGCTCACAATTTCTTGACACACTTTCTAAGAAAGATTCAGGTTGAAAAAGCAAAGAGCATCTTCAGCTGTGTAATCAAAGCCTTGCCCACATTTTTAGAGGCGCCATCTTGACTTTTTTGCCCCTCCGAGGGTGCCTCTGGAAACGTTATTTCCAGGAAAATTCCCTCCTGCTTGCCCTCCATAACTCTTCATGCACCCCTTTGGGGTTTGAGGTTTCAATTTTGTAAACTTTGTTTAAAAAATACAACATTCAGCTGCCATTCTCAGCATGGCTGATAGTGGCAGTGGATGCTGGGAGTTGTAGTGAACAGCTTCCCAAAAGTCATCAGGAGACAGACATTAAATGACTGGATGAAGACACAATTTAAAAAGCGAACCACATAAAATGCAAGCTACCTTGGTTCTTTCTTAAAATCACAAGGGTCTTTCTTCTTTCAACCACTTGGGTACATCTATCAATATTGCTGAGGTAAAATCCAACACTCACACATGGATTTTCAAAACATCCTATTTCAAGGAGTGATGAAGCCTTAACCTTTAGGCCTGTCCAACCTTGACAACTTTAAGGCCGGTGGACTTCAACTCTCAGAATTCCCCAGCCAGCCATGAATCCTGGAAATGAAAGGCTACCAGTCTTAAAATTTCCCAGATTGGACACCTTTGCTTTAAGCCAAAGACCCACCTTGGAGGAAACATTTCTTCAGATGCAGCTGAACCTCATAAAAACGGAGTTCAATATTTTTTCAGCCTCATCCCGAACTGCCAAAATCTCAGAGAAAGTTCCCCAAAGAAACTTTGGACTTTAATGGTTCCGTTCTGAATATGCCATTAACGATCCGCGAAGACATTGCTTCCCAAATCCAATGAAGGGCGAGGATGAGGCCCATCCCTCCCAAGTTTCAAAGAAAACGGAAAAAGTCATTCGGATCGGACTGTGGTTCCTAGAAGAAAGATGGCTGTGTGGAGATACTTCGCAGGAAGGGAGCTGTGGAAGTCTTCCAGATGGGAAATTCAATAGACCAAAGCCAGGATCCCATCTGTCATTATTTCATGCTGTTGAGAAACTGGGCGTGTTCTTCACCTCTTGGAAGAAGAGTTTCTGCCCCGATTTTGGGGCCTTTCTTCTCCTAGAAAAAGAAATGTCCCATTAGCTGTGATTGCTGCCCATCAAAACGAACTTCAATCCATCACAATCCTTCCCATCAAAATCAGCTTCAATCCATTAGCCCATAATTAACGGCAGATACAGTGATGGGTCACACAGGACTTCTCAGCACAAGCTAGCTTCTAACAATAAGCCCACCCAAATGCAACTCCAGCTCCAAATATTTTTCATCAATTCTCCCTGAAGTTTCTTCCTTCAGGCCATAAGCTTCAGACTTTAACGTCTGGATTTTTCTGAGAGCATCAAATAATTTTCAAAGCGAAGGTTTCTTGTACAAGAGATTATTTGTAGCTTGGGGATGAACTGTGGGGTCCTTGATGCTCTCTGAGCTTGGTGGTTTTCTTGCAGACGTTTCATTACCCAACTAGGTAACATCATCAGTGCCAGGAGGAGTGAGGTTTGCGAGAGGAGGAGGAGGAGGAGGAAGAGGACTGTGTGGTCCTGGGAGCTCTCTGAGCTTGGTGGTTCTTTTGCAGATGTTTCATGACCCAACTAGGGAACCTCATCAGTGCTAGAAGGGAGGAGGAGGACTGTGGGATCCTTGGTGCTCTCTGAGCTTGGTGGTTTTCTTGCAGACATTTCATGACCCAAATAGGTACCTTTATCCGTGCTATAAGAGGGTGGAGTTTGCAAAGAGTAGAAGAAGGACTGTGGGGTCCTTGGTGCTCTTTGAGCTTGGTGGTTTTCTTGCAGATATTTAATTACCTAACTACATCATCAGTGCTGGAAAGGACCAAACTCCCCCCGTTCCAGCACTGACACTATTACCTAGTTTGGCCATGAAACGTCTGCAAGAAAACCACCAAGCTCAGAGAGAGCATCAAGGACCCCACACAGGGCTTCCTTTCTAATCCCATTTTGGTAGCAAACCTTTGGCTGAGTCTTACCTTCAGCATTCCATCACGTTCCCATTTATAGAGGCCACAATTACTGAAACAGGAAGAAGGCAGAAAAAAGAAAATCAAGATTCATTTAGTGTCCTAATACCCTGTTTTCCCGAAATTACGACCTACCCTGAAAGCAGGTCCTAGCTTGATTTTTACACGTGCACCCAATATAAGCCCTACCCCCCCCCCAAATAAGCCCTAATTAAGATCCCGCCCACTCCAGAGTGGCGGGTAAAAAATTAAGCTAGGGTGGAGATGGGGGGATGGTGGAGCTTCCCTACTACTTACCTTTGGACAGGTGTAGCCAGGCCTTGACACCTGCCTTGCCGGCCCATTTCTTCTGCAGCCAGCAAGGCCGGCCAGGCTTTCCTGGCCTCTGGAGCTGAGAACAAAGCTCTGGATCGATCCAGAGCTCCATTATCGGCTGCAGAGGCCTTCAGGAAAGCCTTGCCGGCGGCAGAAGAAGTTTCTGAAGACCTTGGACTGTGAAAAGGAGGCTGGAGGCGATGCGCATAAGTGAGATTAGTCAGTGGAGGACACCCCCAAAATAGGACCTGGTGCCTTTTTTTGGTGGCAAAAAAAAAAATAAGACAGGGTCTTATTTTCGGGGAAACACAGTAATCATAGTAGGACAAAGCCAAGATCGTTCATAGAAAGCCTGGTGCTGAAAATGATTATTCCCCCTGCCCCCATCGTGCTTTGCTTCAGAGACTGGATACGGGCCACCCCACTCTTCCATCAAAGGATAACCTCTTCCCTGGTGGAAAACATTCCATCAGGGATAAGCTTATTTTGCAAAGGTTGCCAGCCATAAGGAAGACAACAACCCCCCCCTTCACGTACCTGCAGTGTTTTTGGGGAGCTTGTCCAGGGAAATGGCTCTGTTCCCGCAGGCACACTTGAAAAATCTTTTCACCCCGTTGTGCCAGTGGTAAGTGTGACCTTCCGCCACGCACGAATCCAGCAGCTTGAAGTAGGTGTAGTTGCACTTCACGGGTAACAAGAGACAAAGGGAGACGCAGTTTGGGAAATTGGTGGCGGTTGCAGAAACAGCAAAGCTAACTGGTTTGGTCAAGGAACAAGATAATGTAAGACTTTTCTAGACGACTAGAACGCTTATATAGGGACTGTTTGTTGAAAAAGACCGATAATTCATGGCTCTGGGGTTAAAGGGTCAAGAAAAGAAGGGAAGAATTTTTTCACCAGGGCTCAAGTAATTCCTTGCATCTCAGCTTCAAACTGTGATATGGCAGTGAGAAAGAAAGATTGAACTAGAGATTAAAGTTTTAATCTTGCCCTGTAAAATAACTGGTATAAATAACATGCGTTACGCTGAAGACAAATTTCACTTCCTTTCTTTGCCTCTTCCTCTCCTGCCCATTTCACTGATGCTACGTAGGGTACAAAAATTAAACTGACCCAATTACAAATAAACCATGATATCTTAGTTAGAACAGCAAAGTCCCCAAAGAAAAGGCCACATTGCCCACTTCAGACGTCACCTAATCTCCTAGCTCAAATGCCTTGGGGAAAAGTTATTTATTTTTATCCTTGAGGGTTTTTTAATATAAATAACATTGCTAAGGGTTTTAAATAGCTGAAGGAGGAGGTATATTTACAAACCAGAAGCAATAGTTAGTAAAAACTTCATTTAAACATTTAAGATGCACAGAGTAGAAATCTTTTAGCTTTCCAAAACAGGGAAGGTTTTAAAATTGAGGGTAGGTTGCATTTTGCACGGTTGTAAAAATAATTGGAAAGTTACTTTTTCATCAGCATCATGGTCATTGCCTGAGGCAGTTGCTAAATGAGGACCTGGATCTTAACCCTGAAATACAATTATTGTCTCAGAACCCAAGTCATAAACCAACACACTTATGGGCAAATTTCCTTGAGATATGCCTGGTTTGAAACATCCGACTGTTGAAAAGAAAACTGGGAGTTTTTCTAGCTTAACATACAGCATATTGATTTAAAACCAGAAATACTTTTGTTGGGGATTCTGCCCAAAACTTACAGTAAAGGAAATGCATATTTAATTATAACATGTATCAACTGCAGCTAGAATTGTATTTGCACAAAATTGGAAAAGCGATAAGATCCCTACGGAGGAGAATGTGATTAGGAAAACATTAGAATGTGCAGAAATGAATAGATGAGCACTTGCTATCAAGGAGAAAGAACTGAATATTATATGACATGGGAGCTGTTTTATGGAGGGTTGGAGAATAAAAAACAGAAGTGAGAAATAAATGGAGATTAGTAAAATAAAGAATAGATGTTAAGATAGTGAACAGTATGATTATTAATATGATTGTTAAGATTATTATACCTAATATATTATATTTTCATTAGAAGGTGTTAAGAGGGAGAATTGAATATGGTCATAATGCTGATTATTATTATTGTACGATTAGGGAATTATTATCAATGTAATGAATACTGTAAATTTGGATTGTAAAAGCACAGACAATTATACCCAGACGACACACTATTTAATGGAAGATGATATGTTCAAGTTAAAAAAAGCCTAATTAAAAAAACATACTTAAATTACAATAGTGTTTTCCACGCCGTTGATAGGTACTGTACCTGCAACCCAATGCTTAAGCAACCCAATGCTTAAGGCATAGCTTTAACCAGCACCTCAAGTTCTACTATAAAATTCATTCAAATTGGATCACCAAAGTTTTTGTTTTTGTTTTATTAAAGTTAAGAGCTGTAGCCTTCCAAGTCGCCCAATTAAGAGTTCATCCTCATTTAGCAACGATTTCACAACCGCCCCACTTATGACGCTGACGGAAAAGTACCTTCACGGTCCAATCTACCAAATTTAAAAGTGCTCTGATGTTTACAACTTTTGCACGTCGTCCGTGAAACAAAGGGGAAAACGGGTGCCAAAGATCGTAAGCGCAGCCACACTTCGGGCTTCGTCGATTCCTTGACGGATTCTTGGCCGCCCTCCCAACACTTTTACGTAGGACGGGCTCACCTCTTTAAGGATGCCGTTGTGTTTCGAACGAGCATTCAGGATCTCCTGAAACTCCGCTGATTCCAGGTATTCAAGCTGCTGGCGCCGTTTCTTTTCCACGGGCTCTAATGTTCCCCCTTCTGCAGAAACACACACACACACACACACACACACACACAAACACACAAATTCAGGCTTGGTGTAGCTGGGCAGGAGGATTCCTTTAGTTAGCCAGGCTTAATTGTTTCGAGGCTCTATGTTTAAGTTCACCATTGTTTAACCCATTAAACTATCACATATTTTATCTGTCTGTCTCTGTCATCTATCTCATCTATCTCATCTCTGTCTCTATCTATCTATCTATCTATCTATCTATCTATCTATCTATTCATCCATCCATACACACACACACACACTCTTCTGTAGTCTGGGCAAGAGGATACCTTTAGCTAATCTTTGTTAGCCAGTCTTAATTGTTTCAAGGTCTGTTTAATTTCGCTGTTGTTTAACCTGTCAAACTATTTTTTCTTTCAGATATGAAATATCTATCTTCCCTCCCTCCCTCTCATCTTTCTATCTATCTTTCTCTCATCTATCTATCTATCTATCTATCTATCTATCTATCTATCTATCCTCTCTCATCTATCTATCTATCTATCTATCTATCTATCTATCTAAGGATTTTTCAAAATAACCATCAGAGCATTAGTATTTCCTATATTATTATTATTATTATTATTATTATTATTATTATTATTATTATTATTATCAACACACTCTGATGCTAAGGAATTCTACTCCCCCTCCCCACCTGATAAGAAATCTGTTCCAAATGCAAAACACAAGCAGAAGAGAGGAGTTTCAGTCTCAGTTTCACAACAGCAACCAGCTTTAGTACAGAACAGTTGAGCTAAGCCACGCCCAGGCTCCTTGATGTCTCCTTGTTCACACAGCAAATACTGTTTCAGTTTCCGAACAGCCCTCAACTCTCTCACACACTGACAGGACGCTAGCCAGGTGAATACCAATGGATGCTGGTAGGCAGAGGCAGAACTTTTTCCCCTTATTTTCCTCCCCAAAAGCTAAGCCTGACCACATAGCTTTGTAGCGAAGCACGGGTATCGAGATGCACCAGCCCATTCACAATGCTACACTAATAAAATCAGAAAACAATTAAGTCAAAAGAGGAATGTAATCTTGAACCAATACGGGTAGTCCTCGCTTCACAACTGGCTATGGCGAGACGGTTATGACATGAATTTTTTCGCATTTTAAGTCACTTAACAAATGTCTCGTTCAGCAACAGAAACACTGGGTCTCAGTTGTGGCCATAAGTCAAGGACTACCATACCTGTAAACAGACAAACAAAGGAATAGTTGGGTTTCCACACCTTCTGAATCAGCGATATTTTTCTCCACTCTTTCAGTAATGCCCGGAATGTCAAAATCTGATCGTTTCCGTTTGACGCTGTTGGGATCCACTTTGGGAAGGATCTGGCCTTTCGCACGCAGTTTCTTGATCGCTGCCATCTAAAAAGGAAGCCATTAGAAACCCAGTCAAGCATTTTCATTAAATCTCATACGAAAAGTCACCCAGATGAAACCCAGCTTCCTAATAAATGATAGCCGGCCATTCACCCGAAGCCAAGCCACACTAAAAAAAACCCCAATACAGGAAACACAACGTTGCCAGCCAATCAAGACAAAACAAAAATGCTATAAAACAGACAAAAGATATTAGAAACACCAATCAAGCAGAACACCACAAACTCCAAGACCAATAAACACAGACCAAGACCCCAACCAATCAGGATGAAGAAAAAACCATTTTAACACAGCACAAGGCTAGCACCAAATTTAAAACAGAAACGGCTGCGAAAGCCTGAGACACAGACAAACCCAATGCACCAGCCTGAGGATGGCAGATGAGATTCTGCCGAAACATCGCTACAACTTTAGAAGCACAACTATAATGACGTGGGGAAAATACCCAAACAAAGTTGAATACCATACATATAAATACCCGCAAAAACTTAAGAATATATGAATACAGAGAGAGAGAGAGAGAGAGAGATGTAGATATGTAGATGGATAGATATGTAAGATAATGTAGATAGATAGATAAATGATAGATATGTAGATGATAGAGACATGTAGATGGATAGATAGGTAGATAGATAGATAGATAGATAGATAGATAGATAGATAGATCGATAGATAGATAGATAGATATAGATGTAGAGATATGTAGATAGATAAATGATAGATATGTAGATGATAGAGACATGTAGATGGATAGATAGGTAGATGTGTAGATAGATTGGTAGGTAGATTTGTAGATAGATAGATAGATAGATAGATAGATAGATAGATAGACAGACATATAGATGATATGTAGATGGATAGATATGTAGATAACAGATAACAGATAATCAGAGTTGGAAGGGACCTTGTAGGTCATCTAGTCCAACCCCCCACCCAAGCAGGAGACCCTACACCATTTCTGACAGATAGCAGTCCAATCTGTTCTTGAAAGTCTCAAGTGATGGCGCTCCCACAACTTCTGAGGGCAAGGTGTTCCAAGACAGGCAGGTATGTAGATAGATAGGTAGGTAGGTAAACTCTTTCATCTCATATCCTGCGTTTTTGCACATAGGGGGTCTCTGTTACCTTTTTGGCTTCCGCCAAGTGGTTCAGTTTGGGGGCCGGAGGAGGGCAACCGTCAAAGAACAGAACGTCGTCCCCTTCAGAGAGACCTGAACCAAGTCTTGGAGTCTGGGGGCTGGACAATTGTCCGGCTTTAGGAAACTCGGCCGCTGGAGTTGGGGACTTCAGCCCAGCCTGCCCCAACGAAGAGGACGGGGCTGGGGTCTTTTTAACAGCAGGGTCCTGAAGAAATCTGCAACGAAGGATGAAAATCAGAATTATACTTTTGGCTGAAGGAGACAAATGCCAGGAAGCATTTGCCCCAATGCCTGGCTTTAGCATCTCTCGGGAAGTAGCAGAGAATGACAGAGTTGAAAGGGAACTTGGGAGGTCTTCTAGTCCAACCGAGGGATGCTGCTTTGTTGATGACAGTTCCCACGGGGACAAAATCCTGTTTCAGACCCTTAGTTTGTTGCCCCACGCCATCCCTCTGCTAAACAACTACGACACTGTCATACCGTCTGGTAAGGCTGTATTACTATTAGTAGAATTAGAATTCTTTATCTGGCCAAGGGTGATTAAGACACACAAGGAATTTGTCTCCGGTGCAGAAGCTCTCCAATAGTGATAGATCATGATCCGAGTCATTGTAAAAATACTTTCCTCATAAAACATTAGTTACAACACTTAGTGATAGTCACGGATACTAAATAAGCAACGGATTCTTCTCAGCTTTTCCATAACCTATCTGTCTTCTTATGGTTATAACCTTGTTGCTTGTACCTTACAATTGGCATTGTTTTATTTAGTTTCCTATTGGGACGTGGTGGCTCAGGGGCTAAGACGCTGAGCTTGTTGATCAGAAAAGGTCGGCAGGTCAGCGGTTCGAATCCCCAGCGCCACGTGACGGAGTGAGCTCCCCTTCCTGGTCCCAGCTTCTGCCAACCTAGCAGTTTGAAAGCATGTAAAAAAAAAATGCAAGTAGAAAAATAGGAACCACTTTAGTGGGAAGGGAACAGCGTTCCATGCGCCTTTGAAGGCGTTTAGTCCTGCCAGCCACATGGCCACCGAGACACCTTTGGACAGTGCTGGCTCTTCATTGGCTTTGGAATGGAGATGAGCACCAGCGCCCCCTAGAGCCGGAAACGACTTGCACGGATGTGCAAGGAGAACCTTTACCTTTAGTTTCCTAGTATGACTTATGTCGATCGCTTATTTAGCATCCTAGGCATTGTACTAAGCATTGTAATCTTAGGATTTATGAGGATTGCATTTTATGGTTATGATTTATCACTTGATGCTTGTATGTACACTGAGGGACAACAGATTTGATAGAAGATTCTGGGAAACTTTCTATATAATGTAATTTTGTAAGCAACTCCACATAATAAATCCTTTTGGCTTGCACGGACTCGTCCCTGTTTTCTAAGCTGAGAATGACTGATGCAATCAGCCTCTGTTAACAAAATCCATATTGTATTTAATTAATAACTATATTAATAAAACAAATGAAACTTCAAAATGAAACAAAACAAAATCCATATTGCATTTTTTCCTGCTTAGTTAAGGCAGCCTTGAAGCCTATAAAGTCAAAGGAAGTAGATCAATATCCAAGATTTTCCTATTCGTCTGGAAGCGGTGGTAAAAATGGGAGAACTAAAAATCCATTTAGAAATGAATTAGAAATTTTAAAAAAGCAGATCTTTCCTCAAAATAAAAACAAAACAAAATAAAATGTGCAAATCGATGTGCTGGGCCTGAGGAAATTACTTTGATCTGAATGAGCCGGAGAGGAAACAAAACATTTTAAATTTACATAGGAATCATTGATTTGGTCCCTGTGAAAACAATGGCCGAGGCCTTTGTGCAAATAAACTGTGTATATAAAGTCTGTGAAAGAACATTCCAGTACGTTCTGGAATATTGTGTTCTTTTTCTGGAATGTGCCACAACTTCTCATTATGGAAAAACACAATGGCCTTGGAATGCCGAGGCACAGCATTCTGTCAGAGAAACAAAATGTTTTTATTATCAGGGAAATGTGCATTTATTGTCCAAATGTGATTTTTTGGTGCTCCATCAGAGATAGTTATTATCACCCCCAAAAGAGGTTGCCTAAAATTTCATTACACTTGTCCAAAACCGCTCAAACTTCTCCAGTTTTGTATCTTCCCATCCACCACTGCGATTGTTAAGGGAATAATTCACTTGTTAAGATCTGACTCGTATATTATTCAATTGCTGTTTATATAAGGGGGGCGAGAGAAAAGTACCTTGGTCCACATATGAAACGTATGGCCCAGGGGGATGCTGCCCCGGTTATAAAGTCACTTTTTCAGTGCCGTTGCAACGTCAAACAGCCACTAAACAAATGGCTGTAATTCAAGGACTGCCTGGATAGTCTTAAAAAACAGGACCACCAAACTAAAACGGGAAGCGGTTGTTACCTCTCCTGGATTTCGTCAGATCTTCGCTTCCGGGCCGCCAACATTTGCTGTTTCTGTAGCTTGAGCAAAGCTGAAGGAGAGATGGAGTGGATGGCTGGGGTTGCCTTTCCTGTAGACCCTGGAGGGAAAGAAAGAAAGAAAGAGAGAGAGAGAGGGAGGGAGGGAGGGAGGGAGAGAGAGAGAGAACTGAAGATGTGACATCCGAAAGCAGCTTTTTCAAAAGGCAACTGATCTTTGATTTTCCTTGAAGACATTTTGTTTCTCATCCAAGAAGATTCGGAGGAGAAGGAAGTGATAGGAGGAGGAGGAGCAGAAGAAAAGGAGAAGAGAAGAGGAGGAGAAGAGGAAACAGGGGAAGAAGAAGAAGAAGAAGAAGAGGAGGAAGAGGAAGAGGAGGAAGAAGAAGAAGAGGAGGAGGAGGAAGAAGAAGAATTCTTTAGCAGTTTCTTGGATGAGAAGTGAAGCATCTTCCAAGAAAACCAAGGGAGTCCAGAGGCCTTTGGGAAAAGCCCCTTTGGGACAACCACGACCCGGATGCCTGAGAACCTCCATCAACGTGGAGACGCGACGGCTCTTCTCCACCCGCAAGCCAGCATTTATCCGGGGTTCCTCTCCAACGTACCTAGCGGCCCCCCTCGGGTGAAGTGTCGGTTGAGGTTCCGGGCTCCCGCCGAGGGCACCGCCAAAAGCTCCTGGAATTCTTCTGAGCAGGGGGGCTTTGCCAGACCTGGAAGGGAACCGCGGGTGAGATGGGAGGGAGCTCTTCAGCCTCCATTTCAGGCAGTCCTCGTCTTACGACTTACTTCATTTAGTGGCCGTTCGAAGTAACAACGCCACTGAAAAAAAAGCGACTTAGGCCCGTTATTTCACACCTACGACCGTGGCATTGTCCCCACCGTCACGTAATTTTACATTTGGATGCTTGGCAACGGACTCACACTTACAACGGTTGTAGTGTCCCTGGGTCACGGGATCTCCTTTTGCGACCAAAGTCTACAGGGGACGCCACATTCACTTAAGAATGGTGGCTATTCACTTAACAACGGTGGCAAGGAAGGTCGTAAAATGGAGCAAAGCTACCTTAACAACTGGTCTGACCCAAACCTTGTTCCAAGGAAACAAACACCAGACGGAGGTAAACATCAAAACCTTTTAAAGATTCTTTACAAATTCCGTTCCTTCCCGGTTAAAAGGCTGCTTCAAACTCATTGTCTCTGATAAGAACGAGCCTTGCCAAGGTTGTGCAAGGCTGCCAAGAACACTAGATAAAGTTGCCAAGAAATAGTTCAAACACAAAGAGTCTCCAAACACCAACCAAGATATTCTGAACGTCCACAAGGCTTGAGTGCAAAAACTTCCTTGCTTCCTGCAAAGAATCCCAGTCTCTCAGGCTGGCTTTTATCCCTTAAGGGAGGGGCCATTAACTTGCAGCCTTAATCCCGAGTCGCCTGTGCTGCTGCAGCTGCTCTTTCCTACAAGCAGCCCTGCATGCATGCACACTGGGTGCAGGCTCCTCGGAGTCCTCTTCCTCACTGCTGCCAGCCTCCCCAATCTCCGAAGGCAGCATTCCACTCCATGATGGTCCTGGCCCCATCCCTGCATCAGATGAAGGCCCCTCATCTAAGTCCTCACTCTCCGAGACCTCAGCCGTCCACACCTGCTGCTGGTGAACCACAGCAACAACCGTCTTGCTGAGCAACGGAGATCTTGACCTCAATGGTGGTCATAAATCAAGAACTACCTCTTTGGGAAAGGAGCAGGTGGAAAGAAACACGGATGCTTCAGAAAACAGAAGAGAAGTTACCCAGTTTTTCTTTGGTTTCCTGCACGATTGCATCCACTCCTCTCACAACCAGGTTTGTCAACGTCGTTTGGACTTTCTTTTTGGGAACGGCAGCCGCAGCCCTGAAGGGAGAAAACACAAGGACACAACTCAAGTCTTGCCTGTTGACAACATTGTGATTAATTCTGATTTTATGGAGGGAAAAGTTCCTCCTTGATTAAGTATCCATCCAGCTAATCTAATTTTTTTTTTATGGCAACCCCTTAGATCAGGGATGGAGAACCTTTTTGTTGTGGTGTGCCAGCACTCACAATGCAATGCGCCCCCTCCTGTGCATGTGTGCGCAACACCCGCACCCCACCCCCTTACCTGCACTGCACATGCGCACACCTCCCAGCTGATTTTTGGTCCGTTTGAGGCCGTTTTCGCCTTCCTGGGGCTCGAAGGAAGCCTCTGCAGCCTCGGGAGGCCGAAAAATGGGCCTTCCAGAAGTACCGGAAGTGCTGTAACGGGCCCATTTGTCGGCCTCCCAAACTTCCCTCGAGCCTCTGAGAGGGTGAAAATGGCCTCCCCTGGGCTCTAGAGGTCCTCCGAAGGCTGAAAAACGGGCCTTCCGGAAATACCGGAAGTGCTGTAACGGGCCCATTTTTCGGCCTCCCGAGGCTTTCCTTGAGCCTCTGGGAGGGCAAAAACGGCCTCCCCAGGCTCCAGAGGCCGAATAATGGGCCTTTCGGAAATACCAGAAGTGCCAAAACGGGCCTGTTTTTCGGCCTCCTGAGACTCCCAAGGCTTCCCTCGAGCCCCAGGAGAGCAAAAATGGCCTCAAACAGGCAGAAAATCAGCTGGGAGGCGCACGCATGCGCAGTGCAGGTGAGTTGGGCTGGGGTTCATGTGCCCGCACAAATGGCTCTATGCGCGCCACCTGTGGTACGTGTGCCATAGGCTCGCCATCACGGCCTTAGATGTTGGAACCCTGTTCTCGTGCCACCCCTTCTCCTTCTTTTCATGTCTAGTGTGATGACAAGAAGGACCAGGGGTGACATGATGGCAGGGTTGCAATATCTGAGGGGCTGCCCCAAAGAAGAAGGGAGTCCACTTATTCTCCAAAGCACCTGAGGGCAGGAGAAGAAGCAACGAATGGAAACTACATCAAGGAGAGAAGCAACCTCGAATTAAGGAGAAATTTCCTGATTAATGACAACGTTAATCAACGGAATGACTTCCCTCCAGAAATTGTGGGTGCTCCAACACTAAGACTTTAAGAAGAGACTGCTCTAGGGTTTCCTGCCTGAGCAAGGGGTTGGACTAGAAGACCTCCAAGGTCCCTTCCAACTCTGTTAATCTAGTTCAGAGGTCTCCAAACTTGGCAACTTTAAGACTTGTGGACTTCAACTCCCAGAATTCCCCAGCTAGCTATGCCTGCCGTTTCTCTCTCTTCATCTCCTAAAGTGGAGACAGATTGCAGAGGAAGGGATTACAAGAGAGTAAGCTAGGCTGGCTGAGGGATGCTGGGAGCTGAAGTCCACAAGTCTTACAGTTGCCAAGTTTGGGGACCTCTGATCTAATTGAATCTAATTAAACCAAGACCCGGATGAGCAAACTCCGGGCCCCACAAAGCACAGAGAAGCATTTCCTTACACAGAGGCAGCGTAAGCCGCTGAGGAAACGCCCCCATAGTAAAAACCGTCTTGACAGAGCTTCTCTTTCAGGCCGAGGTTCCGCTTTGCTGTCCGTTTCGGTGCCCGGGTGGTGGAGAATGCGGACTGCAGATCTGCTCGCTTCGAGCTCCGTTTTCGATACTCGGATTGGATGTGATAGTGACAATATTCACACTCGCTCTGCAACGGGAGACACAAACGAGTCCAGGAAACCGAAGATGCTGATCAAAGATCTTAGTTTTTTAAAAATAATATAATATAAATTAATGATATATAAATATATAAAAAAGGATGCGTGTGTTGCAGCATAACTCTGGAACGCCTTGAGCAATTTCCACCAAACTTGGTATACAGATTACTTACTCTCTGGAAGCAAATACTGTGGGGGATAAGACACCCCTAACACCCCTCAGGGTGGGTGTTCTGTTAAGATACCGCCTGTTGTGCCTTTAAATGGCTTCTACCGTACTGCCTTTAAATGGCTTCTACTGTACAGTGCTGTGGTAAGGTCATATTTTTGGGGAAACAAGATTAATATCTACCTGGACAAAAACCTGGAGCCCAAACACCCTTTTTACCTGATTAACCATCTGAGTACAAGGCTCTCCATTTTTCTTCCTGGCTTTACAAGTTCCCAAGTCCATGGCTTCCCCCAAAATCAGGATCTTTTGCGGATGATCGACGGACAGACACACCTGAGAAGAAAGAAGGAGGCAGCTTTCGGCTTTCAGGAAGCTGAATGAATTTATAGCCAACATTGTTACAGGTGAAAAGGGCCCTTATCAAGCCAACATTTTCTCAGCTGTTTTCATCACATTTTCGTGGTGGGAGGAATGCAAATATTGTGGCTTAGTTTCTTGGGAAAAAGGAGCTTTGATTTTCCTACACCAAAGGCCTCGTGGCTGCCCAACGAGGAAGATTTAATTCCACTAAAATGACTCTGGATCGATTTTCAGCAGTACCGAAACTGCTGCTCTTTAAAGAGATGTTTCTCCTACTCTTCACTTCTTCCACAATCTTGGGTGCAAGAACAACCATGTTTCAATCTTCTGAACTTTTGGATTCGTGCTGGAGCCCATCTTCAGGGAACTTCTCTCTAGCACAGCGCAATGAACAAGGACACACATTCAATTTTGCAGCTAAGATTGTTGGAGGGGCAGGGACAAAAACAGCCAGGGAAATGATTGAAGCTCGGGAAATAGGCCCCTCATCAGTCAAGAGGAATTTACTACTGATTTACTACCAGGTTATCAACTACTTAGAAGGTGAGAGCTTGGCAACACAAAGAAACAACAGCCAAAAACTTAATAGTCGGCCATCAACACCTCAATTGACAACTAAAAAGCACCCTACAAATACCACACACAGAACGGCACACACTCTGCTAGGAAGACATTCCTTGAAGATGGGCTCCAAGTCCAAAGTCCCAGTGACCGACCCAGATTGGATCCTGCAACATTATCCTGGGACACGTAGATTTCCCTTCATTCAACTTTGTTTTTGTTCTGCAGATAACTCAAACTGTTCAAATTGTGTTTGGATCACCCAAACTTATCTGTTCTGGGCACAGAAGAATTTGTGAGTGGAGGTCCTCTCCTCGGGGACACCCCAATTGCTCCTCAACACGATTCAGAGAACCTTCTTCTGGCCTTCAGCCCAGGGTCCTTCAAGGATGAAGCCAGCAGGAGAGAAGAGTTCTCCTACTTCACTTCAGGACTGGCTCCCAGTCGAGGAGCACTCAGAAACCCAGGAGCAGCTCAGATCTCTCCTTTTCTTCTCCCACCAAGAACACCCACCCAAACCTTACATTACACAAAATGGTTATGAGGTGTTTGCAGGGGTGGGATGCTGCCAGTATAACAACCGGTTCGGTGATCGTATGCATTGCACGCACACGCCCGCTTTGCGAACAGCGATGCAAAAATCCTTACCTGTGTTACTTCGGGGGAGTAACACAGCTGAGGAGCAGCAATCCACTCTTCCGCGCTGATCAGCTGAGACAATAAAGGTCAGTACAGAACAGGGGTGTGGGGGCGGTGGGCCTGTTGTGGTTCGCCGGCAGTCTGTGCAGACAGCAGCGAATCGGACAATGGGGAAGAACAGGGACCAGTCCAGAAGTCTGGGGAGGACTCAGACGAGGGTCCTGCAGTCCGTTGCAGAGATGGGGCCAGGATCATCTGGGAGTCGGGTGCTGACTCCGGAGCTCTGGAGTCTGGCAGCAGCGAGGCAGAGGATCAAGGGGAGCCTGTTCCCAGTGTGCGTGTGCGTGCAGAGCTGCTAGAAGTCAAGAGCAGCTAAGACAAAAGGGGTGACTCGGGAATAAGGCTGGGAGGTGATTGCCCCTCCCATAAGGGATAAAGGATAGGCAAAGGTAGAGAAACCTTTGCAGGAAGCAAAGTCGTTCGCTCTGTTCAAATTCAACCTTGAAGCTCTGTGTGGACTTTGTACTTCGGTTGCTTTTTTATAGTTAATTTGGCACTTTAATTGTTGGTAGCAATTCAAAGGAGAGAAAGGTGGGTGCTTATCTCGAGAAACTGGGACTCATTATGGGCTGGGAATGAACATAATTCCCAGTGTTGAAATAAAACAAGAGTTGTTTTAACTAAGCATGTGCTTAATTAGTCTCAGGAAGCCTTGGACAGAACAGGGCCCACATGATCTTCGGAGCTGGGGATTCAGCCAAATCAGCCTGACCCAGCAGAATCCCACCCCTGGGTGATTGTTGAGGTAAAGATCTAGAGGCCTTCTGCCCCAACCTTCATCCGTACCTCCCCCGATCCTTCCTTGGGCTTCATCTGGTTAGCGTTGAGGAGGCCTACGACCATGCCTTGGTCGGTCTTCCAGTGCTCTTTGTGAACGTTCCCAAACAGGAAGAGGGAGACGGACCTGCTGAAGTCACGTAGGTCATTCAGGTGCCAGATGCTGAAGGTTTTACCCTGGGAGAGATGCAGAGAACAAGCGCCTTCCTACGTTAATTTGCAACGATCTGTTTCAGCGGTGAATTGGTGGCACAGTGGTTAGAATGAAGGACTGCAGGCTGACTCTGCCCACAGTCAGGAAGCTCGATCCTGACTGGCTGAAGGTTGACTCAGCCTTCCTCCTTCCTTCCTCCCTCTCTCCCCTTCCCTTCCTTCCATTTCCTTTCCCCTTTCCTCTGAGCTGTGATGGCGTAGTGGTGAGAATGCAGTATTGAGGCTAAACTCTGCCCACTGCCGGCAGTTCGATCCTGCTGAGAAAAGTAGCATTGGAGGCAAATTCCATCCACGGCAAGCAGCTCGATCGTGACCAGCTCAAGGTTGACTCAGCCTTCTGTCCTTCTGAGGCTGGTAAAATGAGGACCCAGATTGTCCGGGGCAAGAGGCTGACTCTGTAAACCGCTTAGAGAGGACCGTAAAGCACCATGAAGCAGTTTATGTGCTATTCCTTCCTTCCTTCCCTTCCTCTCTCTTTCTCCCCTTGTCTTCCTTCCTTTTCCTCTTTTCCCCCCCTCTGAGCTGTGAGGGGCAACCCACTCGTCCCACGTGCCTTGCCTTCTCCCTAAGGACTCAGGGCGGCGAACATTTAAAAACCGAACAAATTACAATAAAAAATAATTAAACAACTACAAGTCTAAAACCAATTAATTAAAATTGAATTAAAACAACTAAAATAACCCAATTAACACCTTAAGACTTCAAAACAATTAGTCCATCAGTCCCTGAAGCAACCGGGGTGGTGGCTGGGATTAAGTTACGAAAGGGTTGTTGACACTCGCTCTGATTTCCCCGCTGACTTTGCCCGTCAGGACGTCGGAAAAGGGACTATAACCATCTGCAGTAGGGACTGTTTTTGGCCAAAGGTGCTGTGCTGGGCCACGAGGGTCGGGACAAACATTAAACACTCAAAACACGTTACGTGCTTCAGGCAGCATTGGCGCATCGCTCGCCCACACGCTCTTCGTCCGCAAAAGAAGCGGCCCAGTGGCCAGGCCTGCCAGAATGGACGATGGCAGGCTTTTTCGGCTGGACGGCTACCGGTAGTTGGAGTGACTGTTGCAGGTAGGCAAGGGTGCGCAAGTTGTGTTGCTCACGCTTTTGGGGTGCGAAAGAAGCGGCCCAGTGGCTAGGTGAGGCGTGGGAATTATGATATCCCCGAAAAGACAGCCTAGCCGTTTTTTCGGTGGGGTCAAAAGAAAATAAGACCTGGTCTTGTTTTCTAAGAAACACGGTAGAAAAATATGTTCTGACCCAGCTCCACAAACACAACAAACTTCTAATGTGAACTCAAAAGATTCCTTTATTTTAGGAGCGCCAGCAGCCCGGCAAAAGTCTCTCTCTCCAAGCAGCCTACAAGTCCGTCTGGCAGGGAGAGGAATAGTTGACTGCCACAACTATTCATCTCTGCCCCCTGCCTTTTATCCCCAGAGCTAGGGTGGGGCTTCGCTAGCAGCAGTGGCTCTTCTGTCCCGAGGACCGGCCCATAGATTTCCACTGCTCTCCTCTCCTCTGCCTTCTGTGCATCTGTGCGTCAGGCACTGGACCCGGCTGTTCCTCCTCTTCCTCATCAGCCACCTCCAGACCTGGGAGCTGTTGCCTCTCCATTGGAGGACTGACGGGCGGCCCAGGCTTCATCCCCCCCCTCTCTGACAGCTCCGTTCCCTCTTCCCCCTTAGAGCTCCCAGGTTGCCCTGATGCTGGCCCTGACTCCCACACTTCCTCCTCCTGCTGGGAGGGGCCAGTGGCTGACAGGCCACAACGAAATATGACAAGTAAGAAATTCATAGGAATGTCTGGCTTTGATCTCTGGCCAGCCAGGGATGGAAACGGTCAACCGATGGCTGAAGAGACCCAAGCAAACATTCAAACACTTACATTGTTGGTGCTTTGAGGAGTCATTTTCTTTATTATGACACCAAAGGTGACCCAATCCATTTCTTCAAGATTTGCCGAACGGAGTTTATCTTGTACTTGAGACAGCCTGATCAGCTTCCGCCCGGTCATTTTCCTTTCCATCTCGGCCGAAGAGACCCGAGGTTTTCTGCAAAGAAACCAGAAATTCCCATCAGAGGAGGGACGCTTCAACCATCCAGCGCTCGACGCAACCAGGAGGTTCAGCGACAAGAAAAGGAAGGAGTTTCCAACCTTTATCCAAAATAAAGGTAAAGGTTCCCTTTGCACATCCTTGCTAGTCATTTCCGGCTCTAGGGGGCGCTGGTGCTCATCTCCGTTCCAAAGCCAATGAAGAGCCAGCACTGTCCGAAGGCGTCTCCGTGGTCATGTGGCCGGCAGGACTAAACGCCTTCGAAGGCGCACGGAACGCTGTTCCCTTCCCACCAAAGGGGTCCCTGTTTTTCTACTTGCATTTTTTACTTGCTTCTGAACTGCTCAGTTGGGAGAAGCTGGGACAAGGAACGGGAGCTCACTCCGTGATGCGGTGCTAGGGTTCGAACCGCCGACCTTTCTGATCGACAAGCTCAGCGTCTTAGCCACTGAGCCACCGCGTTCCTTTTTTATTTTATAAAAATAAAAAAGTATTTTATCCAAAATACTCAGCCTAATAAAAAGTCTTGCCTAACAAATTGGACCAGTTCTTAAGAAGTCCTGCTTCTTTTTTTAAAAAGCATGGAAAAGTCCTGAAGACTAAAAACATGATGTCTTGAAAGGGATTAGCGAGGTTTTCAGACGTTTCTCATGATTAGTTGGTCCTTGATTTACAATCACTTGTTTAGTGACGGTTCCAAGTTACAACGGCACTGAAATCACTGAGTTATGATAGTTTTTCATACTTAGCAATGATTGCAGCATTCCCTTAATAATCAAATAATCAAAATTCAGGCATTTGGCAACCGACTCATACTTATGACTGTTGCAGTGTCCCAGGGGTCCGTGGATCCACTTTGGTGACCTTCTGACGAGCAACATCAATGAGGAAGCTGGATTCACTTAACAACCGGGTTACTAACTTAACAACAGCAGTGATTCACTTAACAACGGTGGCAAGAAAGGTCGTAAAATGGAGTGGAATATACCTCACAACTCTTGCTTGGCAACATAAATTTTGGGCTCAACTGTGGTTGTAAGTCGAGACTACATGTAATACAGCCAGAATAAAATTATGCCCTTGGTGTCAACAACAGAATTGTTCTTCGCAAGAAATTTATATAATTACCCTTGTGGTCCACATGGCATTTAAAAATAATAATAATAATAAAGTTATTCCAGATAGTTTGCTCATTGTCATGCCCCTGTTGGAATCTGATTCGGAGGGGGAGGCCGAGCAGCTGACAGGGAGTGGGAGCATGGCTCCGTTGGCTGTGGAGAAAACCGGGGAAGGGCAAAGTCCGCTGGGCAGAGCAGGAGAGAGGTAGAACAAGGGAGAGGGAATTCAGAGGAAGACCCAGGCCCCACCCCCTCTTCATCCTAGGGCACCCAGGGAGGAACGGAGAAGGGAGCAATGTGGGTTGCGTGGCTTATGGGGGAGGAAAGGGTCCTGATTCCCTTCATTAGATGCAGCTGGGAACACAGTGTTTAAAAAGGGAAGCTGTGAGCAGCAAGTTGTTGGAAACAAATCGTGAATAATCTGTTATTGTCGAGGCTTATCTGGGTTCCTGGTGTCTTCCCAACTGCATGTGTTTTGTTGGCCTTTTCAAGTCTGCATTTCCTTCTCCTGCCCTGTCAAGTTAATTACTGCAGGGTGGTTTGTTTAGATATTTAGTTTCAGTTTGTATGTACTTTGTTTTTGGACTGAATTTCCTCCACTGTTTGTGGGAGTGTTTTTCTCCAGCCGAAGGTAACTGGACATCGGGGGCAAAGTTGGAGGTAATAAAGGGACTCTTATTGCTTATGTGACTGTGTTGCCTTTATACCACACCCCTTTGGGTCATCACACTCACCTTAATTTCAACCCAGAGTAGATTTCCATGGAAACATTTTGATTTTTGACCTCGGAATTTTTTGTTACTGGAATTTTCTTAGTGGAATCCGCAGTGGGTCTGTTTCCAGGCACAGATGTAAGTGGCTGAGAGAGCAGACTAGGCGTAGCTTTTGAAGTGTGGTTCTTATTCACTAAGGAGCAGAAGACAAAGAATACACCATAATCCCAGGAGAAAACAGAAAAAACAACACAGATGAAAAGGCTTAACACTGGAAGCTTTTTCTCAAACGTATCTGTTTAACAATAAGTGGCTAATTTTCCCCAGGGCAATAAAATTGCAAATCATCCACCATCACTTCTGCCTGCAGGTGTATTTTTGTTTCAGAAAATAATTAAAAAATAAAATAAAATAACAAAAGGTGCTGACAGCCCCCAAACGCAGGTAAATAAATAAGACTGCACGAATAAATCAATCTGGTATACTTTGCTCTTTTCAGCAGCAGAGGCCATGCTGAAAAAAAGGGTGTCCTTCTCTCATGTTTCATTTATGACGACATCTTGACATTCCCAGATGCAGAATGTAATCTGCACAAGCCAATTTGCATTGTACTACATCAACTCCCAAGCTGTGAAGGCACTGGCCTTAAAAAAACCCCACGTCTTCACCCTTTCAAAGATACGAAAGCAGCAGATTTTATAACAGAATAACAGAGTTGGAAGGGGCCTTGAAGGTCTTCTAGTCCAGGGGTGGGCAGGTATGGCCCCTTTGCGACCTGGGGACTTCAACTCCCAGAATTCCTGAGCCAGCATGGCCCCTTTACAGCATGGCTTAGGAATTCTGGGAGTTGAAGTCCCCAGGTCGCAAAGGGGCCAGAGTTGCCCACCCCTGTTCTAGTCCAACCCCCTGCTCAAGCAGGAAACCCTAGATATCATTTCAGACAAGTGGTTGTCCAGTCTCTTCTTAAAAACCTCCAGTGATGGAGAAACAACAACATCCGAAGGCAAGTTGTTCCACTGGTTAATTTTCCTCCCTGTTAGGAAGTTTCTCCTGAATTCCAGGTTGTTTCTCTCCTTGATTAGTTTCCACCCATTGCTTCTTGTCCTGCCTTCAGGTGCTTTGGAGAATAGCTTGACTGCCTCTTCTTTGGGGCAGCCCCTGAGATATTGGAACACTGCTATCATGTCTCCCCTAGTCCTTCTTTTCATCAAACTAGACAGACCCAATTCCTGCAACCGTTCTTTTACAACACTCTGCCAGAAATCCAGCAGAAGGAATGGCTAATATACCTGCAGTCATAGATTTCGATTTCTGGAACGGGCTTTTTGGCAGCGGTACAGCAGGACTGTTCAGCTGGGATGAGAAAGATGGGGATTTCTGTGCCTTGGATGGAGTCCTTTCCTTAATGACAGCACCGTTTGATTGACCTGATCAAAGAAATCAAAGAATTTATGAAAAGAGTTATGCTTTCAGCTAGAAGATATCACAAGCAGCCTCAAGGCATTTACAGTGGTGCCTCGGTACTCATCGTTAATTGATTCCGGGAGGGCACGATGAGTAGGGCCTTGGTGGCTCAGGCTGTTAAACACCTAGCACTTCGCTCCAGCTGCCTGTAATTATTGCAGGCTCGAATCCCACCAGGCTCAAGGTTGACTCAGCCTTCCATCCTCTCGGGGTAGGTAAACTGAGGACCCAAGATTGTTGGGGGCAATAAGCTGACTTTGTAAAAATGCCGCTTAGTAATAAGCAGGCATATACAATGGAAGGAAGGCTATTGCTGAGCACACTGGGTTGTATCCCAAAAGATTGTAAGCCACCCTGAGTCTCCGGAGAAGGGCGGCGTATAAATGTAATTTTTAAAAAAAGTAGCAAAAACAATGAGTACTAAACAAGGAACAGTACATTGAGTCAAAAGTCAAGTTTGGTGTGTTGAGTACCAAACAATGAGGACAGCTCCTCCTTGACTTACAACCACAATTGACCCCAGCATTTCTGTCGTTAAGTGTGACATTTGTTAAGTGAGTTTTATGGCCCTTTTTTGCCACAGTTAAGGGAATCACTGCAGTTGATAAGTCCGTAATCCAGTGATTAACAGATTCACAGAGTTGGAAGGGACCTTGCAGGTCATCTAGTCCAACCCCCTGCCCAAGCAGGAGACCCTACATCACTTCTGACAGAAGGCAGTCCAGTCTCTTCTTGAAAGCCTCCAGGGATGAAGCTCCCACCACTTCCAGATTAAGTGAATCTGGTTTGTCTTTGCTTGCTAGAGAAGTCACAAAATATGAACCGGTTGCTAAAGCACCTGAATTTTGATCGTAGGATCATGGGGATGTTGCATATGTTGTAATTCTGAAAAACTGGTCCCAGGTCCCTTTTTTTTCCAGTGCTCTAGTAACTTTCAACGGTCACTAAATGAACTGCTGTAGATCGAGAACTGTCTGTATCAGGACAAAGCATCAGTTAAAATGCACAGAGTACCAAATTTGATGATTTTTTTCAAAGCACTTAAGTACCAAGGTACCAACTGTATCGAAAAAAAAAAGGCTTGCATAAATATTTATGCTTAGTGTATATCAGCCTTTGATACTTTAAGCTCAAGATGTTTCAGATTTTAATGTCAACATTATGCCTTTCTTTTGCTTTAACACTACACAAGATCATGTCTCTGACAAAGAAACAGGAGGTTTAGAAAAGGAAAAGTTTTAAGTGTAATTATCCAGTTTCAAGCTGACTTTGTTGAGTTTCAAACCAAAAGTTGGCCTTGAAACCCAACATTAAGAAAACTCAGATTATGGCATCCGGCCCTCTCAACTCCTGGCAAATAGATAGGGAAGAAATGGGGGTAGTGACAGATTTTATTTTCCTGGGCTCCAAGATCACCCCAGATGGGGACTGCAGCCAAGAAATCAAGATGCTTGCTCCCAGGGAGGAAAGCTATGGCAAAGCTAGACAGCACACTAAAAAGCAGAGATATCAAAAGTGTATGGAGTCCAGGCTATGGTTTTTCCCAGTGGCAATGTATGGCTGGGAAAGTTGGACCATAAGGAAGGCTGAGCGCTGAAGAATGGAGGTCTTTGAATCATGGTGCTGGAGGAGGAGACTCCTGCGAGTCCTTTGGACTACAAGGCCATCCAACCGGTCAGTCCTACAGGAGATCAACCCTGGCTGCTCTTTCGAAGGCCAGATCCTGAAGAGGAAACTCAAAGACTTTGTGGCCACCTAATGAGAAGGAAGGACTCCCTGGAGAAGAACCTAAGGCTGGGAAAGATGGAGGGCAAAAGAAGAAGGGGATGGCAGAGAAGGAGGGGGCTGGATGGAGTCCCTGAAGCAGTCGGCATGAGCTTAAATGGACTCCAGAAGATGGTAGAGGACAGGAAGGCCTGGAGGAACGTTGTCCATGGGGTCGTGATGGGTCGGACATGACTTCGCAACTAACAACAACAAATTATCCAGTCTTCAATTAGAGAGCAAGAAGACAAAGAATTTTATAAAATTTGGGATTTATTTTATCAATGGCCAGATAAGAAAATAGGGAAATAAAATATAATATAAATATAATATTATAGTAAAGATAAGACAATGAAATGAGATGTTGTAACTGATTACAAGGAAATGAATATTATGAACTAGGCTTTGTAAAAGTTGAGATTTGCTCGAAAAAGATGATGTGAATTTATAATCAAAGTCTAATAAGGAGTTAACAATAATATAGTAGAATATGCATAGTTGATTTATAGAATATGAATTTTAATAATGCATTCAGAAGGGAAAGACTGCTGATATTGTGCACAAAAGATATGTACCAACCGACACACCGTACAATGGAAAGATGATTTTATTTGATGTTTTATATTTGTATTTGTTGATGTTTGTTGTTATAATAAATAAAAAACTTTATTTAAAAATTATCCAGTCTTGGAGACTGTACCATCAATCCAAACAAATTAATTTAAATGGTTGATAAATCAATGAGCGATATATCTAAGCCACCTTTCTCTCTCTGATGTTTTATAGGACTCCTTTGATGCTAGACTTGAAGCAAGAACATTGATTATTCTGTGCCGAGTGAGACTATTTGTAGAAATGGCTTTTCCTTGTTTCCTCATTCTGATCCTAATCCTTACAACATGGTTTACACAAAAGTATCGGTACTCCTCGAGTTCTGACCGTAATTGAGCCTGGAATTATGGTCGAAAGTTTTCTGGGTTGTTTAGCTAGCCGCTCATGGGACCACTCCAGACTTTTTACAATCTTTCTTACGGTAGTTGTTAAGCCAACGTGGGTGTTGTAAAAAGAAAACTGTGGCTGTTAAGGCAAATCTATTGTCTGCAAGGGGCGGGATTTTTTTTTGCCAGAAACCAGAAGTAAACATCAGTTTCTGTTGTGACCACAGGATGCTCCAAGCACCTGTTAAGTACGGGCCAGTTGCAAGCACCCAAAATCTGATCCCCTGTATTGAATCTGACATTTATACACGATGTCAAAATATTGCTAGCGTTTTAACTATTCTGCTGAACGCTGGCATTCGTATCATTTTAGCAAATTGCTCGGGTTACAATGAATGTCAGAAGGATAAAATGCAAGCTTGCACGTTGGGGAGCAGAACTGTCGAAAGGGGGAAAATGCAATTATTACCAGGTGTTTTCCTGCAGGGATCAGGCTCAGCGGGCTCCCTTATCCCTGTCCTTCCCAACTGCTCCTGCAATTTTTTCATCTGCTCTTGTAATTTTCTCAATTCATCTGTGAGGCTGAAAAGAAGAAGACAAATCTCATTGGAAGCCCAAGGTTAGATAAATTAAAAATTAAGGGGAAAAAAAACCAACCTCCCCTCCCGATACACCAATATTTAATGTACCAGGAACATCTGAACTGTTTTGAGTCTGCAGTTTTGATTCCATTTCTTTAAACCGTTATGTTCTGAGCCAGCTCACCAAGCTGAAGTGAACTCAAAGAATCCTTTACTAGGAGCGCAAAAAGTTTCTCTCTCAATGCAGGCTGACAAGTCCGTCCCTCTGTCCAGCAGCTGAATAGTTGTCTGCCACACCTATCCATCTCTGCCCCCTGCCTTTTATCCCCAGAGCTAGGGTGAGACTTTGCTAGCAGTGGTGGCTCTTCCGTCCCAAGGACCGGCCCATAGATTTCCACTGCTCTCCTCTCCTCTCCTCTGCACATCCACGCATCAGGCACTGGACCCAGCTATTCCTCCTCTTCCTCATCAGCCACCTCCAGACCTGGGGGCTGTTGACTTTCCACCTGAGGGTTGATGGATGGCCCAGGCTCCAATTCTCTCTCTGCCAGCTCTATTCCCTCTTCCCCCCTTGGAGCTCCCAGGTTGTCCTGATGCTGGCCCTGACTCCCACACCTCCTCCTCCTCCTCTTCTGATTTGGCTGCTGGAGGGGCCACAACATGTTAAAGATTTTTGAGACAAAACCTCCAGATTAGAGCACTTTTAACCATCGGAAATGTAAGAAGTTTTCACGAGACCTTGCAGGTCTTCCTTGGAAGGTTCTTTCCCTTGATCAGGTGCCGCAAGACGGGACGTCTTCTGAACGTGTTTTTCTTTCTTCTCTTCCTCCAACAGGTCAGTCACATCCCCAAAGAGCTCAGCCACATTTTCCTGGCTAGGGGTGGAGCCCTCCTCTTCTTCCTCCTCTTCCACCTCCTCGGTGTAAGACTCGTCGTCTTCTGCCTCAAAGAGTAAATCGTAGTCATCCTGATGGCCAGCTGCTCTTCCCTCCTCCGAAGAATCGTCTTCTGCTTCATTCTCCTCTAAGAGGGAAGCTAACAGGTCTAAGTCATCATCGCCTGGAAGGAAATGGACAATGTCCTAGTTAGCAACGATCCAAACACTTCCACCTCCAGCTATTAAAACCAAGCGAAATGTAAATATGATTCAATGTATAACGTAGTTGCATCCCTGAGAGGAAAGTTTTCTGTTTTCCCCTCTTGTGCAAAAGCAATGCCAATTTGCTCTTTAAATACCAACTGAGGGATGCCAGCTCAATTTAACTCTGTCCTGGAACAGAGTTAACAGATTAACAAGAGTTGGAAGAGACCTTGTAGGTCATCTAGTCCAACCCCCCACCCAAGCAGGAGACCCTACATCATTTCTGACAGATGGCAGTCCAGCCTCTTCTTGAAGGTCTCAAGTGATGGTGCTTCCACAACTTCTGAAAGAAACTTCTGTTCCATCAGTTGACTGTTCTCCCTGTCAGAAAGTTTCTCCTTATTTCTAGTTTGAATCTCTGCTTAATCAGTTTCCATCCATTATTCCTGGGTTTGCACAGTATACCCACAGGCTCAGGAAAACACACGTTTGGGGTCCTCGGTGCTCCCTGAGCTTTGGTGGCTTTCTTGCAGACATTTCATTACCCAAATCAGGTAACACCATCAGGGCGCTCATGGAAACTCAAGAGGCCTTTCAAGAGCCATGAAAAGTAGCAGCTAAATCATGTACAACGGATGAATTATGAGCAATTTCAGCTACAATGGATAACTAAGCCCCAAGCCTGCAGAAGTTTTAAATGGGGTATGATGTAGAAGCTCGATCCCCGTGCTTCGCTACGAAACTATGTGATTGGGCTTAGATTTTGGGGAGGAAAATAAGGGGAAAATTCTGCCTCTGCCTACCAGCATCCATCGGTATTCACCTGGCTAGCATCCTGTCAGTGTGTGAGAGAGTTGAGGGCTGTTTGGAAACTGAAACAGTATTTGCTGTGTGAGTAAGGAGACAGCAAGGAGCCTGGGCATGGCTTAGCTCAACTGTTCTGTACTAAAGCTGCTTGGTGCTCTGAAACTGAAACGAACTCCTCTCCTCATGTTTTGCCTTTGGAAGAGATTTCTTTTCAGGTGGGGAGGGGGAGTAGAACTCCTTAGCATCAGAGCGTGTTAATAATAATAATATACGAAATACTAATGCTCTGATAGTCATTTAGAAAAATCCTTTCTTAGTGAGCACCTAGAAGCCAAGAGGAACATATGTGCCAAATTTCAAGTTTGTAGGCTTTATGGTTCTGGAGATTTTGTGATGATGCATCAGTGGTCTTTCGCTTTTATGTATATAGATTTAAAAATCTGCCAGAATTCGGTACTCACCCTCCATTCTTTCAGCAAGACCAGGGAAGACTTAGAGAAGAATTCTTGTTTTTCTGAGAACATAACAGCAATAGGAAAAACAAATGAATATAACCTTTTGGGGACTCTCATACAAGTAAAAGGGTGCGGAAGAAGAACATAAAATATATATTTGAAGCGGCTGCGAAAACAGGTATAAAACTGGGCGTTTTGAAGTAGGAAAGGCACTGTTGGAGAATTTTAAGTCCAAAGAACTAGGGGTGAAGCTTAGCCGAACTTTAAAAACACTTTAAATAATTCAAGGGATTGAAAACTGCCACTGAGGTTGATTTTTTTTTTGGATACTCTTGGAGAATTTCAGGTGAGGTCAAATGGGAACAGATAATTAACAAGACATAATTGATAATTAAAAAGACATAACAGAGAATTAAATGCTTTTATATTTATGCTTTTACACCATGTAAAGTGCCCAGAGTCACTTTGGATAGTGAGATGGGGGACACATAAATTTAATAAACCAATTAAGTACATTCTTGATGTGAAATTAAATCCAGGGAGAATGAGAAGTGAAAAATGCAGTGGTGGCAAAGATGGGAGGGGAGAATTCCCAGAATTGAAAGAATTAAGAATCCTGGGAGTTGAAATCCCCCTCCATTTCAAAATTAAGAAACATTGCAGTAAACCAAAATAACATCTTCCCCCACTCTATTGGTGCAAAACTCCATACCTGCTTGAAAGTCAACCCCAATAGTGATATTTTAAAATTTAATTTGCCATTCCCCTCCCTTTCCTTGCACAACTCCCATTCTTGGGATTGAAATTCAAATATTATTTAGAAAAAAACTCTTTTCCCAAGTTCGTTTAAGGTCAAAGGCTGAGACTGCACCACCACCACCACCACCATCCAAAGAAAGTTGCAAAAAAGCACGTTTTTGCAATTGCAATTGGACTTTTCCGGATCAGCTGCTTGGAATTTGCTCGGATGAATGCAAAATCCTTGCAATGGATTACTTTTCATTCCTCTTTTGCACCGGGGACCCCTCCAAACCTCCCTTTCCCCGATGCATTGCCTGCAATTCCCGTTTTCTCGCTGTTTTGGCGAAGCTGCGACTTTCTTACCTCGCTTGGAACTTTTTCCCTTCCGCCCCAAGAAGAAAACCCGCCAAAAGTTTCAATTTCGACCCGCCTCCGACGCGTCAGCATGAAGTTCCGGGCTTTAAACCAGGGATTTTCTTCATTTAGTATCTCTATGGAGATACTTCATTGGAAGAGCGAGGCCGGCGCTCATGATAGCGCATGCGCAACTGACGGATTGGCGCGCTCAGTGAGCCAGAGATAAGAAAATTAAGAGGCGCTCCTCTGACCCGCATGCGCAGTTGCATACACACTTACTTTGTTTCCCTTAGCTTGATTTCCTTGCCCCCACCCCACCCCCGAAGCTTAATGCATTGTACAAGCAACTCACTGGATTTACACTTCACCCAAGGATTAAACTGGGTTAATGCAAAATCTGGGTTAAGCATGTTGTGTGAATGTAGCTGATGCATCCTTCTTCAATAAACACTTAAAATGCATTCACAATATTGGTGTACGCACACATAGTTTTGTGCAAAATCCACAATTTTTAAAATTTAGGAAAATTGTAATAAGAGGAAGTTAAGCCTGCGCTGTATAGAGACAGGTTGTTGCTGAAAAAGCAATTAATTCTGCACATCTCCAGGATAAAGACACCAAAGCTCTATATTGGCTTTTAATATTTTAAGGTTTTATTTGAATGTTTGTAAGCTGCCGAAAATCATCTCAGAGAGAGATGGGCAGCAAGCAAATCTAATAAATTTCTTTGCAATTAAGAGCCAAACCAAGGTATCAATAAAGGAGAATATTTGTAGCTCAGAGTTGAAATGAAGAGGTCCTTGGTGCTCTCTGAGCTTGGTGGTTTTCTTGCAGATGTTTCATGACCCAACTAGGGAACATCATCAGTGATGTTTACACTCCTTACTAGCACTGATGTTGTTCCCTAGTTGGGTCGTGAAACGTCTGCAAGAAAACAAGCATGCTCAGAGAGCATCAAGGACCCCTCACACCAAGATAATGTAGCAATGAAGGTCCTGAACAGATCAGGGTCTAAATATGGAAACTCACTGGACATATTTGGAGCAGTTCCCTTCTCTCAGCCCAACCTGCCTCACAGGGTTGTTGTTGCAGAAAAAAGCTTTGCTGGTTTGCACTTCTGGATAATTAGATCGAATTAAGACAGATAGAAAATGAAGGAATTAAAGATAAGCAACTTATAGATTAAATGTATATATTCGCACAAAGTTGTATATATTTGTAAATATGCATAAAGGATAGAAATGTATGAGATGGATGTCATAAAACTGTTAATGTCATGATATTTATTTTTTGTTTTATTTTTAAAATATACAAAAGACTAATGAAGTTTATTTTTAAAAAATTACCTTTAGGAATCCTTGCTCATTAAGGATGAATTTTCCCCTGGTACCAAGTTGTTTAGGAACGATCAAAGATAAAAATAAACTTTTGTTTAGATTCAAATTTAGTCAAATTTTGAACTATGTTACTAGGACTATGGAGGAATTGTAGGCACATTTTTTTTAATTGGTTTGCCATGATGTCTATTTTTATGGTGGGTTCATAGTGATGTACACGGTTCAAAATTATGTTAAAAAAGCGGTTTTCTCCAAGCCAGGGTTTGCCCATTTTGTAAGCTGCTTTCTGGACAAGCTTTTATTTGCAAATAAAAGTTTTAATCCTTTCCACCTACCTGGTATGGTTATTGGGCCCACATGATGGATAAACTAAGATAAACAGATCGGATTAAGAAATCTCTGAAGTGTTTAAAAGATTTTGTCCAGTTGCACCCAAAGAAAACTCTTGAAAACACTGTTTTAAAAAGCTATGCAGGTCCTCTAGGATCTTCAATAAACTTTAGAACAAAATATTTCAGAACATGGCTTTATTATTATTATTTCTTTCATTCATACAATTTGTTTATCACTTGTACCATTAAGTCTTTTTTTTTCAAGTATAACATCCAGATGATTCTTTAAAGAGAAATTTCAAACACAGGGACCAACAAAGTATTTATTGGGCAGTTAATTAATTTAATCTCCATTTAGCTTAAATAAGGCCACTCACTCATTGTAAAAACTAAGGTGAGCGAGTGTGACCCACACATATATTCTCCTTCAATGGTTTCCTAGCTTTGTTGTAAACTTTATATTAGTAAGGTACTTGTGGAACAATAAAAGGTACAAAATCAAGCTTTAAAATAAACATCCAAAATATGTTATTTAATTACACCACTAGTGACTCCTGCCCTGTTTAATCAGTTAAGTAATTCGTGATCTGTTTGATCCACGTTGAAATAATCAGAGTTTAAACAGGAATTGAATGAATCAAAAGAACAAGTAAAAATCAGCATTTATTATTGCTCTTGCTGTCTTTCATTATTTAAGCCATGAATAGCAGCAACGGCTTTCAAACTATTGTAGAGTAGAATCACCTACATCCAAGTGTGTATATTTTCTCAACTGGCAATCAACACACTTTTATTTTACCTGTTGGTCAATATATTTCATTGTCTATTTCTTCTTGTGATTCGAGGTACCACACTGTCTTTCAACCATAGGTACCCCATGGAGTGCCAACAAATTTGGATGGTGAAAAATTTAAATCCTCCACAATCCACTTCTCATTTTGCCAGAATAGTTGGAAGGTTTAGCAGATAGCGGTCCGACTATAAAATGAATCGTTCCAGTCAAAACAGCTACAGAAAGGGGCTCAACCTCAAAATCTTTCACACCCTTTTTAAAATACGCGATTAAATATAAATACACAGCTTTGAAACTGCCTGTAAAGATTTCCAAGTCTGCAGTACTCCTACTGAACAAGCTGTGTTAAATAACCCCAACATTGTCGTCTTGCAAAATGTGTTGGTTCCTAAGCGATGATGCAACTGACGTATTTAGCTTCAGCCAGCTGGAAACAAAATTGCACAGATGTACGTAGTCATTTTTGTAAGGTCAATTTTGAACGCCTAACTAAACCCTAAACCTCCTTAGGGAATCCCTTAGGAAGCAGCCATTAAGGTCTCCAACACTTTCTAAACCAAGGTGCATATGGGGACAGACACACACACACACACACACATATATGTATTTTACAAAGTGCAGGTCTTGTTTCCGAGCGTATCTGAGAACATGGTTTAGATGATACAGTCCATAACATGAATTTGAAGCGTATCTATGTCCGGAAGAATTATGCTACATTTTGGACAAGAATGTATAGGAATATCCCTTGGCGGCTGTGGCTGATTTTGCTCTTCTGCTCCTGCGGGTACAGAATTTTTTTTTTGAAAACAGAAATAAATATCAGTATATACATACATACATACACATACATACATACACACACACACACACACACACACACACACACATACATACATACATACATACTGTCGGGATTCCAGCAATCGCCCTAATTAAATCATGATCCTTGAGCCAAACTTCAAAAAAACTCAAAGGATTCATTAAAGGCAACATGCTGGTATGACTTGTATGAAGCCAACTCTGGCCTATGTAATTTACAGTCCCCCTCCCCCCGGATGTGTCATAAATCAGATTCTCCAACTGAGCACCTTCACAGGCTGGGTGTCATCAATCACGTTCTCCAATTAAATATATTCCCAAGCAAAAGCTCTGGTAGTTTAGTTACAGTCTTTTAAAGATAAAGAGTTGGAATGTACTTCCGCTTTGCTGCACTGTTCTTCCAGATTTCCTTCCTCCCCTTCCCCTTTTTTATGGCAACTACTAAAACAGGCACAAGAATGTTTTACGAGTTGACACTACATACATACATAAATACATAAACACACAACACACATACACGCACACACATATATGAATTATACTTTGAATAATAGATGAATTATACCTACAGGTAGTCCTCAACATATGACCACAATTGAGCCCCAAATCTCTGTTGTTAAGGGAGACATTTTAAAAGTGAATCTCCACCCTCACCCCCATTTTACGACCTTCTTGACACCTTTGTTAAGTGAATCTGTGCAGTGGTTAAAATTGAGCCACCCAGTTGCTAAGGGAATCCGGCTTCTCCGTTGACTTGGCCTGCCTGAAGGTTGCAAAAAAAGAGGACAAAGTGATCCCGGAGACACGGCCACCGTCATAAAAGGTGAGTCAGTTGTCCAGCATCCGAATGCAAATCACATTGACCGAGGGGATGCTTCAACGGGCACAAGTGTGAAAAATGGTCCCGGGTCACTTTTTCCCATGACGTTAACTTTGAACGGTCACTAAATGAACAGTTGTATGTCGAGGACTAGCTGCATACAATTCAATTCAATTTTCCTTTTATTTTTCCGCCCCGGTTCTATCATCCCCTTTCAGAGCGATACAGCACCAAGCTCAGAGAACACCAAGGACCCCTCTTCCTCCTTCTCCACTTCCTCTCCTTCTCCTCTTCCTCCTCCTCTTATTTTTCTTCCCCTCCTCCTCCTTCTCCCTTCCAGCACTGATGATGCTACCTAGTTGGGTCACGAAACGTCTGCACGAAGACCACCAAGCTCCGAGGGCACCCAGGAATCCTCAGCGCTCAACCCTGAGCCACAAATGTTCTCTTCAATTGCTTCTGTTCTCAAAACAGAAGGTTCTCCTCAACCCAGTCTGGATTTGTGGCCTAAATGAAGACTCCCTTTGTAGTAGTCATCCCAATTTCACCCTACCTTCTTGCGTGGATGGCAGCCTGGTTCCGTGCCGTGTTTGCATTTCTGCCAAGGAGCACCTGAGGGGCAAGAGGAGTGCATGTTAAGGGCCAATTCTCCACTTCCACGAGCGGAATTCGTTTTTTTTTTTTTAACTTATTAAAAAGACTTTTTTGGCTGTTGATCTGAGGGCACGACGATGGATGGACTGACGATAATTTTAGAACAAGAGCTCAACCGATCCAACAACAACAGTGGCAGGCAATAATACAAGGTCATGCTGCTAAAAATCTGCCTCAAAACCTCTCTATTGTCAGGATTCCGGCAGTGACCCCCATTTAAATCATGAGTCTTGAGCCAAACTTCCAAAACTCCAAAAGGATTTATTGGGAGTTAACATGTCTGGCACTGCCTGGGTGTAGCCGACTCTGAGACACATCATTCATTGTCACCCTTGACCCTGGTTTTCCCCCACCCACTGGGTGTATCGTAATTCATATTCTCCAATGGGACACATCCATAGCCCAGAGTCATCAATCAGGCTCTCCAGTTAGAAATTTGCAAAGCCGAAACTTCGGTCACCTAGTTACTATCTCTGAAAACATTTATGGAATGCAGTTTCAATTTTCAAGCGGCCCCACTGCTCCTCCCTCCCTTTCTGTTGGCAACTCTAAAAAGACCAGAGAAATACTTTATGAGTTGACACCTATAATCTATCAACCAAACCAATACAAACCAACTTCACTGACTATTGTGGCCCACACTTGTGGCCACTTTTAAGGCAGGGGGTCTCCAAACTTCGTCATTTTTAAGACTTGTGGACTTCAATTGACAGAATTCCTCAGGCCAGCCATGAGAGGAAGTCCACAAGTCTTGAAATTGCCAAGTTTGGAGAGTGAGCCCCGTTTTAAGGCTTGGATGGAAGGTCCTCTGGACCTCAGGAGAAAGGGCCTTCTGTGACAGAGAACACGTTCTTGGATCCTGTTAGATGGCACCGTTTTTCACAGAAGGGATATGGAACACACCTGCTCTTCTAAGAATGGTGTTCTGACCTCAGCTTCCTTAGAAAGCATAAAACACAATCTTAGTCCCGGCAAAGCCTCTTTTTATTTCCACGGCTGTGAATTACGTTCATTCACAGCCTGCAAGGCTTCCCAAACAGTCTTTCAGGGGAATGTTGATAAACACCCTCCTTATCACACTTGGAATGCGGCCAGAGAACTAATTGCCTGACGCAGGGCAAGGTCAACCTTGGCACAGAGTCAAACAAAACTTTTCAAAGCTTGAACCAACCAGAACTAATTGCTTCCTGCAAAAGCTCACATCCCCTTCACTCCTCCTTTATGGCCAATCATCTCCTATTCCTGAGCCAACTCTGCTCTCTCAATTGTTCTTGTCTTCTGGTAGCCCTGCACATGCAGGCTGGGAACCGGCTCCAGAAACTCCCCCATCTCACTGCTATCCGAGCCTGAAGGCAGCTGCTGACTGCCAGCCTGCCCTGGCCCCATCCCTGCCTCCGATGCAGAGCCCTTGTCTGAGCCCTCCTCAGCCTCCAAGACTGGCCCAGGTTCCTCCCCAGCCTCCTCACTACTGTCCGTCTCTGCTGCCAGCTCCGTCAGCCGCCAGTGGGCCACAACAAATGATCAGAAAGACGTGGGAGATAAGCAGTAAAAGGGACTAACCCAACCCTCTTCCAGGACGAACTTTATGGGTGGCCACCAACACTTTGAATTGAACCCAGAAGCCAACTGGGAGAAAACATACCATACAAAGCAGCGGCATTAACAAGGATGTGGTTGCTCATGTCTCTGCCTTCTGGGCCTACTGAAGTTTGCAAACTCTCTTCAAGGGCAGGCCTGTGTAGAGTGCGTTACAGTAGTCCAATTAACTGAACAAGGTGAAAAGGACCTTGATGGGGAAAGGTTTTATCGGAGCCTTTCTTTGCTAAACATAGGGAAAAAGGGCTCACCTGCCAAGATCGCCACGTTCTTGATTGTCAGCCAAGAAGTACGCCAACTGGGTGGCTAGTTGTTCTTTTTCCTCGTGGATCTTTTCCCTCGCCGCTCTTTCCGCATGGAAATCGGAGCAGTAGACTTCCATCTGCTCAGGAAAATGATGGTCTCACTTCAAGCAGTCCCCATATTTTCATCCTGAAGTCTAATCTTCACCCCTTGCTCGTCTTAAGAGCCGTGGTGACGCAGTGGTTAGGATGCAGCATTGCGGGCTAACTCTGCACACTGCCAGTAGTTCGATCCTGATGGACTCATGGTTGACTCAGCCTTCTGTCCTTCTGTGGTCGCCAAAACGAGGACCCAGATGGTTGGGGGCAAAAGGCTGACTCTGTAAACTGCTTAGAGAGGGCTGCAAAGCACTGTGAAGCGGTATATAAGTCTAAGTGCTATTGCTATCTCTCCTTCTCCATTTTCTTCCTCCTTCCTCCCTTCCTTCGTCTCTTATTCCTTTTTCAATCTCCTTCCTTCCTTCCTCTCTTATTCCCTTTCTCAATCTCCTTCCTTCCTTCCTTCCTTCCTTCCTTCCTTCCTTCCTTCCTTCCTCCCTCCCTCCCTCCCTCCCCTCCCTCCCTCCCTCCTCTTATTCCCTTTGTCCTTCTCCTTCCTGGTGGCGCAGTGGTTATAATGCAGTATTGCAAGGTAACTCTGCCTGCTGCCAGCAGTTCGATCCTGACCAGCTCATGGTCAACTCAGCCTTCCATCCTTCCGAGGTGGGTAAAATGAGGACCCAGATGGTTGGGGGGGGGGCAAGAGGCTGACCCTGTAAACTGCCTAGAGAGGGCTATAAAAGCACTGTGAAGCGGTATGTAAGTCTAAGGGCTATTGTTATCTAACTAGGCTGGCAGCTTCTGTCTGACTTGGTTTGGACTGGGAAGCTAAATGGGTCGAGGGCCTGGTGAGAATTGGATGGGAGACCACCACGAAAACTGGGAAATTGAAAAAACACCCCAGAATGAGGTATTTCAAACCACTTCCATGCCCCCAAACACCTGGGTGGTATAAAGTGAATGAGTTTTTTTGATTTTATATTGTATAGGTAATTGTTTTTACTTTGTTGTATGCCGCCTCGAGTTCCCCGATGGGAGAAGAGAGGCAGGATATAAATTTAATAAATAAAATAAAATAAAGTCACTGGGAGTTGGCATCAAGCGAGGAAGATCTCCCCTACCTTTTCAGGTGTGGCAGGACCTGGCTGGACTTCACCACTAAGCAGGGCCAGTCACCATCAGGATGGGAGACCACCAGGGAATCTCGAGCTACAGACTAGACCCGCCCGGGAAATTACACCCTGTTCGGCCCTACCTGAGCTCGCAGGATGGCCATTGTCTCCAGCTCCTCTTCTTGCTTCATCAGGGTCTGCTTCATTTTGTCGATCTGCAACTGCTTCGCTGCCAGCGCCGTTTCGGCGAGATCCAGTTTGTGAATTAATTCGTCTAACGTTGCCTGGTCTGGCTTTTGTACCTGCAGTCGGATGAATCGGGGGGCGTCACCTGTGGAATTCTGGCCACCCAGGCACCAAGCCGATCTTGGGGGGGTGGGAAGGGGGGATGGCTAAGCAGGGTTGGACCCAGTTCCTGCTGGGATGGGAGACTACCAGGAAACGTTGCGTAGGCTGGGAAGTTGAAAAACATCCCATATGGAAGGAAGAGGAGGAGAAGGAAGTGGAGGAGGAAGAGGAGGAGACAGAAGGAGGAGAAAGTAGAAAAAAGGGAAGGAGAAGAAAGAGGAAATAAGAGGAGCAGGATGAGGAGGGGAAATTGGAGGAGGGAGGAGGAGGAGGAACTGGAGTAGGAGTAGGAAGAGACAGAAGGAGGAGGGGAGAAGGTGGAGGAGGAAAGATAGAAGAGATAGAAATGGAGGAGAAGGGAGAGAGGAGGAGGAGGTAGAAGAGGAGGAAGAGGAGGTAGTAGTAGTAGAAGGTGGAGAAGGAAGAGATAGAAGGAGGAGGAGATAGAAGATGGAGGAGGAGAAAGAAGAGGAGATAGGAGGATGAGGTAGGAGGAGGAGATAGCAGATAGAAGGAGGAGAAGAGGAGATAGTAGTAGTAGTAGTAAAGGTGGAGGAGAAGGAAGAGGTAGGAGATAGAAGGAGGAGAAGGAAGAGGAGGAAATCCAGTGTAGGTGTAAGGAGTAGCCATCCAAGATGGCTTCCCATCCTTAGCCCAATCCTGCTGTTCTCAGTTCAACATTCACGGCCGCCCCAGATCAGCACTTTCAAACTCTCTGCCCAGGTGGCAGGAGGGAGGCCCATGCTGTTCTCCCACGAGTCCCCTCCACCGCTTTCTGCGACGGCTCTCCGAGTCTCACCTGTTTGCCTTTCAATTCTTCCACAGTTTGCAAAGCCTCCGACAGTTCCTTAACCAGCTTGCCGTAGGCATCCTGGAGGCTATTGAATTTGGCTCTGGGGGAGGCCAAGGAAGAGAAAGGTGAGACAGAAACTTAAAGCAGCCAAGAGAGAGGATCTCTCTCCCCCTCCCACTTCCCCACCCAAAATAAATCTCAGGGGAGCCAAAAGAACCGATACCACACCGGACTTTGGATGGGCTTGTCCATCCTGGGCAGAGGATGAATGTACGTTCAGTTTAATTTAGTTTTAGTTCACTTTCTTGTAACTGCACCTCACACCATGAAATTAAGTGCCACCTTTATTTATTTATTTATATTTATTTATTTTATTCATATTTATATGCCGCCTTTCTCCGGAGACTCAGGGCTTACAATCTTTGGAGCACAACCCAATGCGCTCAGCAATAGCCTTCATTCCATTGTATATGCCTGCTTATTACTAAGCGGCATTTTTACAAAGTCAGCTTATTGCCCCCAACAATCTTGGGTCCTCAATTTACCTGCCCCGAGAGGATGGAAGGCTGAGTCAACCTTGAGCCTGGTGGGATTCGAGCCTGCACTAACTGCAGGCAGCTGGAACTTAAGTGCTAGGCATTTAATAGCCTGCACCACCAAGGCTCTAGTGTACATTATACATTAAAAAATGAAACACAAACAAACATCCTTCGCATTCTATACATTGAATTGAAAACCCCTGGCGTTGCATTCATATTGCACTATGCCAGTGATGGCGAACCTTTTTGTGGTGGTGTGCTGAAAGCGCACCCATGCTGGCATCCACAATGCAATGTGCCCTGCCCCCCCCCATGCATGCACACACACACACCTTACATGCACTGCACATGCACGTGCCTCCCAGCTAATTTTCGGTCCGTTTGAGGCCTGTTTTGCCCTTCCGGAGGCTTGAGGGAAGCTTCTACAGCCTCGGGAGGCTGAAAAACGGGCCTTCTGGAAATACCGGAAGTGATGAAACGGGCCCATTTTTCGACCTTCCGAGGCAGCAAAGGCTTCCCTCGAGCCTCCAAAGGGGGAAAACGGACTCAAACGGCCGAAAATCAGCTGGGAGGCTCACGCATGCGCAGTGCAGGTAAGTTTGGCTGGGGCTTGCGTGACCTCCTAAATGGCTCTGCGTGCTATCTGTGGCACGCATGCCATAGGTTACTGCTTGATGAGCCTCTGTGGCTTAGTGGTCAGAGTACAGTACTGCAAGCTACTTCTGCAGCCAGCTGACTACAATTTGGAAGTTCAAATCCCACCAGGCTCAAGGTTGACTCAGCCTTCCATCCTTCCGAGGTGGGCAAAATGAGGACCCAAATTGTTGGGGGCACAAGGCTGACTCTGTAAACTGCTTAGAGAGTGTCACTACGGTTTTTTGTAATTTGTCTGCTAAGCTCCTAAGCTAAGATTTGCAGGCAGTTGCCTTCTAGCTAGCACAATTGTTATCTTGTCTCCATAGTAATGAGATAAGACAGTCTTGTGATTTCTGGTTTACTATGCATGTTTCAAAAAGTTTTTACTTAACTTCCTTTGTATTTTTCCTGTACATGCCTTTGGTGTGAGATTAAGTTGCCGGTATGTAGCCCGTTAGGTTTTATTATTTTTGTAAATAAAAAGATGTTTCTTAGATTATTTTCCGGGTTTTCTTTTATCAAAGTTGACAGCAAAGAAAGGCACGGTCCACCACTAATTAGCAGGGATGTTTGAAAGCTGGTTTTTACTCCCTGACAGAGAGGGCTGGAAAAGCACCGTGAAGTGGTATATAAGTCTAAGGGCTATGGCTATTGCTATTTAGAGTAGAAGCTGTTTTTCAGCATGTTTGTCCTTGTTTTTATTGTCCTGTACCATCTACCAGATGGTAATAGTTAAAAAAAGGGTGTCCAGGATGAGATGGATCTTTGAGGATGTTTTGAGCTTTCTTAAGGCAGCGGGAACTCTAAAGCTCTTCCGAATAGACCTACATTTCAGAATATAACTACGAAGAAGCCACCTGAGGCCAATAAAAAGAGATTTTTATTATAAAATTCAGCCTGCTTAATGCCACATCTGCAGTGCAGCTTTACCCAGCTTTTTCCATCTGGAAACGCTGCTTGGCCATATACACAGAGATAAGGAAATAAGAAATGAAACATTTGCTGTGACTGTCCCAAATGTGCTTTTTTTCCCCCCAAAAGGCAACTGGACTTCCTTAGTATTTTTCCTTGAATTTTTTTTTCTTTTCACTCAGGGAGTTTCTTCAGCTCAAAGAACGCACAAAAAAAACCAAGAAAGTCCAGTTGCCTTTTGCAAAAAGCACTTTTGTTGTGACAGCAGACTTGGACAGTGAGAAGGTTGGGAAGGAACTTGGGCCACTCCTGGAGTCTGGGGAAAGGTCTGACAAGGGCTCTGCATCGGAGGCAGAGATGGGGCCAGGGCCGTCTGACAGTTATCAGCTGCCTTCGGAGTCAGAGATCAGTGGGGCAGAAGAACAGCTGGAGCCTGTTCCCAGTGTGCTCATGCACAGAGCTGCCAGGAGAAGGGAACAGCTAAGAACAAGGGTCGACTAAGGAGTAAAGGCTCAGGTGAACAGTGAATGGACCCTCTCATAGGGAATAGAGTGAAAAGGGGAGAAGTGTTTTCAGGAGACAATTAGTTCAATTCATGAGAGTGAAGATCCGTTCCTGACTTCTTGCCAAGTAATTGCTGCTACAGCGTGGTGTTTGGAAGCTGTCGGCCTGGCAACTCACCCAGTCTGATCAAGGTCTGTAGCTGTAAATCACTCTTGAAAGACTGTTTGCTGGGACTTTCGTGGAGAGGAATTCCCTTTAACCTAAATAAAAGGGGTTTCATCGGGACGAGGAGTCGGCTTCGTGATCTTGGGGAAGCCTGGGTCAAAACACCTTTGAGGATAACCACAACCTGGATGACTGAGAACATCTATAGACAATTGTTGTCACCGTCACATGGAGTGACTAGTCTATGGAGGTTCTCAGTCCATCCATGGTTGTCCCAAGGGGGCTTTTTGCAAAAGGCAACTGGACTTTTGTTTTTCCTTGAAGACGTTTCGCTTCCCATCCAAGAAGCTTCTTCGGTTCTTGACTGAATGGTGGAGGAAAGGAAGGATTTATGTTTATAGGATGTAGGACTGCAAGGAATATAAATCCTTCCTTCCTCCATCATTCAATCAGAACCAAAGAAGCTTCTCGCATGAGAAGTGAAACCTCTTCAAGGAAAAAACAACAACAACGAAGAATGGCAGTTGCCTCTTGGAAGAACACGTTTGGGACAGGGAGATCCAGTCCCTCGGTCTCTGTCCCCAAGCCGACACTCACTTCTCGTCATTGGTTTTCGCCTGTTCGAGCTTGATTTCTGACTGCATGCTCTCCACCTGCAACTCCAGCTTCTTAACCGCGTACAACAATTGTTGCTTCTCCTCCAGGTCTCCAACACTGGCCGGGTGTTCCCGTTCAAGAACCTGACACCTGGGGAACGGAGACATCGTAAGGGAAGAAACGGCGGTTAAAATCTGAAGGAATCAGCAGCATCTTTTCAGATAGAGCGCCATGGCGGTGCAGTGGTCAGAAGGCAGTATTGCAGGCTAATCCTGCCAACTGCCAGCAATTTGATGCTGACCAGCTCAAGGTTGACTCAACCTTCCTCCCTCCCTCCCTCTTATTCCCCTTCTCATTATCCTTATGGCACAGTGGTTAGAATGCAGTATTGCAGGCTGACTCTGCCGACTGTCAGAAATTCGATCCTGACCGACTCAAGGTTGACTCAGCCTTCCTTCCTTCCCTTCACTCACTCCTTCTCACTCCTTTCTTTCCTTACTTTCTTCCATTCCACTCATTCCTTGCCTCTCCTTCTTTCCAGCTTCCACTCACTCCTTCCTTTTCTTCCATTTTACTCCTTCCTTCCTTCCTTTCCTTTCCTTCCCTCCCATTCCCTCCCTCCCTCCCATTCCCTTTCTCATTATCCTTCCTCATGGCGCAGTGGTTAGAATGCAGTATTGCAGAGGAAGTGCCACAGTCTTTTGAGGATGGATGGGCTGTATGTAAATCGCATTTTCTGAGGCTGAGGTAATTTCTGGTGGCCAAGAAATATTACCTGGATCAGGGGTCGCCAACCTTTTGGACCTCAGGGAGCACCAAACTCATAATTTTAAATCCCGCGGACCAGAGACCCTGGGAAAATCCCCCAAAAAGTCTGCAGGAAAATCCCCCACCCCATTTTCCTACTGATCGATCGTTCTTTATTTGGGATCACAGGATACCATCTCCAGCTCCGTTCTCAGGGGAGAGAGAAGAGAGAGGAGAGACTTTTGGCTTCATGCAAGGAAAGCAGCAGAAGCAGAAGTCTTTCTTTCTCTCCCCCAAACTCTGCCAGAAATGAGTCTTTGCCAGTGTAGCCCCTTGGGGCAGGAGGCCCTGCAGGGTCCCAAGACTCATGGCAGGACTTCTGGCAGCAAAAGAAAAGCTTGAAAAGCAGCCAGGTGTCAGGCCAGTGGAAGTGGGCTGATCAGGCTCATCTCTTCTCCACTCTCCCTCCCTCCCTACTATGTGTTGTAATGCAAAATACAGCCATAATAATGCTTTCCTGTGTTCCATAGGCCATGTGGGCAGCTCAGCCTTGTGTTCCTGCACAGCCTGGATTAATTGCTTTGGGGGGGACATTTCTCTGCAGACCACCAAAATTTTCTCCCGGCCCATTGGTAGTCCCCGGCCCACCGGTTGGCGACCACTGACCTGGATTGTTCATGTTCTCTCCCCGAGTTGAGTTTGATTTTTTAAAAAAGTGATTTGACAGCATGCAATACTTACTTTTCCTGCAGCTTTTTCTGAATGACTTCTGCCTCTTTTAACTTGCTGTGGGTCTCCTGAAGTTCTCTGAAGAGGGCAGATACTTGCAGGTTCAGCACTTCCACTTCGCTGCCCACCTAAAAGAACGAATTGAACAACCGAAAAAACCTGTTTGTGTCTTGCTGAAAACATGACAAGGCGCAAAAGAACATGGCTCAAATGACCTTGGTGTTAATCTCTGGGTGTTGATTGCTTGTGAGGAGGCATTGTGGTCTTTTAGCTTTTGGATTGTCTCTTTCCAATGGCATGTACATGTTGTTTATCTCTGTATGCCTGTTGATGGCCGATTTCAACCCTGACCTACAAATACTCTCCTGTATTAGTATCGTTGCGATTGGCAGCAAAACCAGGAAATTCAACTCTGTATTAAGGGCAGTCCCTTGCCACTAGGCATTCCTGTCATGTTGGACTCCGGGTCCAACAGATAATGAGAGAGTATCAGCTCTCTTTATTTCCTGCATTTTGTGAATTTTGTGAAAGACGCACTATTTAAAAAACTATCCATTTTTTTACAGGAAAAAATTGCACACAGAATGACTTGTTGGTTGGAAACATCTTTGCCATTAACATAGCCCAGTACTGGGCTAGAGTTATACAAATCTATATTTTATTAAAGCTTTTTAAAAATATTAAATTAATAATTTCCCCTTTTCTAGTTCTTATTTGTGGCTGAGTGAGTTGTCCAAGCAAAAAAAAAAATCGCACCCAACATTCACAGCCTGCAAGGTATCCATGCCATCTCGTGTCCACACTGACAAAATTTGGCCATCTGAACTGGTGATGGTAATTTACAGGAGGTACCATTGGTAGCCAAGTTGGGCCTGCTGCTCTCTGCCTACTGAGCCTCACTGAAGAAGACAACCAGCATCGTGCAACGTGTCGTAATGGAACATTCTGTGATGTGCAAGACGTAAGATTTTACACGAAAGTGCAGTTCGTACAAGTGATGGAAGGAAGTTCATTTAAGTAACTTTCTGAGTTTTGGAGGAACTAAATGATAAAATCCCTACTGGGTTTGGTGTTACTGAGTGTGAATAAATGAGTAGTGGAGACTTGGGTGCTCTCTGAGCTTGGTTGACTTCTTGAAGAAGTTTTATTACCCATAGACAACATATTGACAAGGTAAGTAACATTTGCAAGAAAACAGCCAAGCTCAGAGAGCACCGAAGACCCCACAATTCAACCCTGAGCAACAAATATTTTCTTATGTTGGTAAATGAGTAGTACTTACACTTTCATTTCTCTCTTCTTTCTCGTTGGCTTCTTGTTCTGTTTGAGTGCTTTTGTCATTTGTTTTCTTCTTCAGACTCAACAGCCTGTGGAAAGCAAGGGCTCTCATGTAGCTTAATATTTTTTTTTGACAATTTGAAGGATGTGCACATGGATGTACACGCAAAAAGATGTACAAGGTTAACACATTTGTCGGCATTAAGGGGGAGATTTTATATGTGTGTGTGTGTGTGTGTGTGTGATATATATATATATATATATATATATATATATGTCTTGGTGTATTCGGGTTTTGTCCGTGTAGGAGAGTATCTTGGCGGCGTTTGACGAGGTCCCACTCGCCATCTTCAGGCTGGTGTCTTCGGCTTTGTGCTTGTGCCAGCAAAGTGTGATCGGAGCTGCTGTCTCTCTATAAATAGAGAGCTTACAACAGAGCCAGCACACCACACCTCCCCACCAGTATTTATAGAGAGAAGGCAGCCCAGATCACGCTTTGCTGGCACACGCACAAAGCCGAAGACACCAGCCTGAAGATGGCGAGTGGGATCTCGTCGAAACGTTGCCAAGGTATTCTCAATCCTACACGGGACAAGACCCGAATACACAAGACCTACATACCTTTACCCGTGAAAATCTACGAAAACAAATTATCTATCTATCTATCTATCTATCTATCTATCTATCTATCAATCATCATCCTTTGGGGTTTTTTTTAAATTCAGTTTTCTCAATGGTTTAGTTTAGTTTAGTTTTATCGCTGTTTAATTCATTCTCATTTTGTATTTCCGAATAAAATAAAATAGATTTTTAAAAATATTTGAAGGATGAGCTGTTTAACTCAAGCTGCAGCTTAAATAGCTGGAAGCCATAACATAAACGTCTTATATTATGGTCATATTAGTTCCTAAGAACACGCGTAAAGGTTTTTTGGATACTCAAGAGCCATACTGGTATGTTCTGAGCACTTTGGTCGGCCTTATCACCTTTTTACAAAGTCTTTAAAATCTGGAGTATCTGATCTAGGTGCCACCTTTTGTATGTCCATGAAGCTGAAGACCTTCCAGCCACTGAAAATGGGTCAACTCACTCTATGGCTTGGCTCTTATTTGACAAGAAAGGCTATAACCACTGTCAGCACTTCCTATGGAGATGCACAATGGGATGGCTGAACATCAATGGACTTCCACCTACTTTCTCCAAGCTTAACATGCTTGCTTGGGTTGCCTTCTTCCCACAACTGGGTTGCCCTCCCTACTTCTCTTCCCACAGAAGTAGATGAGATGAAGTTCAACCCCATCTCCATCTTTTTGGCGTTGATTGGCTGGAGAACACCAAACCTTGTTTGGGGCAAGGATGCCAAGACGGAGATACTACAGAGTTACACATGGAAGCAAGAGAACGATGACTGCAAAAGCACAAAGGTTGAAGCTGTCTAGCAAAGGTGTCAGATACAACTGGAAGAATACAGACTGTTGACACTTGTCCTTCAGTTCCTGCATCTTATTTTCCAGGGCTTCCCTCTTTTGCGTCTCGGTCCTGAGAGAATGCAGAAGTTGACTGACGGTTAATTCTTCCTTTTCCAAGCATTTCCTGGTTTCGTCCACCGATTTATTCCGGCTTTAATAAGATAGAAAAGACACATTTGGGGTGAAACGATAACCACTCTCTTATTTCTCTCTTCTTTCTGCACCAACTCAGGAAGCTCAAACTGCCCAAGGAGCTACTGATCCAGTTCTACAGAGGAAGGACTGAGTCTGTCATCTGCACCTCTACAACTCTCTGGTTTGGTTCTGCAACCCAACAGGACAGGCACAAACTCCAGAGAGGAATTAGGACTGCAGAAAAAACAATGGCTACCAACCTGTCTTCCATGGAGGACCTGCATCCTGCACCCTGAGTCAAAAAGAGGGCTGTGAAAATATCTACAGACCCCTCACATCCCGGACATAAACCATTTCAACTCCTTCCCTCAAAACGACGCTATAGAGCCCTGCACACCAGAACAACTAGGCACAAGGAGAGTTTTTCCCCAAATGCCATCCCTCTGCTAAACAAATAATTCCCTCCACACTGTCCAACTATTTACAAAGTCTGCACTACTATTACTATTAATCTTCTCATCAGTCCTTATCACCCATCCCCTCCCACTTGTGACCGTATGACTTTTTTTTTTCTTTTCACTGTATCCTACGGCTTTTATTGACTGTTTCCTAGTATGATTTGATTGCTTATTTGTACCCTATGACTATTATTAAGTGTTGTTCCTGATGATTCTGGACTCTTGATGAATGTATTTTTTCTTTTATGTACATTGAGAGCATTTGCACCAAGACAAATTCTTTGTTTGTCCAATCACACTTGGCCAATAAAGAATTCTATTCTATTCTATTCTATTCTATTCTATTCTATTCTATTCTATTCTATTCATACTTCTACTTCTACTTCTACTTTACTTCTACTCTACTCTACTCTATTCTATGTCAAGGCAGGTTGAAATCCGGATTTAGCTATGGACAGCAGTGGGATCCTACCTGTTCCACTACCGGTTTGGTGATTGCGTGCATGTGCGCATGCACTTTAACGTGTGTGTGCAGCTTTCCACACACCAGCTGAGGCTGCAGTGCCAATCAGCTGAGAGGAGAAGGAAGGGGAAAGCACAGGGGCAGGTGGGAGCGACGATCCTGCACTTTTCTTCTTTCTCCTCTGTTGATCCTGGGAGGACTTTTTTACTACTGGTTCAGTCGAACCGTGCCGAACCGGTAGCATAACACCACCGGTTATGGAGCTCAACCAGCAGCTGGCACCCCTTGAGTGAAGCCACGACTGAATTCGGATTTCAATCTAACTCTACCCCTCAAGTAGACCACAGCAGGGGATCAACTCCACCACAAGGCTAAGGCCACTTTTACTAAGAATAGTAATATAATAATAATAATAGAATCTTGCAAGTTGCTTGCACTGTACCTCCCCTCACTTCTTATACTCCTGGGAATTAGGGATGGGGGTCTGCCTTCAGCCTCTTCCAGATACTTAGTCCTGGCCTTTCAGCAGTTCATTTAGTGACCCCGTCCCAAGTTACGATGGCACTGAAAAATGTGACTGACGACCGTTTTTCAGAGTTACAACCTTTGCAGCATCCCCGTGGTCAATGATTCAAATTCAGACGCATGGCAACCGGCTCATATTTACGATGGTCGCAGGGCCCCTGGAATTACGTGGTTCCCTTCTGCGACTTTCTTACGAGCAAAGTCAACGGGAAGCCCAATTCGCTTAACAACCAGGTTACTAACTTATCCACTGCAGGGATTCGCTTAACAATGGTGGCAAGGAAGGTCGTAAAAGTCATTTAGCCAACGTCTCGCTTAGCCACAGAAATTTTGGACGCTAATTATGCCCAGGGTACCAGGATAGACAGAATATTCTCCTTTTCAGCAGCTGTCGACCGAGCTGGAAAAGGAAGGCAGAATAGAAGCACATGTTTGAAAGAGTTGAGAAAATCTACTCACGCGTACAGAGCTGTGTTCCCATTTATTCTTTTCATGTCTACATCCTGATGTTCTTTCAACAATCCCACCGCTTCTCCTTCCTGTGGAAAACAACCAAGAGCTTTGTCACTTTGATCAACTGGTTTTCCGTCTCCGAATAAACACACTGTGATGACCCGGGGCATGACACAAAAATAACAAAGTCACAACAGTAGAATAAATTCCCTTTAATGCCTCCAACTTGGGCCCCAATGTCCTATTATCCTCGGCTGGATATCAAACTCTTCCAAAAAACAGTCTACAAGGGAGTAAATGCAGTCCGAACCCAAAGTAAAGATAATTAGAAATTAAAAAAAAAAACCAATACAAACCACACTGAAGGCCATAACATGGCAGGCCAGGATGATAAACTGCAGACTTCCACAAGAGAACGCAGCAACCACAGTTGAGAGGACGCCAAAGCCCAGATAAGCCTCGATAAAGATAATGCACACTTTGCTTCCAGCAAGGAGCTGTGTGCAAACGCCCCTCTTATATCCTGTTCTCCCAGCTGCAACTAATGAAGGGAATCAGGGCCCTTTTCTCCCCCCGTAACCCATGTTGCTCCATTCTCCGTTCCTCCCTGTGTGCCCTAGGATGAAGAGAGGTGGCCCTGGGTCTTCCTCTGAATGACCAGTTGGACTGTGCCCTTCCCCCTGTTTGTTCGACAGCCACTGGAGCCACACTCCCACTCCCTGTCAGCTGCTCAATCTCTTCCTCAGAATCAGACTCCAACAAGGGCATGATACACACTTTACGGGTTTGTCAAAAGAAGGGGTGAATGAATACTCTCCAAAGCCAGCACTTGGGTCTCTACAATTGTAAGGTTTTCCTTCTCTCTCCTTTGCCCCTCCTCGCCCACTTCCAAATCCATCCAGGAGATTAAATAATCTGGGTTGCAACTTCTGAGGCTATGGGTAGTCCTCGCCTTACGACTGCAATGGAGCCCAAAATTTATGTTGCTGAGAGAGGGATTTGTTAAGTGAGTCTTGCCCCGTTTTACAATCTTTTCTTGCCACCGCTTTAAGCGAATCACTGTTAATTACATTAGTAATTAGGTTAATACTTTGTGTATTACACTATTACATTAATAATTACCCATGTTTCTCCGAAGATAAGACTGGGTCTTATATTAATTTTGCTTCAAGACGCATTAGTGCTTATTTTCCAGTTAGGTCTTATTTTCCAGGAAATACGGTATTCTATATTCTATTGTATTTTATTCTATTCTATTTGCGTCCATCTGGCTGACAATCTTAACTGGGGCTTACTTTTGGAGTAGGGCTTATATTATAAGCATCCTGGAAAAATCATTCTAGGGCTTATTTTCTGGGTGGGTCTTATTTTCGGGGAAACACGGTAGTAACACGGTTGTTAAATCAATCAAGGCTCCCCATTGATTTGGCCAGTCAGGTGGTCACCAAAGAAGATCACGTGACTCCGGGACATAAGTATGAGATGGTTGCAAAACATCTGAATTTTGATAACATGATGGGGATGAGGCAAGTGTCGAAAAACAGTTCATAAGTCTCTTTTTTCAGTGCCGTTGTAACTTTGATTACTAAATGAACTGTTGTTAAGTCGAGGTTTCTCTGTATTATATATAGAACACGGCTTATCGGTGTTCTTCCTTGATTCATCATCATCATCTTCATTTAACGACACCATGATCTCTTGCGGTTTGGAGTCTAGGCAACTAGACTCCAGCGAGAGTTAGCAGAGTGTTTTACTGGCCGGATACTGTCCCTGTTGCCAGTGCGGAGTCTTGTTCAGCAGATATATTCTCAGTGTGCCCAGAGAGAGGAATATCTGCTTCTATCTAGGATCAAACTCACAGCCTCCTGAGACATCATTTTTATAACTAAAGCACGAATTGTCATAAATCACATTTCATAATATGATTCTTAATCTCTCCATGAAGCCAAATTGCATTGCTCAATTATGGCCACTGGCTTCACAGACAGTTAAGCCGTGGTTTATCAAATAACTTATGAAACATACATTACTTTTTTTTTTTTTACAAACCACCATGTCTGAGTTCATAAGGGATGGTGGAGTGGCCTAGAAGTGGAGCTCTCACCTCACAATCAGGAGGCTGTGAGTTCGATCCCAGGTAGAGGCAGATATTTCTCTCTCTGGGCACAATGAGAATGTATCTGCTGAATGAAACTCCGCCCTGGTGACAGGAAGGGAATCTGGCCAGTAAATGCTCTGCTAGCTTCTTTCAGTTGCCCAGATTCCACCCCGCAAGAGATTTATGAGGTTGTTAAATGATGATGATATTTGAGTTCATAAAGCCCATTAAACAGATCTGCACTAGGAAACTCCCCAACAGTGATCAGTGATCCTTCTTGAAGAAGAGGATCCGAGGCCGCTTACATGCATTCTGATCTCGACGAAGGAGTCTTCGGCCGCGGCTGCGTTGAGCTTCAGCTGCAGCTCTGAGATGATGGCTAGCAGATCCGCCTTTTCGGCCTGCAGCTTCGCCACCTGGGCCTTCAGTTGTTCCACCTCTTGGCTCATCTCCTTCCTCGAAACGGGGCTCTCCTAGGAGTAGAAACCCAGGTGTGACTCACCTTCCAGAGTGGCCAAGATGTTACGGGCAAAACACCGAAGGCTTCCAACCGCCCTCCCACCATAAGGCAATAAATACAGGAAGTCCTTGACTTAGTTCGTTTAGTGACCGTGCAAAGTTACAACGGCACCAAATAATGGGAATTATATAACCGTTTTTCATAGTTATGACCTTTGTAGCATTCACGTGATCAAAATTCAGACGCTTAGGCCACTGATTCATACTTATGACGGTCGCATCCCAGGGTGTGTGTGTGTGTGCCCCGTGATCCCCTTTGGCCATGGTCGGACCAGCAAAATCAATGGAGCCAGATTCACTTAACAACCAGGTGGCTAACTTAGCCACTGCGGTGATTCCCTTAACAACGGTGGCAGGAAAAGTTGTAAAATGAACCAATTTCTCACTTAGCATCCTCAATTTTGGGCTCAATTTTGGTCATAAGTCGAGGGCCAACTGTATATCTAACTACACTTAATTAGGCTGACTCTTTGGTGATACTATGACCAACGGAACGTTTAATTTGTGATTCCTATTCTTTCATAAGGGACACGGTGGCTCAGTGGCTAAGACGCTGAGCTCGTCGATCAGAAAGGTTGGCAGTTCGAATCCTCAGTGCTGCGTCACGGAGTGAGCTCCCGTTCCTTGTCCCAGCTGCCAACCTAGCAGTTCAAATGTCAACTAAAAGGATACTCTTTTGGTCTTTTTAGCTGCCAGAAAAAGGGAGTGGGGGAAAACAAGCCATTCTTGAAATGCCTAGATAATCAACTCGGCAGCCCAAAGTTGTTGGAGCATAAAAGGTTATAGGAGAGCATGATGGATGACTCTTGGAGATGGATGTGTCCCATTGGAGAAGTCACATCCAGGGGGTAGGGGAAAGACCAGGGTCAAGGGGGAAATGTATGATGTGATTTAGTATCGGCTGCACCCAGCCACACACCAACACGGCAATTTGTAATAAACCAATTTACTTTTTCTGAGATGCGGCTAGAGACTTTTGATTTGAATGAGGGAGATTTGTTGGAGCGCTGACATCAAAAGCATGTAAAGATGCAAGTAGAAAAATAGGGACCCCTTTGGTGGGAAGGGAACTATTGTGGTTCGCCGGCAGTGGAATCGGACAGTGGGGAAGAACGGGGACCAGTCAGGGAGTCTGGAGAGGACTCGGATGAGGGTCCTGCATCCAATGTAGGGATGGGGCCAGGACCATCTGGGAGTGGGATGCTGCCTCTGGAGCCTTTGGAGTCTGGCAGCAGTGAGGCAGAGGACCCCAGGGAGCCTGTTCCCAGTGTGCGTATGTGCAGAGCTGCTAGAAGGCGAGAGCAGCTGAGACAAAAGGGGCGACTCGGGAGTAAGGCTGGGAGGGGATTGGCCCTCCCACCAGGGATAAAAGTCAGGCCAAGATGACGAAACCTTTGCAGGAAGCAAAGTAGTTCTATCAGTTCCGAGTCATCCTGGAAGCTCGGTTGGTTTTTCTACTACTTTGGCTGGTTTCTTTTCTAGTTAATTGGATACTTCTATTTTGGCAGCACTCCTCAGAACTGAAAGGTGGGTGCTTATCTTGGGGGACTGCTTTGAGATTAATTCCGGCTGGGAATGAAAACAATTCCCAGCGTTGCAATAAAATAGGTTTTGCTTTTAGAACAAGTTTGTGAATAATTACGGTTTACGAAGCCTGGGTCAGAACAGTAACAGCGTTCCATGTGCCTTCAAAGGCGTTTAGTCATGCCGGCCACATGCCCATGGAGTTGTCTTTGGACAGCGGTGGCTCTTCGGCTAAGTGACGGAGATGAGCACCGCCCTCTAGAGCCGGAAATGACTAGCATGGATGTGCGAGGGGAACCTTTACTTTTACCTTATTCTTTCATCAGGTGATAACTAAATCATTTTTACTGGCTACATCCCTTTTGGGAGCCCTCCCTCTTCCTTGTCAGCCCCAGGCAAGTCAACATCTTGTTTTTCACTTACAGTGGCGCTATTTTCTTCTTTCCCTTCCAGGCTCTGGAGCTTCTGGTGCAGACTTTCGTTCTCCAGACACTTGGTTGCCAAACACTGTCGGGCTTCCTTGAATTTCGACTCGTAAAACTCCCGCTCGTCTTTCAACTTCTCCTTCCAAGCCGACAGCTCCTCGAAACGGTCCTTCATGGCTTGGTTCCGCTGCCTCATGGCTTCTGGTTGACCCCACCCCAAGAAAAAACCCAGTGAGGTCGGTCAGCAGGACCCGCTCCCTAAAAACACCGGACACGGGTTCAAGGAAATACTCCGGAGGAGGAGGAAGTCACGGACCACTTACTGATATCGCAAGAAATACTTTGAGGGGGGCCTTAACCAGGGGTGGCCTTCCAAAAGGTTAGCAAGGGCTTCTCTGCCCGGTGGCGGGGTGGGCGTGCCCATGGTGGGTGTGGCCTAGACGGCCTCCTGCACCACAGCGTTTTTGCCCTTCCCGGCCTTCAGAGGCTTTCCTTGAGCCTCCAGCAAGGTGAAAAACACCCCCCCCATGTGGTGCAGGAAGCCAACTAAGCCACGCCCACCAGGGCCACACCCACCCAGCCACTGGGCCCGTTTTCGGCCTTCTTGAACTTCCGGGAGGCCCATTTTTCGCCCTCCCCACACGCGCCCTGCACTTACAAGCATCCAAAATGGGCCGCGTGGGGACTCCTGGGAGGGGCTGGGTGGGCGGGGCCAGCCAGGAGTGGGATTTGGGGGTTCTCTGAACTGCACAGAATCTTAGCTGGGCGCTCCCCTGAACCCCTGCGCATCCCCCAGCAACCCACCCCTGGCCTTAACCATCTACCGATGTTCCAATCTACCAATTGGGTCAACATTGTCAGAAAAGAAAGCACGGATCTACAGAGCTTCTCCGTCATCCAGATTGTGGTTGTCCCCAAGGTGCTTTTTCGTTCTTCAAGAGGCAACTGGACATTTCCCTTCTCATCCAAGAAGCTTCCTGAAAAAGCACCTTTGGGAAAACAGGAGCCTTACAAGATTAGATCTGCATGAGTCCCCAATTTGTCAGAAATCATCCCTTAGGTTCTGTGTGGCTCATCAACTAAAGTTCTCGAGAAGAATCAGGCAGGGATTAACGTTTGTGAAGTTGGACTCTGCTATATCTCATCTCTCTGATGCTCCAGTATTTGGAGGGCTGCCCCAAAGAAGAGGGAGTCAAGCTATTCTCCAAAGCACCTGAAGTCAGGGCAAGAAGCAACGGAGGCAAAGTAGCCCAGGAGAGAATCAACCTGGAACTCAGGAGGAATTTCCTGACAGTCAGAACAATTAACCAGTGGAACAACTGGCCTCCAGAAGTTGTGGCTGCTCCATCACTGGAGGTTTTCAAGAAGAGACTGGAAAGCCATTTGTCTGGAATGGTGGAGGGTCTCCTGCCTGAGCAGGGGGTTAGACTAGAAGACCTCCAAGGCCCCTTCCAAATATTCCATTCCATTCTAATTCTAGTTCTGTTCTGTTCTATAATTCCAATTCCAATTCTATTCTATTTTCTATTCTTTATTTTCTATTCTATTCTATTTTGTGTTCTTTATTTTCTATTCTATTCTATTTTGTGTTCTTTATTTTCTATTCTATTTTCTATTCTCTATTCTATTCTATTCTCTATTCTATTCTATTTTCTATTCTTTATTTTTTATTTTCTATTCTATTTTCTATTCTATTCTATTTTCTATTCTTTATTTTCTATTCTATTTTCTATTCCCTATTCTATTCTATTTTCTATTGTATTCTATTTTCTTTTCTTTATTTTTTATTTTCTATTCTATTTTCTATTCTCTGTTCTCTATTTTCTATTCTATTCTATTCGTAAATCATTCAACTATTTAATTGTTCTGTCAGGAAGTTTCTTCTTAGTTCCTGGTTGCTTCTCTCCTGGATTAGGTTTCCATCCGTTGCTTCTTCTCCTGCCTTCAGGTGCTTTGGAGAATAATTTGTCCCCCTCTTCTTTGTAGCAGCCCCTCAAATCCTGGAATACTGCTATTGTGTCACCTCTAGTCCTTCTTTTCATCAAACTAGAGGAAACAGAAAACAATCCAATGGAACTTAATCAATTGCCTATATCCCCAAGGATCAGGGGAAGTAGGGTGATGTAAGTCCAGGGCAAGGGTCTTCCAGCTTGACAGCTTTGAGACTTGTGGACTTCCAACTCCCAGAATTCCTCCTCCAGTCTTGTTAGCTCAGGAATTCTGGGAGTTGGAAGACCACATGTCTTAAATTTGCTAAGTTTGAAGACCCTTGGTGGGGAGAGTTAAGATAGAGAGAGAGAGATGAGATAGATAGACGGATGATAGATTAGATATATAGATGAGATAGAACAATGGATGGATGATAGATTAGATCAGGGGTCTTCAAACTTGACAGCTTTGAGACTTGTGGACTTCAACTCCCAGAATTCCTCTTCCTCCAGTCATGTTAGCTCAGGAATTCTGGGAGTTGAAGTCCACAAGTCTTAAACTTGCCAAGTTTGAAGATCCTTGGTCTGGGGCATCTTAAGCCTAAGTTTTTGGTAGTAATTCTTACTACAGGGTGAAGAGAGACCCAGAGGCAGTGTCCTCCATGGAACACAGAGGTCTGAGAAGGACCTGCTGGCAATGTTTGATGTTCAACGTTCACCTTTAAGCTCGTTGTTCTCCGTGATGAGTTCTTTCATCTGCTGAACCATTTCCTCCACGCTGGAGGTGCAGAGAGTGGGGGCACCAGGTTGGGGTGTCCATTCTCTACTTCGGACTTCTCTGACTGCCCATTTTCCACAGGGATGTTTAAGGGCTGCTTGGACATGGTTCCTGTAGCTTCAATTTTTTTACAATAAAAAGGAATGGAGAGAAAGAAAATACAAAAAAAAATCTTAATACAATATAGAGCAGTGTTTTTTAAACATTTTAAAATATGTGGAGTACAACTCCTAGAATTCTCCACTGGGAAAATTCCCCCACTGGGATTTTTTTTTTTAAAGAAAGATTAAAACTAGTTTTTCAAACTTGGCCATTTTAAGAATTCTCCACTGGGGAATTGTGGGAGTTGGAAGTTTACACGTCTTAAAATGGCCAAGTTTGAAAAACTGATCTGGATTACCCAATTTTAACCTTTCTACACTTCTTTAAAAAAATGCTTTTTGTATGCTTTCTGCAACTTCCCGTCTAACTTAAGTTACGGAGTTTGCTATCCAGGTTCTAACTATGGTTTAATCCGCTAAACTTCCGAGGTTACCAAAATTATACAAGTGCTTCCCCTGCAGCTACAGCTATTTCCAAAACAGCAAATCATTAAAATCTTATTCATATAATAATATGATTATTAAAACATTATCAGAAATCTGTTTCAGACAAGTTGGATAAACTATAAATAGCAATATGTTTTGTAACCAGAATCCTAGATCATTTCTTTTGCATTCACATTAAACAATCATACTGGTCTACAACTCTTTCTTTCGATTTTCCTCTGATTTTGGTCTGCTACTATCAGCCTCATAGAATGAGAAAGGGCTTGTTAGTAAGATTAAATAACTCATTAATGACTTCTGCTAGTACATCTATAAGGACTTTACATTCAATTGGAATTCTAGTGCAGGAACTTTCCTTGATTTTATAAATCTGTTAATTTCTTGTTATTAGCTATAGTTATGCCAAATTGCTTTTATCTACCATTATACTTGAGAATTTCTTTCCTCATTCAGTTTGCAGTTCACTCTGGTTTATATACAGTACTTGAGAAGAAAAATAAAAATGGAAACCTGGTGACTAATAGACTGTGTCTCGGTGTATAATGACAATATATGTTTTTGGCCTGAATTCCAGAGATAAGATTCAGATGTTTTGATTGCTTCAGTCAACAGTTTTTACACAAAATTGACAATATTTTTCTTCTGTTGCACTAAAAAATGTACTTACAGTGTTTATAATATAATTGCCCTAATTTTCCCTTAGTTTTTAGATGCATGCTTTATAATATTCCTCCACATGATTTCTGACATAAAACAGCAATAGATATCTATTTTTTCCCAAATGTATAAAACTAAAATTGATAGGCTTCTTCCCAGCTGTAGCAAATATAGATCTTACAAGAGTCCCAAGAGTTAAAAGCTTAATGGAGTTTGCATTAAAAAGGGGTATTTTTTTGTTAATATATTTATCAAATTTATTGGTCACCCATCTTACCAGAGGGTATGTATAAATATCTTTTTAATGAAGCATTCCAAAATCATCTAAAATTAGTGTGGTTGGTTTTAAAGCTCCATGCAGAATACTGGAACATGTCTTTATTATTCCTTTTTTTTCAGCCTAACATCACTTATCTATCAGGTTCTAGAATATATATATATATGCTTTGAATGTATCCCAATTTTGTAAACAATATTTTTTTAAAGGGGTGTTTCTATTCAACCGGAAGTTCTTAGCAACATAAACTCTTCTGCAATCATCGGTTGTAATTTAGATTAAAAGGCTTAGAAAAAAACACTTATTTCAGGATTGTTCTTTGTGGAAACTCAGAAATTAATTGAGATCATACTAGAATTAGCTGAATTAATAATCAAAATCATTGAATGCCCTTTGTGAACAAAACATGTTATAATTTATGGATCCCAACAAGAAACTAAGTATTTTCCTGTTCACTGTCACTATAACTAGTCATTATCAAAGCACTCATTTTCCACATTCATTATAGTAAGCTTATTAAACAAAATAATGCCTCTAAGCCTTTTACAGTTTCTATTAATATACGGTACACTTGGTAGTTCCCTAAAAAAACAAGATTTTCATTTGATAAAACATGATTCCAGGAGCAAAATTAAAACAGACTATAGTGTCTTTAACTCCACATTTTCCCTCTTATTCTAAAGGGCCTTAATATTTCCCCAAATCATTTTCAAATACCAAAGAAGTCACAACTTTTCTTCAAGATAAAATCTCGAATTGTATGAGCCTTCTAGGCTATTTCCAACAAGTAGGCAAATCCAGAAAGTGTGGCCACTTACATATATGGATCCAAATTTTTATAAAAAGTAACAAAAACTCAAATCTGTAACCACATTAGTAGTAAACATCAACTGTTTTACTAACTACAAACAAAAAGGAGATAACATTTACAGTATTTGTGGATGGAAACTGTCAGGGAGTAAAAAACCAGCTTCCAAACTTCCCTGCTAATTAGAGGTGATGCACCGTGCTTTTCTTTGCTGTCAATAAGACCCAGAAAATATTCTAAGAAACATATTTTATTTACAAAAATAATAAAACCTAAACGGGCTACATACCGGCAGCTTAATCTCACACCAAGGCATATATAGGAAAAGTACAAAGGAAGTTACAGGAAGTGAAGTAAAAACTCTTTTTGAAGCATGCGCAATGAATCAGAAATCACAAGACTCTTATCTCATTGCTATGGAGACAAGATAATTCTAGCTAGCAGGCACGTGCCCGCAAATCTCACTTTAGGAGCTTAGCAGACAAATCACAAAAAAACATAGTGACAGAAACTCAGATGCCTTCTTCCTATTTTTGACGAAGAAGAAATCTTATGCTCATTATTAAAACCAATTTCTCAGTAGACCAAAATGTTGGGTATTTTTTCCTCTCTCTCAGCGTCTCAGGTTTTGGCAAAATTTTTCTGCAAAGTAACAGATTTGTCCAGGATGGATTACCCTTTTAAAGTCTCCACCTTTCTCTACAATGTTTTTCAAACTTGGTAACTTTAAAAGGTGTGGATTTCAACTCCCAGAAAATCCTCAGGCAGCATCCTGGGGAATTCTGGGTGCCAAAGTCCCACACACTTTATCCAGCTTTCCTCATGAATCCTGGGAGTTGAAGTCCACACCTCTTCCAAGTTTGAAAAAAAAAAACCCCGCTGCTTTGCACTGACTGCTAAACTACAACAAACTACAGAGATTATCCAAAGCCTTCTAGAATTGTCTCCTATTTGGTATCGCTCTGCCCTTGAGCCTAATCTGCAGGCCTCTTGAACTGCAAACTGAAAGCCAGATAAGCAGAAAAATGGCTGGAAAAGGTTCCTACAGCTTACCTGCTCCTGCTTATAGGGAAGTGGGTGATTTTCCCATGATTTGGGGTGCTCCAGCTCTGAGCCTTCATGCATGCAAATTGGTGATGCCAGTATTTGGATTTTGGGGGGGCCGGGGGGAGAACTACAATTTTCCCTCAAAGCAATAGAGTCCCTTTTTCCTGCCTGGATCAAATCTGTTCACCCTTCATGAATGGCCATGCTCCAAATCTTGCCTCCAGAAGTTGTGGGTGCTCCATCCCTGGAAGTTTTTAAGAAGAGACTGGACAAAACGGCATAGGGTTTCCTGCTTGAGCAGGGGGTTGGGCTAGATGACCTTGGAGGTCCCTTCCAAAGTTTTGTTTAAGTAGGCACTGAGCTCGGTTGCAGCAGGGCCACAAAAGGCCCCTCGCTCTATGTAACTGAGTCCTTGACTTACAACCACAATTGGGCCCAAACTTTCTGTTGTCAAGTGAGTTTTTGCCCCATTTAACGACTTTTCTGGCCACCATTGTTAAGTGAATTGATGCAGTTGATAAATTAGTAACCCCGGTCGTTAAGCGAATCTTGTCTTCCCTTATTGACTTTGCCTGTCAGAAGGTGGCCAAAAGGGAACACTACAACCGTCATAAATAGGAACCAGTTGCATCTGAATTTTGATCCCGGGGAACCGTTGCCAAGGTCGCTAAGTGTGAAACAACAGTCCCAAGTCCCATTTTTCAGCCCCGTTCTAACTCTGAACAGTCACTAAACGAATCTTTGTTTGTTAAGTCCAGAATTTACTTGGATGATCTAAACTTTGGAGCAATCCAAGCTCACCTTTGGGGGCAACCGATTCCGCAAAGCAATCCTGTTGCAAGTCGAGGACTCCCCTGCATTCAAAGAAGAGAGAGAGGCCTTGCAAGGGCGCCATCCTGGCCAGGGCTGAGCGCAGTCTCTGGGGGGGGGCGCAAGCCCTTTGCCTGGAGCGGGCCAGGCGTCTCCTGACCTCCGGCCCTTTCCAAAAACATTCCTTACCTTTGCAAAAGCGGCTGCAAAAGAAGCAGGCAGGGCGCGGATGGAAAGGGGACGCGCGCCGCCGCCTAGTTGCCCATTCAGACGGGCAGGCGCTCCGGGTCGGGCAGGCGCTCCGGGTCGGGCTTCCCTGGGTCGGGGGCTCCGAGCGGGGGCTCCCCCCGGCTCAGTAGCTCGTCTCACGCCCACCCTCACCCCCCACCCCGGCCGGGCAGCGGCTGTTTGGCAAAGCGCGGGGGGTGCCAAGGCGGTGCGTAAAAGCGCAAAGGAGGGGCGCGGCGGCGGCGGTGGGAAGGCCGAGTTGGGAGTCCTGGCCCCGCTCGGTGCTGGCTCCGGTCAGCTGATGGCAGGCGGAGCCTCCGCCCCGGCTTTTCCGGGGAATTGACTTGCTTCGCGGCCGCGGGAAGAAGCGAGGACGCGCCTTAGGAAGCCGCCAGGCGCCGCCACTCCTCTCCCTTTCTCTTCTCTCCCTGGTCTTTTCTCGCTTTCCCTCCTTTCTTTCCCTCCTTGCCTTTCTCTCTTTCCCTTTCCCCTCTTTCTTCCCTTGTGTTTCCTCTCCCTTTTTCTTCCCCTCTTTCCTTCTCCCCCTTTCCGGCTTTCCCCTCTTTCTCTTTCCTTTGTCTTTTCTCTCTTTCCCTCCTTTCTTTCCTTCTTTCCCTTTCTCTCTTTCCTTTTCCCCTCTTTCTCTTTCCCGTGTCTTTTCTCTCTCTTTTTCTTCCCCTCCTCTTTTCTTCTTCCTCTTCCGTCTTTCCCCATTTCTCTTTCCCTCCTCTTTCCTTCTTCCCTTTCTCTCTTTCCCTTTCCTCTTTCTCTTTCCCTTATTCTTTCTCTCTTTTTCTTTTCCTTTGTCTCTTTCCCTCCTTTCCTTCTCTCTTTTCCGTTCTTTCTTTCCCTTTCTTTCCTCTCCTTTCTGCCTTTCCCTTTCCCCTCTTTCCCTTTCTCCCTTCTGTCTTTCCCCTCTTTCCCGCCTCTTTTCTCCAGAACAGGAAGATAGAAGTTAGAAGTGAAGCTATTGAATGGAATTTACTTCTGTATGTTTAGAGTGGAGATTGAGGTCTCTTCTTTCTTTCTTTAGTCCATTGATGCTCCGCCTTTCCATCAAGAGGCGTCTGGGAAGGTTGCAAATAGAATAGACTAATAGGAAGGGACCTTGGAGTTTTCTAGTCCAACCCCCTGTCCAAGCACCCTACCATTCCAGACAAAGGCTGTCCAGTCTCTTCTTAAAAACCTCGTGTTGTGATGCCCACAACTTCCGAAGGCAAGTCGTTCCACTGGTTAATTGTTCTCACAGTCAGGAAATTTCTCCTTAGTTCTAGGTTGCTTCTCTCCTGGATTAGTTTCTTCCATTGTGTATCCAAATGATCCTTGGATATCCAATTAACTCCATGACTAAGTCCATTCTAACCTTTACATCACATCCTTGTAACTGTACTGCTAATTGCTGCTTCTAGCCTGTGATCTCCTCAAATGGAAACTGAGATTAAACAAATTAATAGGATGTACAGATGCTGTTAAGGGCCTCCCAGCTTCCTTTTGGTCTTTATGGGAATAATCATTTTTAAGATGGTCATATAGGGGAACAGACCAAAATCGGTTGCAAGACCTAGCTGAGCTCTTCCTAACTTGGACAACTTCCAGAAGTAAAGATTCTCCTTCCAGAATGTTCACCTGCCAAGATCAAAACCCCTAGAAACTGAATATTAGAGAGAAAGGACTTTGGAGAAAAAAATAACTAACTTAAAGAGAGGTTTTGTAGCAAATTAAGTATAATCTTTACTGATCAAAGGAACTAAAAAGGATTAACTTTCAGGAAAAAAAAACTGCACACCTGCAGTCTGGGTTTGCAGTTTCCTTTTGATCTGGCAACGAAGCAGAAAGATTTATTAATTACTATTAGGCTCAATCAAGCTTAATGTTGCTTTTAAAATGATGTTTTTTTCTAAGCAAAGCATATTTTTGCAGTGTTCGGTTTTTTTCCCATGTCATTTGTTGATTTTTCCTTTTTTTTGTATTTTTCATCTCTGACACAATCGAAAAAAAGAGGCGTGGTCTTATATATTAGAGATACAATTGTGGCAGAATTAATTTATACAGGTGATGACAGAAGGATTTTGATGGTGGAAATAATGGACAATAATGTCAAAACACTTTTAATTGCAATTTATGCTCCAAATGATAATCAAGAAGAATTCTATAGGAAATTACAATCCTGTTCTGAGTTCTGTTCATCGAACCAGAGAGATGTCTCACTATAGTTTATGATGGGGGAGCCCTGTTTTCTTCCCCAAGCCAGGGGTCCTGCTTGATATTTGGGAGTGACAGGGGGATCACCCTCCCAGAAATAGAGGGTGGGCTGATAAGGCAGGACAAGTCATGGAGAACACTCACATCAATCACATTTGAATGAAAATGTGTATCATCTTCCTTTAACAACCCCATAATCCCCTGCACTGGTGGAGTCTGGGCAACTGAATGGAAGTGAGTTTTTACTGGCCGGATGCCCATCCTGTCACCAGTGCGGAATTTTGTTCAGCAGATGCAGTCTCAGTGTGCCCAGAGAGAGAAATATCTGCCTCTAGGATCGAACCCACAGCCTGTTGTGGTTCACCGGCAGCAGGTGCAGACGGTTGAGGTCTCGGAGAGCGAGGACTCAGATGAGGGTCCTGCGTGTGATGCAGGGATGGGGCCAGGACCATCAGGGAGTGGAGTGCTGCCTTCGGAGATTGTGGGGCTGGCAGCAGCGATGAAGAGGCCCCCAAGGAGCCTGTGCCCAATGTGCATGCATGCAGGGCTGCTTGAAGGAAAGAGCAGCTGCAGCAGCATGGGTAACTCAGGAATAAGGCTGCAAGGTAATGGCCCCTCCCTTCAGAGATAAAAGCCAGCTGAGAAACTGGAGTTCTTTGCAGGAAGCAAAGAAATTTTTACACTCAAGCCTTGTGGATGTTAGGACGCTCTTAGTTTGTGTTTGGAGACTCTTTGTATTTGAAATATTTCTTGGCAACTTTATCTAGTGTTCTTGGCAGCCTTGCACCACCTTGGTGAGGCTCATTCTTATCGGAGACAATAAGTTTTAATAGCATTTTAACCGGGAAGGAACGGAATTCGCAAAGAAGCCTTAAAAAGTTTTGCTTTTATCTATGTTTGGTGTTTGTTTACTTGGAACAAGGTTTGGGTCAGAACACAGCCTCCTGATTGGGAGGGGACAGCTCCACCTGTAGACCACCTAGATTTGAATGAAAACATGTATAATTTCATTCAAATGCAACTAACATGATTATTCTATCATTGTTCGTGTCGTGGTTTTGAATATAATATTAAAATGTCAGCTCATTCGCCATATTTGAAGCTCTTCGGCCACTTTGGAAAGCTACTTGGAAAGCAGTCAAATCTCAGCTTGTCAGTTTTAAGGAAGCCCAGACAATTGGGATTTCTTAACAAAAACACACACACCATTCAGCAAACCATGGCTTTACAAGCATTGGGTGGAGCTAACCAAAATGGAAGGGCTCAAGGCTTTAGCTTCTCCTCCAGCTGAGTCAACTCGCCAGCAGGATTCCTCTCCTTCAAAGGGCCAGTCTTAGGGAATGGGATGGTCCTTGCGCATGGAAAGTCATCCTGTTTGTCCAGCCGCTCCCAATTTATAGTGTTGTGACTCTTTGTTTCAGCTTTTGGCATTCAGACTCTTCAGTCAAGTGATCTTCCAAGGCACCTGAAGGCCGGAAAAGGAATAATGGGTGGAAACTGATCAAGGAAAGAGATTCAACCTGGAAATAAGGAGAAATTTTCTGACAGGGAGAGCAAACAAACCATGGTGTCAACTCCTAAAACATTTCTATGGTCTTTTTAGAGTTGCCAACAGAAAGGGAGCGGGGAGCAGTGTGGCAGCTTGGAAATGAAAAATGCATTCCATAAATAGTTTTCCAAAGATAGTAACTGGGTGACTGAAATTTCTGCCACGCAAAATTCTAACTGGAGAGCCTGATTGGTGACTCTTGGCTATGGATGTGTCCCATTGGAGAATATGAATTACGATACAGACAGGGAGTGTGTGTGTGTGGGGGGGAAACCAGGGTCAAGGGTGACAATGAATGATGTGTCTCAGAGTCGGCTACACCCAGGCTGTGCTGGCATGTTAACTCCCAATAAATCCTTTTGAGGTTTTGGAAGTTTGGCTCACGACTCATAATTTAAATGGGGAAACTGCCAGAATCCCGACACATGGAACAGAAGTTGCCTTCAGAAGTTGTGGGAGCTTCATCTCTGGAGGCTTTCAAGAAGAGACTGGACTGCCCTCCATCAGAAATGGTGTATGGTCTCTTAGTTGGGCCCGGGAGGTTAGACTAGATGACCTACAAGGTCCCTTCCAACTCTGTATCAGCTTGGGAGTTGTCCTCCGTTGTATTTTGGAAGGCCATTTAACTTACCTCTGTTTTCCTCCAATCTTTTTTTTTCTTCTTCTTCCATTTTCTCCTTGTATTGCCGTGACCTCGGTCAGTCAAGACCGGTGCTGTTGAACATAGCAACCTAATTTCAGGCCTTCCAGAATTTTAAACGCATTCTCCTCTCCTGTGCCTCTCTTCAGGGCTCCAAAAACAGCAGGGAGATGGATAGAGCTCAAAGCCCTTGATTTGCAGCCAAGGTAAAACGCAGGAGTCTTGGCCAGATTTGCTGATTTCAGCCATATTTCCCCACAGCAGGTGACTTGAAAAACACCCTAAAGATCTGCCACTTTCAAAGTTAAGAAGCTTAACTCTGGGAGGAGATTAGCTCTGAACTGGTGGGAGGGCTTCCCCTCCCCCACTTAGCAGAGTTACATTATAAAGGTCTCACACACACACACACCCATTGCACAAGGAAGGGGTGTGACAAATGCACATTTTAAGAGGAGCTGTCCTTCAGGTACTCGTGGAGGAAAGTCCAACTGACAGATTTTAAAAAAATCAGATTTCTGGACTTTCAAACTGTTATGATTCTTGTGAATGTAATTTTTATGTACACTGAGAGCTTATGCACCAAGACAAATTCCTTGTTTGACCAATCACACGGCCAGTAAAAATTCTACTTCTGTTATTTCTATTTCTATTCTACTGTACTCCACTCTCTTCTCTTCCTATTTCTCTTCTCTTCCATATTTCTATTCTATTCTATATTCTATTCTTTCTATTCTACTCTCTTCCCTTTTCTATTCCATATTTCTCTTCTCTTCCATATTTCTATTCTATTCTTTCTACTCTCTTCTCTCTTCTATTCTATTCCATATTTCTCTTCTATTCCATATTTCTCTTCTATTATTCTCTTCTATTATTCTATTCTATTCTATTCCTGTTATCTATTCTATTCTATTCCTATTATCTATTCTATTCTACTCTATTCTATTCAAAGAGATCCTTTCATAACTGTGCAGACATAACGTTTCAAGCTCCGCCGTGGTGACAACTGAAGGTTGTAACTGAGCACAAGGGCTGCCAAAGACCCCTCTTGGTGCCTTCAAAGGCAGCTATCCAAGGAAGTGATGCTAGGGAAGGAGGAACAAATTCAAAACAAAACACAAATTAAATCACCTTTACATGCTCAATCTTAATGTCGTTTTTGTGTATTTCCAGCAGATGGCAGTAGCGCCTTTGTGGTGGTTGGCCAGGGAACTTTGGTGGGAAATGGAGAAAACTGATACCGCACATTGTGATTGTGGCTGGTTGCTTGCCCCGTCCTCCAGAGGTTGAGATCGGATTTGGCCTTTTGGTCCAGCTACTGAGTCCTTCCCAAGGACCTGGGAGAGGCAGAAGTTGTTCTTCGATGGGGTTAAAAATGCCAGCACAGGATGTAAGCTGGTTCAAGTAAAGCCACCTTTTGCAATTGACCAATGGTGGTATGGTCAATGCCGACCGTGTTCAAATGAGGCTCCAGATATTTTGGGATTGCACCCAAGGCCCATGTGACTATTGGTGCTACCTTTGCTGTCTTCTGCCACAGTCGTTCTATTTCCATTTGCAGGTCTTTTTATTTTGTTATCTTCTCCAGTTCCTTCTCTTTTGGTACACAAAAGAGAACATCCACTATCCAGATTTGGGGGGGGGGCTGCCTTTCTTATCGACAGGTGTGTCATGTGGCAGGTGCATGCCTGAATTCTAAAGTCCAAGAACAATTTGGTCAGAGATGAGCAGCTTTAGTGTCATTTTCTGGGAAAGAGCTTTCTTCAGCTGCTAATTTGATAGCCTCCATCAATACGAGGTTAGGCAGAAGATAAGTGGAGTTACCAGAAGCCTTATGGATGCTGTTGACTCTGCTTTGTCCTTTACAGCACTTAAAAGGAGATGGATCCTTTTCTCACTGTGTGCTAAGAAACTCCGCAACAGCACTTAAATACCACAATCGTCTACAACGATTACTTCTTTTAAGGATTACACAGCCGCAATAAGAGGACTTTGGATTGCTTAGATAGATCGGCCTACAGAAATAGCAAATCCAGCAAATCCTTTCAGATGTGCTGGATGACAACTGAGATCATCCAGCCAGAATGATCATTGACCAGAGGGGCTGAAGATGATACAACTTGAAGGGTAACATCTGGTGGACCTGGGTTGTTCTAAGTACACAGAATCCTGGAAGCCTTTGGAAGGAAGGAAGGAAAGAAGGAAGAAGGGGAGGGAGGGGAGGAGGAAGAGAAGGAAGAGAAGGAAGGAAAAAGGGAAGGGAATTGAAGAAAGGAAGGAAGGAAGGAAGGAAGGAAGGAAGGAAGGAAGGAAGAAGGAAAATGAGAAAGGACAGGGAAGAGAGAGAATTGGGCTCAGATTCATTGTATAAAGCAAAAGATTCTTAAAACTAACATAAAATTGAAACCTGGAGGGTTTTTCTTCCTTTTAGGGTGACTAGATCAGGAGTTGGAAAACAGATTTGGAACTTCGTTACTGTTGTTGTATCTGTTGCTTGCAGCCAGAATTCCATTTGCACAGATACGGGAAGAAATGTCACCCCAGAAGAAGGGATGGAGCTGACTGAGAAGGCAAAACCGAGCACTTTAATCAGAAGAAAGAAGACACCCAGTTTGGTTTCTACTTGGAAATTTTTATTCTTTGATTCTTGGCGGGGGCGAATATGATAATAGTCCCAGGGGGCCCAATATCAACCCTATGGAAAGCGGAGAAAGTTCAGTCAGTGCACTGGCAACACAAGGCTGCCCGAAATACATCCGGTGCACCTTCTCTGTTTTATTTCAGTCAGGAAAAGCACTTTGATCTTTGGGAATGGGGGCCAGGTGGAGGGAGACAAAAGCCAAAGGAGAGAGGAAGAGAAGACAAAAATGGTTGTCTACTCTGTTTTTAACACAAAGCTGGCACAGTTCTGGCACAGTTCAGAAAGCAGCGGGACACAACGCTGGCCCTTGTCCTAAAAAAGCATCCACGTGACTCTGGATAATACCGTGTTTCCTCAAAAATAAGACTGGGTCTTATATTAATTTTTGCTCCAAAAGACACATTAGGTCTTATTTTCTGGTTAGGTCTTATTTTCGAGGAAATACGGTTCCAAATGCATCTCTGTCTGGCTAACCATCTTAACTGGGGCTTATTTTCAGGGTAGGGCGTCTATTATGAGCATCCTGAAAAATTCTAGGGCTTATTTTCCAGTTGGGTCTTTTTTCAGGGAAACGGGGTATCAGATAATAAGCTTTGCATTCATTTTAAGGTTCCCTGGCTTTGAAACTTTGCCCTGTTCTAGATGGCAGATTGCTCAACCCTTCCCAGCAAATGTTTTCTTTTCCATGGCTGGGCCAAGTAGCGCCCTCCCTGAGGCAATCCACAGGGGGAAAAGGGGGGCTGGGAAGTGCCTGGAGGCAGCGGGCTGCTATTTTCCATCCCCTTTTCGAATGCAGCCCGGGGGAAGGTGGACGCCTGCCTCAGGCTTTGCCCCTCCCTAAATTGCTCTGATGGATTCGTAAATAAACCCTTGGGAATCCTTTTGGGAAACACGACGGGATACGAGATCAGTGGATGGTGGAAGAAATAAAGTGGGAAGAAAACGTAGGGCTGCCAATCACTGGGCTCATTGTATCCGGGCCAGAATGTGAATGTTTTTCTCTCTTCTTTTTATATTTTCACTTTTTACATCTTTTAGACATGCCAGGTCTTCCTTCCTTCCTTCCTTCCTTCCTTCCTTCCTTCCTTCCTTCCTTCTTTCCTTCCTTCCTTCTTTCTTTCCTTCCTTCCTTTCTCCCTTCCTTCCTGTCCTTCATTCTTTCTATATCTCTATCGTCTATCATCTCATACTATCTTCATCCTGCCATTTTCTTTTCACTCTCAGGCTCCTTTCATCCGGCTATCATCCTCATCCTATCGACAATCGTCCGTCCGCTATCGTCGCACCTTTCATTTACTTTCTCTCTATCCTCTTCCCATTTACAACATATCTGTCTCTATCGTTTCTGCTATCATTCAGCAACGCTGTTTTATCGTTTCGTATTGTTGATTCTTCAACATCAATACAACTCGTCCTGATCTGCTTCCATCTCCTTTTATTTCCTTCCTTCCTTCCTTCCTTCCTTCCTTCCTTCATCTGTCCATCTATCATCCATCCTCTCTCTCTCATCCATCAACTACATCCTTCCTTCCTATCATCTCTCATTTCTCTCTCATCTCATCTCTCATCTACATACTATCATCTTCCTTCCTCTATCCATCTATCCTCTCTCTCTCATCTGTCATCTACATCCTTCCTTCTCCTCCCTCCCTCCCTCCTTCCTTACTTACCTCTTCTTTCTTCTTCACGTGGCCCTTACATCCAATTGGTTTTCAAATCTGATGGTTTGCATTTTCTTTACACCTTTTAGCTTTGTCCCTGCTCTGCTTTTTATGTTTCTTCCTAATAGCTGCACCCAAATCCCTTTATCCTGCTCTCTGATCATAATAGCGATTGATTTGACTTGACGTCTTGGCTTTCACAGGGCGAAGGCATCCGACGGATTGCTCTGAGTGTCTCGGCGGTGCCAAACACCTGGGAGATGAATCACAAGAGAATCGGTGCCAGGAGAGATTGGCTCATGCAGACTTTTTGAGGGGTTTGGGGGGGGGTGTTTGTTAAAGCTTCCAAGGTTGCTATCTGTCACTTCGTTGGCTTCGGTGGTTATTCAACGATCAGATTTGCAAATTGCTTGCAAAAGCATCCACAATAAACCACATACTCCTACTGCCTGTGTCCTACGCCTAACCACGTGCCAGCTTCCTGGGCACATGATGCATCTCTAATGCCCACTTCCACGCTTTATTTATTTACTAGTTCGATCCCCATGCTTCGCTACGAAACTATGTGGTCGGGCTTAGTTTTTGGGGAGGAAAATAAGGAAAAAATAAATTCTGCCTCTGCCTACCAGCATCCATCGGTATTCATCTGGCTAGCGTCCTGTCAGTGTGTGAGAGACTGGAGGGCTGTTTGGAAACTGAAACAGTATTTGCTGTGTGAGCAAGAAGGAGACAGCAAGGAGCCTGGGCGTGGCTTAGCTCAACTGTTGTGTACTAAAGCTGCTTGGTGCTCTGAAACTGAAACTCCTCTCCTCTACTTGGGTTTTGCATTTGGAAGAGATTTCTTTCCAGGTGGGGAGGGGGAGTAAAACTCCTTAGCAGCAGAGCATGTTAATAATAATAATACAGGAAATATTCTAAATGCTCTGATGGTCATTTCGAAAAACCCTTTCTTAGTGAGCCCCTAGAAGCCAAGAGGAACATAAGGGCCAAATTTCAAGTTTGTAGGCATTACAGTTCTGGAGATTTTGTGATGATGTGTGACTAGCATTTTGCTTTTATATAGAGAGAGATTTATTTATTTGAAACAACCTATATTGCAGCGGTCACAACTGCAGTGATCTAAAATGTAGAAAAATAGCTGATCTTTAGAAGTCTTTCACCCTGCGAGGGTAAGCACATTTTCTAAAGGTCAGCTATTTTCTAGATCTCTGGATTTGGCCGACTGCACTATATAATGATCCTGAATTGAGCTTGATTTAAATCAAGGCCTATCCAGGGTCCAGCTGTCTTTTGAAAAAGCACTTTTTGAGAGAATTATGTAGGGTTTTGTGCAGTGGTGGGATTCCAATAATTTAACCACCGGTTTTCTGCCCTCATGATTTCTTCCAACAACCAGTTCACACAAACTGCTCAGAAAGTTCACAACCGGTTCTCCCAAAGTGGTGTGAACTGGCTGAATCCCTCCACTGGTTTTGTGGTTCTCTGTTTAGTGCCAGTTTCTCTGTTTTCCTTTTGATTTAAAAAAAAAAGAGTTGCTTTTCTGAACAGCCAGTAAGTGATACCACCGCAAGAAGACTAATTGAAAACTTTTTCTTGCTTGTTATTGATAAGAGGATTAGTCTCATTATAAATGGAGAAAAATAAAATAAAACTAGACTTAAATTATAATGCTAACAATATGAAATGGATGAAGAAGCTTCTTGGGTGCGAAGCAAAACATCTTTCAAAGAAAAACCAGAAAGATCCGTTGCCTCTTGAGAAAAAAACCACCTTCAGGAAATGGATCCTTGTTTTCTCTCAGGTTACCTGACCTCTAGGTGGCAGCAAAGAGTTAGATTTTCCTGGATCTCTTTGCTCCCCTCTAATGGTCAACCTGAGTTCGACAGTCCAGTTATTGTGCTTTTCTTGGCATTCCCAAAGGTGCTTTTTCAAGAGGCAGCTGGACTTCGTTTTTCCTTGAAGAGGTTTTGCTTCTGACCCAAGAAGCTTCTTCAGTTCGGGGTGAATGGTGGAGGATGGTAGAACTGAAGAGGCTTCTTGGATGAGAAGCAAAACCTCTTCAAGAAAAAAACAAAGTCCATTTGTCTCTTGAAAAAGCACTTTTGGGACAACCATGACCTGGAGGGCTGAGAATCTGCATAGATATTTTCTTGGTGTTGTTTACAAAGTGAATGGGATCCAATGTTGGAATGAAAACGGCGTTCGCTTCTACAACAACGGTTGTCCTTTTGTACAAACTACAGAGATCAGCTTTGCGGATTAGAGAGAAAAACGGTAATTGCTAGTGAGCCGGAATGAATTCATGTTCCTGGAAAGCACATCGGCGCATGGAGAGCACAAAGTGTCATAAAAGGTATCCCAGCAGGTGCCCAGCGACAATGTTCTGATCGTTTTGGTGGGAAGGGAAGGGAAGGCGTCCTGCCGGGTGGAAACAAGATTCCCCTGGCGCGGCCTTATGCGCCGATGTAAAAGCTTTTGCTACAAAAGAATGCACCGATTTGGCTTTATGCAACAATTCTCCAGCGTTCGTTTTAAGAATATCTGGAATATTTTAACGGCCAGAGAATGTCTAATGACACCTCTGAGCTGGCAGTGGTGGGATTCAAAATGTTTTACTACCAGTTCTGTGGGCGTGGCTTGGTGGGTGTGGCTTGGTGGGTGTGGCTTGGTGGGTGTGGCTTGGTGGGTGTGGCTTGGTGGGCATGGTTTGGTGGGCATGGCAGGGGAAGGATACTGCAAAATCCCCCTTCCCTCCCCACCCCACTAACCTGCTTTCCAGCTCTGTTCTCCTGTGCAGGGCAACCAAAGAAGATCCCAGCCAATCAGCTGGGACTCAATGGGAGGCAGAGAAGCAATGGGGGGCGGGGCCAGTCAGAGGTGGGATTGGCCGGTTCTCTGAACTACTCAAAATTTCCTCTACCGGTTTTCCAGAACTGATCAGAACTGGCTGAATCCCACCTCTAAGCTGGCTCCACATTGGTCAAAGCTGCATGCACCTTTAGATGAAACCAAATGGACGGAATTTGGATTTTGCCACAAAATGGGAGCTTTTGGATGACCTACAAGGTCCCTTCCAACTCTGTTTATTATCTATATCTACCTATCTACCTATCTACTTACCTACCTACCTACCTACCTATCACTCTATCCATCTATCCATCTATCCATCTATCCATCTATCCATTCTATCCATCTATCTCTATCCATCTATCCTTCTATCCATCTATCCTTCTATCCATCTATCCATCTATCCATCTATCCATCCATCCATCCATCCATCCATCCATCTATCCATCTATCCATCTATCCATCCATCTATCCATCCATCCATCCATCCATCTTCTATCCATCTATCCATCTATCCATCTATCCATCTATCCATCTATCCATCTATCCATCTATCCATCTATCCATCTATCCATCTATCCATCTATCCATCTATCTATCTATCTATCTATCTATCATCTCTGAGCTTGGTTATCTTGCATAGGTTTCATTCCCCAACTGAGTAACATCTTCTTCCTAGAACTGATGATGTTACCTAGTTGGGTAATGAAATGCAAGAAAACAACCAAGCTCAGAGAGCACCAAGGAGCCCATAAAATGAAGACAATCTCATGTCCAAGGAATATGTTCCTGGAAGGTCAATTGAAATTGAATTAATTGAAATTTATTTCAATCAATTGCAATTCATTTGAAACGATATTCCTTTTGTGAAATGAAAGAATGCCATCAAAAAGCACACACACACACAGAGCTGTATTTATTTTATCCATATCATAATTATCCCACTGTAAAGACTGTTAATCCTAAAAACTTTGTGTTTATCATTCCCAACAATAGATAATATCTTTTTAAAAGCTTACAACGTTAGCCTGGATTTAAAATATGCACGTAATTGCATTGTAACATTATCGTTACTAAATCAATCTGCTTTAATTACTACTGAGATCTATCCTGATTTTGATTTCTATTTGCATATTCCTCTAACTAAATTGCTAATTTGCTTTCCCCAATTGCCATGTGAATGATATCTCTCTCTTGGCATTTCCCCCTTTCTCTTTGCTATAAATAAGGAAACTTAATCATAAGAAAAAGACAAATGAACGTAGCCACATCCTATCCTTCAAAGTTCATCCTCCTAAAGTTAACGTTTTATTTCAAAATATTGCTACGTTATCTATTCTCTAAAGAAATCCCAAGAGCTCCAGGCGAATATTGAACATGTAAAAAAACAACCTTGAATAATTCATGTGAAATATTGGAATCCATCTCCCATCCCACCCAAAAGAAGTTCCAAGAGAATGATGGGTGATGTAGTCCATCACTTCTAGAGGCCACTGACTTGGGAACACTATTGCAACCCAACCCAACACACAGAATGCAGCTCTTTCATATACTAAGATGTGTATGTGTGTGTTACAGACAACACAGGTATACATTCAGTATTCAGAAAAAATTATCCAGGAGAACATGTTCCAAAGTTTCAGTGTGACCCCCGAAATTCCTTTGGGGTCCTTGGTACTCTCCAACCTTGATTGTTTTCTTGCAGATGTTTTGTGACCCAACTAGGTACCATCATCAGTGCCAGGAAGAAGGACAGGGGATTTGCTCTCTTTTTATATACCAGTGGTTTGACCTGTCAGTGTTTGTGGGAATAATCTTGGTGGTTGCTTGATTAGGCCGTGGTTTACTCTTTGTTTGTCTGAGTTAATAGTTCCTTGATTGGGGTTTGGTTTATTTCTTGTTTGTTGTTTTAATGTTAATGTTGGTGTTAATTATCTGGGTGTTCATCGTGGTCTTTTAGCTTTTTGTCTCTTTTGAATGGTATGTAGACATTGTATATCTCGGTGTGTCTGTTGATGGCTGCTGGCTGGCATTTTAATGGTCATAAGGGTGAGGATTGTTTGTAATTCACTGTTTCTAGTGCCTCTGTTTCTTTGAACAGTCAGTAAATGGATGTAAATCAAGGATTACCAGAAAGGTGCAGCTAGTCTAGAGAAAAGAAGGACGAGGGGAGACATGACAGCAGTCTTCCAATATCTCAGGGACTGCCCCAAAGAAGAGGGGATCAAGCTACTCTTCAAAGCACCCAAAGGCAGGGCAAGAAGCAATGGGTGGAAACTGATCAAGGAGAGAAGCAACTTGGAACTAAGGAGAAATTTCCTAATAGTGAGGTCAATTAACTGGTGGAACTGCTTGCCACCAGAAGTTGTGGGTGCTCCAACACTAGAGGTTTTTAAGGAGAGACTGGACAGTCACCTGTCTGAAATGGCATAGGGTCTCCTGCTTGAGCAGGGGGGGGGGGTGGACTAGAAGACCTTCAAGGTTCCTCCCAGCACTGACATCTTTCCAGTAGATGGCAGCACGAAAGAAGCCAGAAAACTCCAACCTATAAGGAAGTTAACCAATGCTGCTTTATTGATGCAGTCATCATTCTAATGAGTTTGGAAACCGTAGGAGACAGATTTACCCCTCACCTGACGCCTTCTGGAAAGAAGCAGAGCTGGAGAAAACTACCACAAGACCCTCCTTTGCTGACAATTTGCCATCCCTCTTGGTATTCAAGGCATTATTTTTAGATGGAAAAACAGCTGGTCGTTCCTTGTTAATGATAGCAAAAGTTAATTGCCTTTAAAAAACAGCTTTACTCCTCACTTGCATTTTTGTTTAGGGGAGCTAGTACAGCTTTTGGCTGTTTCAAACCAATTCACGATAGGATGGAAGGTCTGTGACTCCAAGGTTGATTCCAAGGTCCACACTTAAAAAGATAATTAATCCAATCCATTGATTTGTTTCTTAGCCCTATGACTATTATTAAGTGTTGCACCTGATGATTTTTGACTCTTGACGAATGTATCTTTTCTTTTATGCACACTGAGAGCATTTGCACCAAGACAAATTCCTTGTGTGTCCAATCACACTTGGCCAATAATTCTATTCTATTCTATTCTATTCTATTCTATTCTATTCTACTCTATTCTATTCTACACAAAATCTAGTCAACACTAAATGGGCACTATAAGAGTCAATAGAATTCAAGAAAGGTTGGACTTAAACCATTTGTGGCAACATGATGATTCCAGACTGGTTCCTCTCTTGACTCCACCTCCAGGCCCTGCCTCCAATTCTCCTACATCTTGGAAATTCTGGGTTAAATTTCCAGGAAACAATGATGGAATCCCATCTGAACCACTCCTCTCTGTCTTTTCTTGCTGTTCTGTATTTTTATGAACTTCTAGAAGTCACACAAACATGAATTATGTTGGACTGATTCGCCCGGGCGGCAGGCAAACTATTATTTTTAAATTAAACAAATCTAATGTATCAGATTGCTCATTTATATGCAGCCCATAATCAATTAAAAAGCTGCCGTAACCACTTGCAGCTAAGTACAGGATGAGGGTCCTAAGTTTTGAAGGACAGCTGAGTCCAGCCCTAGACTAGCTTTTTATCTCTTTCTTCTAATGTCATTTCTCTTCTGACAGCTGCTGTCATTTCATAGGAGAAGAAGGAAACCAAGCTAGAGAAGAGAATCCATCAATCTCTGTCCTGCACTTGGTGGACATGCTGGGAATGAAGTCACTGCTATTTGGCAACAACCCAGAGCAACTCACCCAGCTGAGTTTTCTATCAACTCAAAGAAAGCTGAATTGGCCCCAATTAGGCAGAGTGGAAAAGTACACACAGAAGTCCTATTTCATCTTTTCTAATTGGAAAAAAAGGATGTTTTCCTTAAACATTATCCCAGGGTGACTGTTTCCAGGAGATTAAACACCAAGCTTGTCTTAAGCACTAGTGATCTATACAGAAGAAGAAAAAATGCACCGGAATTGGATGCTTTGGGGCACGGTTCCTCAACCTTGGTTGCTTGAAGATGAGTGAACTACAACTCCCAGAATTCCTCAGCCAGCCACCTTTCTCACTCTTGTCCACTTGAAAATGAGTGGAGTACAACTCCCAGAATTCCTCAGTCAGCCATGTTTCTCAACCTGGGTTGCTTGAAGATGAGTGAACTACAAGTCCCAGAATTCCTCAGCCAGCCATCTTTCTCACTCTTGACTACTTGAAAATGAGTGGACAACAACTCCCAGAAGACCTTAGCAACTGTCTTCCTCACTTTTGATTGCTTGAAGATGAGTGGACTACAACTCCCAGAATTTCCCAGTCAGCCATGTTCCTCAGCCTTGGCTGCTTGAAGACAAGTGGACTACAACTCCCACAATTCCTTAGCAGCTATCTTCCTTGCTCTTGACCCTTGAAGATGAGTGGACTACAACTCCCAGAATTCCTTAGCCCGCCATGTTCCTCAACCTTGGCTGTTTGAAGACTGGTGGACTTCCACCTCTCTTCAAGCAGCCAAGGTTGGGAAGGCTTGTGATGGAACAATGCACTTTCAATGACATTAGTAACAAGCAAGGCTGGTGTGCCTCAAGGCCCACTGTGCAAATCCCTGTGCAAGGGGGAACTGATTGAATTAGTATGCATGCATGCCTTTTCAAAACAGACCAAGAGCTATGCCATTTAAAAAAAATCAAAAGGGCAGGATGTTACCAATAGTTTGGCCTCCCTTTCCCTCAAAATGATCTTACATCCACTGGAAAAGGGGTCTCCAAACTTGGCAACTTTAAGACACGTGGACTTCAACTCCCAGAATTCTCCAGCCAGCATAGTTGAAGTCCACAAGTCCTAAAGTTGCCAAGTTTGGGGACCTCTGCTCTGGAAGCTCACCTTGACCTTGGAGAAGCAATTTCTCTCTGCTGTCCAACATCCCTATTTATGGTAAGGTCATCTTTGGGTTGAGTTTAACTCCTACTTGATCTCAAAGACAGGGCCGTGTAACTTTCCTTTTTCCCACCCCAACCAAAGTTTTATTTCTTTCTATATTACTAATTCCAAAAACTACAGAAATACAAAAGAAAATATTAGGAAAGAGGAGGAAAAAGGGAAGCGGAAAGTATGGGGAATTTTTTTTTTTAAAAAGACGTTGACTTCCGACTTCCTTTGGGAAAGTGGAATAAAATAATAACACCAAACCTCAACTTTTTAACTTTTCCATGATAGTAGAAACTAGCCATTTCTAGAACAACAAACCTATTTAATCGGTAAAATCCAAAATTAAAGTTTCATTTCCCCTCCCCCACAGCTCAAGCACAAAGTCCAGAAGTGGTTTCCAAGTAGTTGTATTCTTGTCTTTAATCAAAGCTGTCCCTTTAACCATCTCTGCTAACTCCATCAATTTTCCATGTAACTTTCTTAACAACCTTTTGAAAGCAGTTGGTTATCTATAACCCTGAGATGGTTATTTAAATATTACCACCTAGTTGCATCTCAATCAGCAAATCTGAGTTAAGGTAGCTCTTATCTTAGCTGACGCTGAATTTTCAGCATCAAACCAACCTCCTCAAAATTGCTCTAATAGATATGTCGATGCTTGACTTACAGAATAACAGAGTTGGAAGGGACCTTGGAGGTCTTCTAGTCCAACCCCCTGCTCAAGCCTCTACCATGCCAGACAGGTGGCTGTCCATTCTCTTCTTGAAAACCTCCAGTGATGAAGCACCCACAACTTCTGGAGGCAAACTGATCCACCGGTTAATTGTCCTCACTGTTGGTAAATTCCTCCTTCATTCCAGGTTGTTTCTCTCCTTGATGAAATTTCCATCCATTGTTTCTTGTCTTGCCTTCAGGGGTTTTGGGACAATAGGTGGACCCCCTCTTCTTTGGGACAGCCCCTCAAATGTTGGGAACGCTTGATACGCAGAAAACTCCACCGTGAAGCCGCCCCTCTGCAATTTTAATTTCAACAAAATGAGAAGCATAAAAGGAAACAGATGTCAATCCTGCAAGGAGCTACTTGTGAAACCCGAGCTGAGTTTCATAGGAGGGGAAAAAAATGATGCTAAGACAGCTGGAACCGCTGCCGTTTCACGGTGTTTAATGGTTCCTGTCAAAACAGGCAAGAAGATACCAGCTTTTGCAATAAATCAAGGGATCCAACCCTGAATTTAAGAAAGGCAGGCAGCCCTTGGATATCTTCTAATGGCAACTGTTGTAGGGGGGGAGGGGGCAAAGACCTCTTTTTATTCCTTTAAGAGGGGCAAAGAATTCATAGGGGGAAATCTTTTCATTGCATCATGGACCTCATTGGCAAAGCCCCCCAAGAAAAGACAAAAGACAGCACTTGTTTAGAGTGTTGCAGCATAAATCCAGTGCCAGAAAAATTAACACAGATGACTGAGGCTTCATTTAACTTCTTTATAAACATATAAAGTAAATTTTACAATACCAGTTGTAGATTTCCTCAACATTTCTCCAAACTCAAAGCAGAAGCAGTCATGTTACAGGTTCAGAGCAGAACAGCAACTCAGGAGCTCAGAAACAGACATCAGTTTCACTTTAGTTCAGCAGGCAAGCAAGACACACAGAGAGGAGAAAAGCAGTTTCACCTTCAATAGACAGACTCAGAGCTCAACAGAGCTGCAGAGCTTTAATATAGGCTACTTCCAGTTTCAGTTTCCAAACAGTCCTCATTGGCTGACTTAGTTGCTATGCTTATTCATTGGCTGAGCTTGTTACCGTGTTCTATTCCAGTTCATGAATATACTCTGACAGAACTTTATTCCAGCCATGGGCCAAGAAAAGAACGATCAATAAAACGAACAAGGCCAAAGTATCTTCTAACAACAAGGACCTTTAAGCAACCATTTGTGGGCGGAGCTTGCAAAGAAACATAGCCAATTTAAGAGAATATTTGTAACTCAGGGTTGAATTGTGGGGTCCTTGGTGGAGTTCAAGAGGGGAGTTTGAAGAGAGGAGGAGGTGGAAGAGGAGGAAGAGGAGGAGGAGAACTGAAGGTGCCCTCCAAGCTTGGTTGTTTGCTTCCAGATGTTTCATGACCCAGCTAAGTGGCAATATCAGTGCTGGATGGGAGGAGGAGGAGGAGGAAAATGAGGAACAGGAGGAGGAGGACTGTGGGGTCCTGGGTGCTCTCTGAGCTTGGTTGTTTTCTTGCAGATGTTTCATGACTGAACTAAGTAACATCAGTGCTACTGATCAGTACTCATGATGTTACTTAGTTGGGTTATGGAATGTCTTCAAGAAAACCATCAAGCTCAGAGAGCACCAGTGACCCCACAGTCATTGTCCTCCTCCTCTTCCTCCTCCTCCTCCTCCTCCTCCTCCTCCTCCTCCTCCTCCTCCACCACCACCACCACCACCACCACAACCTCCTCTTCCTCTTCCTCCCAATCCCCACTCCCTTCTAGCACTGATGGGTTCCCTAGTTGGGTCATGAAAGATCTGCAAGAAAACAACCAAGCTCAGAGACCACCAGGACCCCACAGTTGTCCTTCTCCTCCTCTTCTTCTTCTCCTCCTCCTCCTCCTCCATTCCACAAATTCCCCTCCTCCCTTCTAGTGCTGAGGAAGTTCCCTAGTTGGGTCATGAAACATCTGCAAGAAACAACCAAGCTCAGAGAGCACCAAGGACCCCCCACCCATCAAGAATGTTTCAGGACCTTGGACAGATCTTGGACGTCATTCTTCTATACCACTGGATTGACAAGCCTTTCTAAGCTCCGCCCCTTTTCTGAAATAAATAGAAGCCATGAGGATAAAACAGCCTTTCACTAGAACACAATGCTTTTCACTGGGTTTTTTTTTCATTTATTAACGACGAGAGCCAGTTTGGCAAAGTGCTGAGAGGCATCAGGCCAGCAACCAGGAGACTGGGAGTTCTAGTCCCACCTTAGGCCCCAAGCTAGCTGAGTGATCTTGGGCCAGTCACTCTGTCTCAACCCTAGGAAAGAGGCAAGGGCAAACCACTTCTTAAAAAGAAAAACTGCCAAGAAAACCACAGGGACTCCTTCCAGACAATCTCCGAGAATTGTGCAAAAGAGTCCTTGGTGGCTCAGGCTGTTAAATGCCTGCTCTTAAGATCCAGCTGTCTACAATTACTGTAGGCTCGAATCCCACCAGGCTCAAGGTTGACTCAGCCTTCCATCCTCTCGGGGTAGGTAAATTGAGGACCCAAGATTGTTGGGGGCAATAAGCTGACTTTGTAAAAATGCTGCTTAGTAATAAGCAGGCATATACAATGGAATGAAGGCTATTGCTGAGCGCATTGGGTTGTGCTCCAAAAATTGTAAGCCGCCCTGAGTCTTCGGAGAAGGGCGGCATATAAATGTAATTAAAAAAAAAATTGAACAGAAGAAAAGAAAAAAAAATATGGCGACCCAATCAGCCTATACTTGGTGCAAAAGGGGAATTCTGGGAGTTGAAATCCACACATCTTCCAGTTTCTAAGATTGAGAAAAGGGTGTCATTTAAGGCAGTTTGTGGCCCTCTGCATTTCGTCTGCCCCACTGATTCTTCGGCTTCAAACGTTGATTTAAAGCAACCTTATTCATTCCAGGATACTTGCTTATTAATATCCGTTGCCAAATTCTATTTCAAAAACCCAGTGATGAAACAGGATTGATTTTTTTTTTTTTAAAAAAAGGAAAACAGAAATGGACCTCAGAAATACAAATCCCTTTAACAAAAAAGAGAAAATTAGGTTGTGGGGTTATTTTTTCTTCTTTTCCAAGGTGGGTTTTTTGGCAAGTTAATCCTCAGGCATTGTTGCATGACTGCCCCATTTTCTTCCTCTCTCTCTCTCTCTCTGCATTTAACTCCTCATCTTCCTTTCTGAAAACACCAGCAGAAGCCGAGCTGTCTAGGTAGCAAAAAATGCAAAGGTATCTGCTCGCACCTTCTCCAACTAATTTTATTCAAAAGCACCGGCAGCTTTCATCAGCTGCAACTTTTGCCTGCAAGGTGTTAGTTGGTAAAGGTGCTACTAGAATCCTGCTGCCTTTCTTAAAATATGTGTCTTCATTAAACTTTCAATGTTTAAAGTCTCTTATAAAAGAACATATAAAGAACGATTGCAGGAATTGGGCATGTCTAGTTTAAAGAAAAGAAGGACCGGGGTGACAGCATAGCAGTCTTCCTTCCAATATCTCAGGGGCTGCCCCAAAGAAGAGGGAGTCAAGCTACGCTCCAAAGCACCTGAGGGCAGGACAAGAAGCAATAGGTGGAAACTCATCAAGGAGAGAAGCAACCTGGGATTAAGGAGAAATTTCCTGACAGAACAATTAATCAGTGGAAGGACTTGTCTCCAGAAGCTGTAAATGCTCCCTCACTGGAAGGTTTTAAGAAGAGATCGGACAACCATTTGTCTGAAATGTTCTACGGTTTCCTGCCTGAGCAGAGAGTTGGATTAGAAGACCTTTGAGGTCCCTTCCAACTCTTCTATTCTTAAGGTGACCAACTTTTTTACAATGAGAAGGAGGACACAAATAAATTGAAGGAAAAAAGCAAAGCCACTTGCACGTGGCGCACTCTCTCAAAACAATTCTCCTGTGTGGAGTGCAAGCGTCTCATAATCAGCTCACAGACTGTACTGAGCCTTGACGAATCGTCATGTCAAATACAAATACGTCACATCACACACGACGGATCAGATCGGCATCGATCAAATACAGAGATTTACAGATTAGTCTTCAAATAACAAAAAGGAGGACATGTAGGAGGACACTTTTCAAGAGGACAGAACTTACAAAGGACTGTCCTCCCTAAAGGAGGACGGTTGGTCATCTTACTATTCTGTTCTGTTCTGTTCCGTTCTGTTCGTTCCATTCCATTTTTTGTTCTATTCTATTCTTCTATTCTATTCTATTTTCTACTCTATCCTTCTATTCTCTATTCTATTCTATTCTATTTTATTCTCTATCCTATTCTGTTTTCTATTCTATTCTATTCTCTATTCTATTCTATTTTCTATTCTATTTTCTATTCTATTCTATTCTATTTTCTATTCTATTCTCTATTCTATTTT